>CM062293.1:226282494-226733598 GCA_031216915.1 Pictodentalium vernedei
AACCTCTTATGCTCTTGGGAAAGTACTCGTTATTCGACCTCTTGGTCGCGGCGTCGTTCCAAGACATATCTTTAATGTTCATCTTTTGTTTTATTTTTTTTTTTTTTGTCTGTTATTTTAGATTCTTTTCAAACACAAAATTTTGTTTATGTTTTTCAAACTCTGTTTTTAATGTTGTTATTACTATTATTTTGTTTATATCGCACCGTCGCGAGTTCTCTTCAATCCGGATCCACTCGTCATTTTGGTTAAATCTTGTATGGGCACCACAGCATCCCTAAAATCTTTCCAACTTTTCGACGTTCGCTCTAACGCAGCTCGCTTCGCCGGCGGACTGATCAACTTGTCGATCAACGCGTCGGCTGCCCTTTTGCCAGCCACAGAAGCTATCCTACCACTGGCTTCGGAAGCGGCTTTCTTACCGGCATCCAAAGCCGTCTTCTTACCGACCTCAAACGCAGTCGATGCGAGTTTTCTACCCACATTGCTCGTAAACGCTCGCATTATAGAATCGACAATGCCAGAATCGCCTTGAACGTAAGTCCTGACGTATCCCCTGTTCTTTATCACCAACATATTTTATTTTTTATGATATATTTTGTGTTTTTTTCACTGGTAAATCGTTTTGTCGTTTTTAAATACTTTTATTATTCTAGTGTAAGAATTTACTGTTTTATTTTTTTTCTTTGTTTGTTTGTTTGTTTCTCTCTCTTTCTACTTATTATTATATTCACATCAATCCTTCAGTTCGTTCATCAGCCTGTTATACTGGTTTTTATTCAAAACCTTCTGTCTCAACAATTCGTCAGATATGGCAACTATCTGATTATCTAATCCCGTGTTACCAGCCCGTCTGCTCCCCATCAACAAACTCAATCTCTGAGACAGAGCGTCGGGATCGCTCGGAAGAAAAGTAGTGGTTTTCACCCCTTTGCCGGTCATCGATTCGACGAACTTCTTGTTCGCATTCCATATGGGCTTCACTATTTTCGTCCACTTGTAACCTCTGTTGGCTTTGGGTCTCGTCTCTCTGGCATCGTTATTTCTATTCATGGCGTGGGTCTGAACCAGAATGTCTCCATAATTGTCGAAATCCTGATCCGTGTAATCGCCAGGCTTGTCGAAAAGGAGCAATCTCTGCAGTCCATCGGTTACTTTATACTTATTCGAACCCACGATCAATTCATCATCGTCCATTTCCACTTCAGTGTCGCCCACGAATTTCCTACCGCTCGAATCCTCGCGAATTCCATACAACAGATCTCTCTTACCGCCACCATCATCATCGGACGATGCGATGCTATCAGTGGTGATAGTCGAAGCCGTATCATCAGACTCGCTCACATCTGTTTGAATTCCCGTGGGAACGTAATCCGGTGTAGATTGAACAGAATACCGATTTCCAAAACTAGGAGGCAACGAACCCATTCTCAAAGAACTCTCCTTTATGGGTCTCAATTCTTCGACTATCTCCTTCCTGCTTCGCTCTTGACCCTCCATCACGGGTTTAAATATTTTTGTGGCTTCGCGTCTGAGTTCCATCTCACCGAGACGACTGTTCCTATCAGCAGCCTGAATCGCCTTCTTAGAACGTAAATACTCGTCTAAAATTCGATCTCGGCGTCTAGGATCCATCCTCCAAAACATCTTTCGTTTTAATTGTTTTTATTTATTTTTCAAAATTAAATGTTTAATTATATTTTTTTTATATTTTATGTTTTAAGTATTAAAATCTCTTTCCGTCTTAATATAATATCTGAAAAATATTCACATCTCAAACTCGCTGTGTTAATTGAAGTTAAAAAAAAAAATATGTTTAAACAGTACATGACAAACCGGTTTCTGATGTAACGCATTTTGACAGCGGTGTTTAAATTTTGTCAAAAGATCTTCATTCATTCACACATCAATTCATCGAGTGTCGAATTAAGAGAAAATCCTTTTTTTGATGACTGTCAGACAGTTTCAACACACAATGGAAAACTGATTTTAACAAATCTCTCTCTCTGATTGCTATCGTGAATATATTAAAAATTTTACCACTCGAAACCTAACTGAGCGGAAAATGCATTTTAAACATTCCGATAAGTGTTTCTTGACTTTATTCAACGAACGCTTAACAGTCAACCTCATTTCTCATAGTGGAGGAATTCTCAAAAAAAAAACCAAAACTCAATTTTTATCCATCCCATCAACAGAAAACATCAATGTCTATAATACAGACTATATATTCACAATCGACTCTTTTTGAACAAAACACCTCAATTACGATAACGTGTGTTAGTTGCTTACTTCAGGAAGACGTGACTGGGTTTGCAAATTTCCAACACACAGACACTCTTCGTTCAGATCGAGTTTTATTACGAGAATCGAGCGATCCGATCGCTCGATCAGCTGAGTGGTTTTTTTTTGAGAATTTTCTCATAGTGGAGGAATTCTAAAAAAAAAAACCAAAACTCAATTTTTATCCATCCCATCAACAGAAAACATCAATGTCTTTAATACAGACTATATATTCACAATCGACTCTTTTTGAACAAAACACCTCAATTACGATAACGTGTGTTAGTTGCTTACTTCAGGAAGACGTCACAATCGACTCTTTTTGAACAAAACACCTCAATTACGATAACGTGTGTTAGTTGCTTACTTCAGGAAGACGTGACTGGGTTTGCAAATTTCCAACCACATAAAATCCGCAAGCGAGTTTCCTCTCCCCCCCCCCCCCCCCCCCCCCCCCCCATAGGATTCAGTGTTAAAATCGTGTACGAACCGTACACGATTTTAACACTGAATCCTATGGGATTGAGAATACGAGCTCACCGTTAAAAATCGTGTACGGACGCGGTCCGTACACGATTTAACACTGAAACCCTATGGGATTGAGAATACGAGCTCACCGATCGTTAGAATCGGGAAAAGACGATATTGAGTTCGAACTCTCAAAACGTTTTTTTGCTCGCAATCTGACGATCACCGTGGGGTTTTAGCGTTAAAATCGCGTGCGGACACGGATCATCAGAATCGGCAAGATGGTGAGCTCGAACTCTCAAAACGTTTTTCTGCTCGCAATTTCACGCTCCCCATAGGGTTTCAGTGTTAAATCGTGTACGGACGCGGATCGTTAGAATCGACAAAGACGATGAGCTCGAACTCTCAAAACGTTTTTTTGCTCGCAATTTAACACAGGACCCTATGGGGAAAACTCATCCGCAGATTTCAATCAAAACGGTACATGAACGTGTACGTAAAACTACGCGCACCTAGGATTCAATTCAGTGTTAAAAAAATTCGAGCTCACCCCAAAAAACCATTAAAATCTTTGTACATGTACACAATTTAACACTAAATCCTATGGAAATGTACATGTACGTGTACACGTACATGTACAGGTGAGCTCGTATTCTCAATTATCACCTACTCACACACTTTTTTAAACCCGACGATGACCTCCGCCATAAAAAGTACTCCTAGTAGACCCATTTTGGACACTCAGGGGTGCCCGGTATTCATTTCTATAGCGGACAGACAGACAGACAGACATTCTAAAATACAGTATAGAAGGGGGGGGGGCGCATTGGCTCAGTAGGTAGAGGTGCAGCCTGCAAGCCGAGAGGTCCTCGGTTCGAATCCCACCTGCGGCAACCACGTTGTATACTTGGGCAAGACACTTCACCCCCATTGCCCACGTGGGGGCACGGTGGCGCTGTGTACTAATGCGTACTGCACGTCGATGGTGCACTTGTCTTCAACCAATGCTGACCCTGCTTGTGTCGAGTTAGTATGTTGGGGAGCTGACAGTTGCCGTTGCTCGGTGGTTCTCTCCGGGTACTCCGGCTTCCTCCACCCGTAAAACTGTCATGGTCATGATTAGCCATTGTGCAGAAGTATGTGACCTTAAACACCAATAAATAAATAAATAATAGTATAGAAGATTTGTTCAAACAACCCTGTATCGTACAATTTGCATATTTCGTGGTTGGGTCAACAGGCAGGGCTTCAACATCAATCATGGTTGTGCTCACAGATGGCGATTCAACACCACTCGAGGCTGTGCTCACAGATGGCACTTTAACGTCACGCGGGGCTGTGATCACAGATGACGCTTCAACATCTCTCGCAGCTTGTTCTCATAAATGGCAGTTCACCGGGGGGTGTTTTCGCAGATGTAACTTTAACATCATTCGCGGCCGTGCTTACAGATGGCCTTTCAATATCACTCACGGCTGTGCTCACAGATGGTACTTTGACATCACTCGCGGCAGCTGTGCTCACAGATGGCGCTTCAACGTCACTCGCGGCTGTGCTCACAGATGGTATTTCAGGTACATGCTCGTCGTGCGAAACATCAGACTCGATTATCTGCATTGGAACAGGGTATTCAGGGTGCGATTTAATTGTAAAATTGGTCAATTCATGACCCGAGCACGGCGAACGTAAACAAATACAACAGAACTTATTTTCCAATGCTAGATTTGCCCCGTTCCTTCCTGAATAACTGGTATACCTTCATGATGCCGCTCATGGTTTTAGGAGCAGCGAGCTTCAGTAGTTGATAATATATTTCAATGGCAGGCTTGTCGACAATGAAGAGATGGGTACGGGTTTCACTTTCATTCAGGTTGTCAACGAAATCTTTAGAGCACATGATGTCTGTTCCATGTAAACTCTGATTCAGACTGTCGCCTATTCCGTCAGGAATCCCCTTTCCGTGACCCGTTTCTTGTTCCCCATTTTCACCATGAAAATGTGCCTGTGAAATTGGAATATATGTCTATTTATAAACTGCAAAATATCTCTAGTTATTGCACTCTGCCCCCCCCCCCCCCTCCCCCGTTACCAAGGAAGGCTGCCCCCCCTCCCTCCCGCCGTTACTATTTCCCCTGACTTCGCTTATATCAAAAATTAAGACATTGATGCATATTTAACTTGTGAAAATAAGCATGTACTTGAATAGTCATATTAACAAAAATATATAATTTGTGATATTACTACGGATTGTGGATTTTTGGCCTTTAATATCTCCCGTGTTACCATTTTGTTCCCTGCTGTTACTATTTTAATGGCAACAGAATGGATGGTAACAGATGGGGCATTTTTATCTACCACTTGGTTTTTAAGAATCAAGCTTTGGGACGAATTAATTGTATTTATCAGTATTTGTTCTGGTCAACTGCAGATACAATCAGAGGCTGTACGGGTTGGTAATGTGCTAGATAGCAAACCTGTGGTAACAGCGGGGAACGAAGACAAATATACTGTTCAGCTCTTTGCATTGGAAAATACTGGAATATCACGCTGTATTGATGCACGCGATCGTTTTCCCGCCGATCCGTTTACTGGTTGGAATCAGCTCCCGACTGCGCTTCCTCACTCAATGAGGCCATTCATTACGTATTTTGTGGTGTATCTTTATGATTGTGGTAACAGTAGGGACGCAGCAGCCTAGGACAGCAGTTGTGGGATGCTATTCCCATTTACATCACAGTTGTGTTGTGTTGTGTTTTCAAGTTGTTGGTCGGGACATATCCACACACGACACAAAAACGTTTGAATCACTGACAATAACTGATAATGTGTAAAAAAGCAATCGTTTTAAGAAAGGATTATAAAACCGTAGAAAATGTCCAGTTCACGGCGGCCGTGCGGTATATTTAGGCTCAACGATCCGAAAATGATTTAAGTTTGTCAAATTTCTACATGTAACGAGCCACTAAGGGGGTCATAGTCTATGTTTTTAGGGGAAAAAATAATCGAAGTCGAAAGATTTTTGTAAAGAGTGCTTTACTTCAGGTTAAAAAAAATATGTATTGTATGTAAGTGATAATGATCGAGAATTCATAAAGGCGATTTCGCCCCTTGAGTGCATAATGACGCCATCTGCAGTGCTAAAGCATTTATGCATTTTTGCACTCAGGGCTTATTATCTTCTTCCTAACAAGTGCTAGTTTCGAAATGTACACAGATTAAATTCAGGATTTTAGTGCAATGATTGAAATATGAAATTGGGTAAAAATGTAAATAAAATCATTGCACTGTATTTTGTCAATTTTTCGTATGCAAAGCGGAAGAGAATTTGGGAAGGCCTAATGAAGTTTTAAAAAAAAAAGACTGACTGGGTAAAGTATACAAACTGTTCACTCTTTGTTTGCTGATGAGCACACAGGACAATGACTAGGTGATATTTCGAGTTGATAAAGCTAATCAGGTGGCTTCTGACATTCAAATGATCCACCGAAAACGAACAGTCCGTATCCAGTTTCACAATTTTAATTTCCCCGACAATTCGGAGCGAAGGATTTAGTGACGAATCGAGTTGGAAAAAACCACTCAGGTGCAAATTACATTGGAATAACCAAGATGATACCTAGTAGGCTGTGTTCGGACGAACTATTTTAATCCTTTCAACCCCGTGCGCATAAATTTTTGCGTGAAGAAAACACTGGTAGTGGACGCGCAGACGATATAAAAAGCAAAAAAATCTGTCGAGCTGTTAGATTAAATTATTTCTTAAGCTTCGGCTCCACAGTTTTCCCGGCATTTCCTAAAATGACATGCCATACACTCTTTTCAAATGCAAATATTCTGTAACTAAGTTATCTAAACCATAATATGTATTACATTTCCCAAATCCACTAAAAACATATAACACTGTCTGACTAAGAATAAATAAATAATCTGAATGTGGGTGAAATAATTTATTGTCAAAGGCAAGACTTCAACCAGCAAAACTGCATGAAAAAATGCTGATGCCAGTCATTTTCAACCACCCAACAGCCTCAAAAGCAGAATTCTCCCACTATTCCCACTGCATAGCCCTGGAGCATATAACCGCATGTTTCTAAAATGTGAACAAAATCCATGTTTCCATCTCATTTTTAAGTTACATGCCTTGTAACAAATCCGTGTAAAAATGACATTTAAAAAAATAGCCGATTTTTCGAAGACATTGTTTCCCATAATTCATCTGGTAATTTACCCTTATGTATCAGACTCCAACTTTTGGACCAAAACTTCAAAATCTCTTGTTCAACAAATACCCTAATGTAATCATATATCTGATACTAAAAATATATCTCCAATTTACGTGGCATTTGTTTCAACATGAGCCCCATGTTTAGAATTTCACCCTGTGCATTAGTGCGAAACTGTAGAGTGGAACCTAACCTCCCAACAAACCAGGATGGTTTCGCCCATTTTGTCGTTGCCAGTATTGGCTGAAATGATACCTTCCAGGGCGCCAGTGTTTAAAGGGTTACGCTGCCTACTAGCATTATAGTGATGTACCCGGTAGATTATTCAATCTACTTGGACAGATTAGAACTTTTTCACCATTCCCTAAATACCTTTCGGTGCATATTACTGAGATTTAAATTTACGTGTGTAGTTTACTTACTGAACCGACGATCGCAAGTGCAAACAAAATCTAGAATACAATGAAATATAAATACATTTGATAGAGAGACAATATAACGCCGAGTAGTCCATGAAATCAATAGTTTGTCGTTTCGTATTCTCACACCATTCGTACATGTGTGATACTTATAGTTATTTATCGGTACATTATAGTGCTTTTTGTAAAATATATTAATAAAACAACAGACGGAATAACTGGCCTCTATGGAGTTATATTAATCCATTTTATTTGATATACGCATAGAGCAGTGGTGGTCTCATTCCGCCAATGAAACTAGCATTATGTGTTGAGTCAATACCGTTTTATAGGTCTGCAGGCACATGTTATCTTTCAAATATCGACTTCCACGTTTTGCGACACACATTTGCTAACGAGGTTGGCTAATATGAAATGAACTTTATAGCAGTCAACATTCGTGGCGGTCAAATCCGCTGGCAACTTCGTGAATCTTTTCATTCAGAATGTATACTTTTTTGGAGTGAAGTAAAATTTGTCTTGTAAGCAGACGACAAATTAACCAATGGATCAAGCTCTCAGACCACCAGCCTAATTCTGTTCGGAATTCGACGCTTTTATGGGCTGTTTGTTTATCCACTTTTAGTGGAGTTTGCGCAGAGATGACCATTTATACAATGCCCCTTTACTCGCGGAGATATACATATTTATTATATGCTAGCTTGTGAATTATCGCAAAGTATCTAAAAGATATTTTTCGATATCCATCGACTCGATGGATGTCGAGGAATATCCCTCAGTAGCTTCCTAAATGACGCCACGCTACGCCGCATCACGTCGCCTTGAAGGAACGATAAGCTGATCTTTGTTATTGTTTTGAAACGTACACATTTGGGGTCGAATTGGGCTGAATATTGTGCAATAAAATGTTTCGAAGCATAAAATAAAAAAGAAAATCTATTCTGTTTAGTCAGTATCTGTAATTATCTCATGAGTGTGGACCTGAAAGTTTTATTTTTCACTTGCGCTTGCGTGAGTGAAAAATAACATTTTCAGGTCCACACGATTAATTTTTTTCAGCAGCTGCCTAAATGACATTACGCTTCGGCGCATGACGTCGCCTGGAAGGAAAGTGCATCATTTTTTGTTATTGTCTTGAAACTGTTTGCAGTCGAATTCGGCTGAATATTGCGCAGTAAAATGTCACGTACCGTATAATAAAAAGAAAATCTACGCCGTTTTAGTGAATATCGGGAATTATCTCACGAGTGTGGACCTGATCACGAGATAATACACTAAAACAGCGCAGATATCCTCTATATATTCTTTCTTGCTCCGGTTATAGATATTCCTTGAAAACACCAAGATACTAACACAATTAGCGCAACTAGGTGGCGTAATCATAATTTTATGGTTAATAATAATAATAATAATAATAATAATAATAATAATAATAATAAATACAGGTTAGAGCCATGACTCCACGCAAATGTGCTCTCAGGCTTTACAAAATTAAAAATACATAAAGTCAGCTCTGTGTTAATCATAAATTTAGAAGGACATTTTATGTATAGGTTTTACCGAATAAGTGCGTCTTAAGGTTAGTTTTGAAGGACTGATATGTTTGTGGTGATTTCAAGTGATCAGGCAGATTGTTCCAGAGAAAAAGTCCAAAAAGGTTGTGGTGAGTATGAATTCCTCATGGTAATGTCATCACAGGTCAAATCAAGTCTCGATTGAGCAACATTAGTAGTAGGAGCTGCACCGATCATGCTGGTTTACCCGGACCTCGAGGTCATTTGCGCTCCAAACGCCCAGGCCTTTTTAGGCTCCCCTCACCCCTCCCTGTGCCAAAACCCGTAAGGCCGCCTCCACCCTCCCCGTGCCCAGAGCCCCTTAGGCACCCTCCCTGTGACCAAAACCTGTTAGGCGCCCCTCCCCATGCCAGAGCCCCTTTAGGCCATACGCACCCTCTTTGTGCCCAAGATGGCGGTCCAAGATGGCGGCTTCCCCCATGATATCTGTGACGTTTCTACCATAATACACAAACTGGGAGGGCTCCCCTCCCTCCCTGTACCCAAAGCCTATTGGCACCCAAGATGGCTGTCCAAGATAGCGGCTTCCTCCATGATATCTGTGACGTGTCTACCATAATACACAAAGTGGGAGGGCTCCCCCTCCTCCCTGTACCCAAAGCTCATTGGGGCCCAAGATGGCGGATGACAAGATGGCGTCTTCCACCATGATATCGGTGACGTAAACAAGCTACTCGGCCAGTGATTTAAAAATAAATTCAAATTCAAAAATTCAAATTCAAAAATCTCGTTCCTGATTCCGAAATATACAATGTGTTTGGGTTAATATTGTACCGAGATATTTTCAAAGTACTCAGTTAAGAGGATCATCTTGTTTGTGTAAACACTTATTTGATAAGTAGATTGCATCAGCCCCACAGGTGTTCGTTATCTTCAGGACGTGTCTGAACTTGTTTCTCGAAATATGCTTTTATGTGCAGCAGCCATATTTTCCTATACTTTGCATGATGGGATGGCGGTTACTGATTTTTGGGATGAGGGTCTATCTCGCTTGTGCACAGTGAGGGACGAGGATGAGCATTATTTATGGGTGTTTAAAGTCATATATTTCTATATTTTTTATAAATTAAAAGTTTGGGATATAAACAACTCACCTTGACTTAGTGGCATTGTGTATTTTATAAAATTAAATGAAAAATACGGCGTCCCTCATAAAATACAAGGAGGCTTCCCCCATGCCAAAATAATGAAAATTTCTTCATATAACTCAACAAGATGGCTGTCCGACGTATTATAATACGGTGCTTTGGCAGATCCAATACTCTACATCCGCGCGATGTCAATAAGATGGCAAATTTCCCCACTTTAGTACCCCTTAAGTGAATTTAATAAAGTATTTTATAAAATTTATTGAAAAGTTCCTGGCTTTTCCTCATAAAATATAGGGAGAGGGAGGCATCCCCGCCCCGAAATAATGAAAATTCGAGTTTTCATTTGAAATTTGTTCGATATTTAAAGTCACCAATGTATATTGCAGGTTTTGTTTTCACTGAAAAAATGAGAAAAATTAATAATTTGTATGCAAGACGTTGGAGTTTTGTTAGCGAAAGGGATGAATTTGTATGTCTACACGTATAATAGGTTATGATAAACTATTACACCAATTTTAACAAACGGGGTTATGCCGTACTGGTTTATGGGTGGAGGATACCCCGAGGATGGCCCCCGACTCAAGCCCCGCAATGTTTTCACCTACAGTTTTCATTAAAACCCATATGCAATACTTTGACTATTTAACTATAAGTTGCGCGAAATTTATTGGTGTTTCAAAAAGTACACTTAGGACAGAATGGCTCTTTTTAGCTAGTTCATCAAGATGAAAGTCAGATTTTGGGATAGTTTGAGCAAAAAGTTAAGGCGGTGGAGGGTAGATAACTCGCCTGAGTCTCTCCATTTCAAAACTTGACAAAAACTAATTTTAGTTGAACTTTATTGAAAAATTGTTTTACTCCTGCTTGTATCCAAAGCTGTTAGGCGCCTCTCACCCCTCCCCATGCCCAGAGCCCATTTAGGCCATACGCACCCTCTTTGTGCCCAAGATGAAGGTCCAAGATGACGGCTTCCTCCACGATATCTGTGACGTCGCTACCATAATACACAAAGTGGGAGCGGTCCCCCTCCCTCCCTGTACTCAAAGCCCATTGGGGCCCAAGATGGCGGCCCAAGATGGCGGATGACAATATGGCGTCTTCCCCTTGATATCTGTGACGTAAACAAGCTACTCTGCCAGTGATTTAAATATTAAAATTAAAATTTTAAAAGAAAATTCAAATTCAAAAATCTCTGAGCACATCGGTTTTACACATGTGCACATCGGTTTTACACATGTGCACATAGGTTTTCATCGGTTTTTCATCGGTTGTTATCAGTTTTCAACGGTTTTCATAAGTTTCATCGGTTCTAAACATGTGCACATTGGTTTTACACATGTGCACATCAGTTTTACACATGTGCACATCGGTTCTCATCAGTTTTTTTATCAGTTTTTTTTTATCAGTTTTCATCGGTTTTACACTTGTGCACATTGGTTTACACCAGGTTTCATCAGTTTTTATCGGTTTTACACTCGCACACATCGGTTTTCATCAGTTTTTCATCGGTTTTTAAGCACATTTAGAGACCATTTAACCCCAGAGTGATCATTTAACCCCAGAGTGGTCATTTTAGAGACCCTTTAACCCCCAGAGTGATCATTTTAGTGACTCTTTAACCCCAGAGTGATCATAAAATGGTCCCTGAGGCCCTTTTTAGGGTCTATAAAATGATCACTGGAGTTAAAGGGTCACTAAAATGATCACTCTGCGGTTAAAGGGGCTCTAAAATGATCACTCTGGGGTTAAATGATCACTCTGGGGTTAAATGGTCTCTAAATGTGCTTTAAAACCGATGAAAAACCGATGAAAACTGATGAAAACCGATGTACACAAGTGTAAAACCGATAAAAACTGATGAAAACCGATGTGCACAAGTGTAAAACTGATGAAAATTGATAAAAAACTGATGAGGACTGATGTGCACATGTGTAAAACCGATATGCACATGTGTAAAACCGATAAAAACTGATTAAAAAACTGATGAAAACCGATGTGCATATGTGTAAAACCGATGTGCACATGTGTAAAACCGATGTGCATCTATTTAGAACCGATAAAAACTGATGAAAACCGATGAAAACTTATAACAACCGACGAAAAACCGATGAAAACCGATGTGCACATGTGTAAAACCGATGTGCACAGAGATTTTTGAATTTGAATATTTTTTTTTAATTTTAATTTTAATATTTAAATCACTGGCAGAGTAGCTTGTTTACGTCACATATATCAAGG
Source organism: Pictodentalium vernedei (assembly GCA_031216915.1). Taxonomy (NCBI): domain Eukaryota; kingdom Metazoa; phylum Mollusca; class Scaphopoda; order Dentaliida; family Dentaliidae; genus Pictodentalium; species Pictodentalium vernedei. Next base: position 226,294,791 of record CM062293.1, read on the forward strand.
GGGAAGATGCCATCTTGTCATCCACCATCTTGGGCCGCCATCTTGGGCCACAATGGGCTTTGGGTACAGGGAGGGAGGGGTAGTGCTCCCACTTTGTGTATTATGGTAGCGACATCACAGATATTGTGGGGGAAGCCGCCATCTTGGACCTCCATCTTGGGCACAAAGAGGGTGCGTACAGCCTAAATGGGCTCTGGGCATTGGGAGGGTGAGAGGCGCCTAATGGCTTTGGATACAAGGACGAGTAAAACAATTTTTCAATAAAGTTCGATTAAAATTAGTGTTTGTCAAGTATTGAAATGGGGGGGACTCAGGCGAGTTATCTACCCTCCACTGCCTTAAATTTTTGCTCAAACTATCCCCAAATCTGACTTTCATCTTGGTGAACTAGCTAAAAAGAGCCATTCTGTCCTAAGTGTACTTTTTGAAACACCAATAAATTTCGCGCAACTTATAGTTAAATAATCAAAGTATTGCATATCGGTTTGATTGAAAACTGTAGGTGAAAACATTGCGGGGCTTGAGTCGGGGGCCATACCCCATGCCCCTCGGTGTATCCTCTACCCATAAACCAGTACGGCATAACCCCGTTTGTTAAAATTGGTGTAATAGTTTATCATAACCTGTTATACGTGTAGACATACAAATTCATCCCTTTCGCTAACAAAACTCCAACGTCTTGCAAACAAATTATTAATTTTTCTCATTTTTTCAGTGAAAACAAAACCTACAATATACATGGTTGACTTTAAATACCGAACAAATTTCAAATGAAAACTTGAATTTTCATTATTTCGGGGCGGGGACGCCTCCCTCTCCCTATATTTTATGAGGAAAAGCCATGAACTTTTCAATAAATTTTATAAAATACTTTATTAAATTCACTTAAGGGGTACTAAAGTGGGGAAATTCGCCATCTTATTGACATCGCGCGGATGTAGAGTATTGGATCCGCCAATGCGCTGTATTATAATACGTCGGACAGCCATCTTGTTGTGTTATATGAAGAACTTTTCATTATTTTGGCATGTGGAAGCCTCCTTGTATTTTATGAGGGACGCCATATTTTTCATTAAATTTTATAAAATACACAATGCCACTAAGTCAAGGTGAGTTGTTTATATCCCAAACTTTTAATTTATAAAAAATATAGAAATATATGATTTTAAACACCCATAAATAATGCTCAGCTTCATCCCTCACTGCGCACAAGCGCGTTAGACCCTCATCCCAAAAATCAGTAACCCATCATGTAAAGTATAGTAAAATATGGCTGCTGTACATTAAAGCATATTTCGAGAAACAAGTTCAGACACGTCCTGAAGATAATGAACACCTGTGGGGCTTATACAATCTACTTATCAAATAAGTGTTTACACAAACAAGGTAATCCTCTTAACTGAATACTTTGAAAATATCTCGGTACAATATTAACCCAAACACATTGTATATTTCGGAATCAGGAATGAGATTTTTGAATTTGAATTCTTGAATTTGAATTTTTAAATCACTGGCAGAGTAGCTTGTTTACGTCACCGATATCATGGGGGAAGACACCATCTTGTCATCCGCCATCTTGGGCCCCAATGGGCTTTGGGTACAGGGAAGGGGGAGCCCTCCCACTTTGTGTATTATGGTAGACACGTCACAGATATCATGGAGGAAGCCGCCATCTTGGACCGCCATCTTGGGTGTCAATAGGCTTTGGGTGCAGGGAGGGAGGAGAGCCCTCCCACTTTGTGTATAATGGTAGCCACGTCACAGATATCAGGGGAAGCCACCATCTTGGACCGCCATCTTGGGCATAAGAGGGTGCGTATGGCCTAAAAGGGCTCTGGGCATGGGGAGGGGCGCCTAACAGGTTTTGGGCACAGGGAGGGTGCCTAAGGGCTCTGGGCACGAGGAGGGAGAAGGTGGCCTAACGGGCTTGGGCACAGGGAGGGGTGAGGGGAGCCTAAAAAAAGGCCTGGGCGTTTTGGGCGCAAATGACCTCGAGGTCCGGGTAAACCAGCATGATCGGTGCAGCTCCTACTACTAACATTTCTTGAGTTGATTCGCAGAAAGTGAATGTTTATGGCAGTTTTTAGGTTCAGTTGTTGGAAACATATCAGATGCTCGTAGAAGCGAATCGACCAACTTGAATATTCCGGTCGAGTGAATCTAAACATAGGCGGGGTGGGGGGGGGGGTGGCTCCATGGTTATCGGATTTCAACCCGAGAGATCCACGGTTTGATCCCCGCCAGGGGTAACTGCATTGTGTCTTTGGGCATGGCACTATATCCTGATTGCCTACATGGAGAACGGTGGAGCTGTGCACTAAAGCACATTGCACGCGCCTTCGCCCAATGCTAACCTTGAATGCCGGGGCGGCGGAAGCTTGATAAAAGTGGAGGGGCATAAATTTACAATGCTACGATGGGTCGACCCAGTGTGAGAAAGGTTACAATCGTATATCGGAAATGTACCATGACTCACTATTGTCTCTCGTTTAGATGAATATGTCGCTATGTGGTCACTGCCTTGTGCGATTCTTCTACTTCAACCATCTTCCAACCCGAAGGCCAGCCTTCGGATTGAAAGATAGTTGAGTAGAACAAACGGACCGAAGCGACCGAAAGTGGGATTCCTTGGCTAAATATTGTTTGGATTTGCAGATAATATAACAGGAAAGCCTATATATTGACACGTTTGCATGCGCCCATTTAAACTGCGAAACATATCTGTGGAAAAATAAGAGGAAGGAGACGTGCCCCTGTGCCCCCTGACTCCGCCGCCTCTGCTTGCCTACGCGGAGTTAGTACGTTTATGAGTCGGGCTTTTGTTTACTGTTACTCCTTGGATCTCTCTGGGCACTTCCTCCACCTGTAAAACTGTACGACACGAGTGACCTTGGCAGTCGAAAGTGTCGTTAAACCCCAATAAAATAAAAATAAAAGAAAACCATATGCGGAGCATTTTTAAAGGCTAAACATGTTCTGGGCCATAACTGCGTCCAAATCTTTACAGAATTAGCCTGGTAATATCCGACCTTTGCTATTCATAAAAAAAATCGCCATTCACATTTTATTATACGCCTATTCTATGTAATCCCCATCCACAGCAACACTAAACCATACAGAAAATGAAAATCTGTTCCGCACATATGTGTGCGGAACGGAAATCGTTGACGGACTATTTTTAAATAGAAGCGAAATTTCACTGAATTTTTCTACAAATCATGCAACGCAATTACAATTTGAATCGCAACGATAGCTGAAAATCGTCCCCTGAGTTCCAATGTGTTCTATGTGCCAGTAGGCACATGGAACACATTGGAACTCAGGGGCCGAAATAGTAACACGGGTTCCCCTCGCAAAATTAATGTGGTTGGCGATAAAATGTGTTCTTTTTGTTGATAGTTGTCAAATGAATTGCTGAGTGTCCTTCTAATAATATTTTTGTAGACGTGAAGGCGTGTAATAAACACAGAACGACAGAGTGTGTGAATGCGGCCTCGATGTTTGTATTTCCGCGATGGCACAGGTGCCATATCGATTAACCCATTCACACTCGCGTGTCGTTCTGTGTATTTATTGTTTTTCAGATATTTACCTCTCTGACGTAGCTTTGGCCGCCCAACCCTCAGACTAAGACACCGCATTTGCAAAATAATTTATTAAATAACTACAACCTTTTATTTTTTGCCTAAAAACAGCTTATGGCCCCTCATTGGAACGAGCTGGTCAAGCACATCATCCATATTTCTAAAATAAAAAAAACCCTAAAATCTTTGTTTTTCCTCTCATATTTTAGCGACATACCTTGAAGCATTTCCGTATAAAAACATGTATAAAAAAATAGTCAGTTCTTCGAAATAACTATTTCCCATGCTTTCTGTAGTAATTTTCCACGGTTTATCAGACCCCAGTTGAATCTATGATCCAACAACCAGAATAATGCTATCAAATACTTGATATCCAATATGCATGGCGTAGATGCGACACATCAAATCGCCGTCTTTACGAAACAGTGAAATAGCTGGTATCAATATGAAGAGTAATGTCACACTGCCCAATCGGTTCTCGGAGGATTCTCTGTTGTTGTTCGTAAGTTTCTGTGTTGATATTGCGTCTTTTTCACCCAGTCGATACGGTCGCAGAGCAGATTACCAGTCACCGGTGGAAGATGGAGTGTTTTGTATCAACCCCTTTGCATTTATCAAGTAGCGGGGTTATCGGCTAAGGCTCAGTTCGTCTGAGGGAGACGTAAGTGATGCTTTAAACATGAAAATAGGCTGTACAAGCCAAGACGGGTTTGGTAGAATTTCTGTCTTGTGGACAATCGGGTGGATTTTTAACCAATTTGTAGGCATAATGTGGGGAATATTAGGTCATCAGCTGCAAGGGAAATATATTGGGAATGAAAACAATTTAAGTTGGGCACCGAGAATCGTTTAAAAATATGCACAATTTACACGTCAGTCGGTATGGTACACAACGAAATGAGGTTCAGCAGATTCTCTGTGGCCTGTATGGGGGTTCTCAATGGTTCTGTACTAACCGCTTCATTGTTTTGGGTATATAGATATCTTATTGTTTTGATATCACGAATCGAATCATGTGCTAAAAGAAACACGTGTACTCGTCTCGGTTAACCAGTCTATACAATAACAACCTATCTATATATTCAAACGAGTTTAGCACAGAACCATTGAGAACCCTCCATACATACCACAGAGAATCTGCTGAACCACTTTTTGCCGTGAGTCATACCGATCGACGTCTAAATTGTGCATATTTTTTAACGATTCTCGGTTCCCAACTTAAATTGTTTTCATTCCCAATATATTTCGTTTCAGCATATTACCTAAAATTCCCCAAATTATGCCTACAAATTGGTTAAAAATCCACCTGATTCTCCACAAGATAGACATTCCACTAGACCCTCTAGATTTGTGCAGTCTATTTTCCAGCTTAAAACATAACCTACGTCTTCGTCAGATTAACTGAGCTTCAGCCGATAATCCCGCAACTTGATAAATGCAAAGCGGTTGATACATACCCCTCCATCTTACTCATGTGACTAAAATCTGCTCTGCGACCGTATCTGCTGGGTGAAAAAATCGCGATTTCAACACAGAAACTTACGAACAGAGAATTCTCTGATAGCTCATAGAATCCGAGAACCGATTGGGCAGTGTGAACGTACGCTCACTACGAGAAGCTGGCCACGTACACAAAGAAGTTTTATTTCTACAACAAATAACCAATTTAGTGGATTACATCCATTCAAAATTTGTCTAATTTCCGCAGCGAGTTGTTCGGGGCACTAGCTCTGTAGTTCGTTTTCCCGCGCTGCGCCTTACCTGAGTAAATAAATTCCATGTAGGTTTGGTTAATTAACCCATTTTCCACGATGAGACTACGGATCACTTTTTGTCTCTCATTATATTCCATTTTATCGTTCCACGCTTTGAATGATTAAATAAAGTGAAGAGACACGTCGGACTGCTTAACTACCCCTTGGCCTGTGGTTATAAATGTACTGACTGCGATGGCGTAGTTAACCAATCCGACTTACCCACAACACATACTGCTTACCGCAAGACCCTAATTATTTTCTTAAGTTCGCCTATCGGGTTATAAACATGTTTAGAAAACTTAGAAATATACACGAAGAATAACCCTCTGAAGGTAAACACCGAGAAGTGCTTAGTGCCCCCCCCCCCCTCCCCCCGCACAAAAAAGGTTCACAGTTCCCCAGTTTTTACATTAGCTGACACAACGTTGGAGATTGTGCCAAGCCATCCTTATCTGGGTATAACATTTTCAGCTAATGGAAAATTTGAAGAGGCACAGAGTCCATTAAAACTAAAAGAGATGGAAGCAATTTACAGTCTTTTCAATTCTTTTAAGAGTGAACACCTCTCGTCCACTGCTGTAATGTCTAAATTATTTGATCAATAAATAAAACCCATATTGCTGTATGGTATCGAGCTGTGGGATACAGAGTATCATCTTGCACAGTGGGAGCGACTCCTCGCGTAGGCTGAACACATCATCAAATTCTATAAAATGATCTTCGGTGTTAATAAAAATTCTTCCAATCATGCCGTACGAGCTGAACTTGGCAGATTCCCACTTTCCTTCGAATGACGTCAAAAAGTTCAAATTCATGGCCGATTTCACTCTGCAACTCCAGGTACATTGATCCATGATTACTGGAAGAGCATAAATTAACGACGGAATATAACGGATTCCGCCAAATGTTGGAAGGTTACAATATATCAACGACTGCAATGCACGGCAATAAATTCGGTAAATTACATAAAAATTTAACAAATGTTTACACAATCTATTTTAATGAATACCTTAAGATAATAAAAAGAGCGGTAAAAATAAATTGCTTACTTACCGCGTCTTCAAAAATGACATTAAATTCGAGCCCTATTTCGCTTACTCAAAAACAAAGGAAGCGCAAAGTATGTTTACAAGATTAATGATCAGTGATCATAATTTGACAACTGAAAAGGGGAGACATGTACAGCCGCCAATTCCCTTCGAAAATAGGATTTGCAACGCTTCTGATGTTTGCAACGACGCTGGCGATGTGGAACCGAGGTGCATTTTGTCATGAACTCTCCGGCCTATACAAACATCAGAAAGCAGTTGTTTTCAATAATTAACAGGAACAACGCGGACCTTTCAATTGCAAGCAAACAAGATCGGTTTGAATTTATTGTGAAATATAATACGCCCTCATTTTGCCACTCCATCTACAACACAATCCTGCTGTTCTTCAGGAAAGGAGAAACAATAACTTTCGGTTGAGTCTCTCGTAAAATTATACAATTTCATTATCAAATTTCATTCCACAACCCCAGGTACCCTACTGAAAGATTATTTTACAAAATATAAACTCACATCAGAATATAGCGCATACCAACATATCGTCCACTGGGTTCCAATGTGTTCTATGTGCCAGTAGGCACACTGGACACACTGGAACTCAGGGGACGATATGTCGGATCGCTATAATGTGCCTGGTGATAAAGTCTGCAATGCTGAATCCAGAACATTATATGATAAATTGAATACGGAATACGAACAGTATTGACATGAATCTATTCATGATAATAAAAAGCATGGTACTATAATAAACTTCGTACTTAAAGTACGTTCAAACGAGATCAGATATTTGAACCGTATCTTGCGCATAGAAAAGCGCGTGAAACGAGGATTATGTTTACCAGACTGAGAAAATAAGCTGTCATAATAAGAGTATTGAGAGAGGCAGACATTTTCAACCCCCTATTCCACTAGATCGTAGGCTCTGCAAGGCTGCTAGTGCTTGTGCAGTTGCCGGCGAAGTAGAAAGTGAGCATCACTTTATCATGGAGTGCCCGGCCTATTCAAACATTAGAACCCAGATGTTCGACATTATAAGTAGAGATACACCAGATTTTATAAACGCCAATAAATGTCAGAAATTTGAACTCATTATGAAGAATGACAGTCCGAAATTCATTAATCCCATCTGTAAAATGATCCTGCTGTTCTTCGGGGAAAGAAACGCATTAGTTGCCAAAAACTTGATTTAGGTTGTTTGCTTTTCCTTTAAATAGTCTTTGTTGATCTTTTTAACAACCATTGTATACATTTTACAATTCATATTGTATGTTATGTATGCAATCTGCCTCACTGTAGGTGTAATATTGCTTCAATAAACTATCTTCTATCTATCTATCGTATCTCTGTTAACTCTTTGTGCAATCTGCCTCTCTATTGGTGTTATTTTGCTGGAACAAACTACTACTATTAGTGGCCCTCTAGATCAATTTAAAAGTTGACACGAAAACCGAAAAATTATAGCGCGGAACCCTGCAATATCATATTCATGAGGTATAACGGCATAATTTGTCTCTATAACGGAACGTGATTGCGTTAATACTCAATTTTATGTGATTGTGAACTATGATTATCATGTCGAATGTGATTTTTTCTGGAACCAAATTTGTAACAAGGAGAGATTTCTTTTGAACATGGACTTCCGATTTCATCTTGCAAACTTAATTTTTAAATCGATTTCCTGCTTTCCAACTCAGATTTTATGAATTTCAACTCGATTTTTCCCCCTTTTTATCTCTATTCTCGAACACTCAATATTTTCGATTTTTTCACCATTATTTTTAAATCCTTATATCATACCACATTGGGCCGCGATTTCTCGTTATCACGGTTATTTTAATGTTTGTCCCACGCAATTCGAGTGGCCGCTGCGTGTTCTATCACCTGCAACAGTTTCATTGCACATTTAAAATGTAATATTTCACAGTAATGTTTTTGTTTGGTATTTGCCTATTTTAGAAATTTCCAATAAAGCCGATAAACATAATGCATTCTGATAAACAACAAAACTGTTAATTATGAATAACGAATGAATGTTAAATGATAAAGTCAAGGGCGGCGGAAGCTCGATAAAAGTGGAGGGGCACAAATTCACAATGCTACCATGGGTTGACCCAGTGTGAAAAATATTATAATCGAATATCGGTAAATGTACCATGACTCGCAATAATCTCTCGTTTAGATGAATATGCTGCTGTGTGGTCACTGTCCTGTCCGTTTCTCCAACTTCAACCATCTTCCAACCCGAGATGACTACTCCGAATTTCATTGCCTGGGGGTCAGAAAGGCCATAGCGTTAGCGTTAATCACCTTCGACTTTTGTCCTCAGTCATTAATATCGACTTCCAATAAAGTTAGCTCCCTTGAATTTATTAGACGAGCGAGGAAAGTCCAATTAAGAAGCAATTAATTATTGAGAAAGCCCCATGACATCAGTGGAAAAATAAGATTAAATTTCCATTTGTTACTTTAAAACAAAAGAAAACACAAAAGGAAAATCTGTTTTTTTTATGGCAAGCTAATTTGTAGCAACTAGTTAGAAGCAATCCGTCATTAAGAATATCTATCAGTATTTCACCTACCAACCGTGACTAAAGTGTCCACTTTGCCTCTTTGTTTATCGAAATTGTCTTTACAATGATCTGCAAGTTTTTATTATTCTTTGGAAAGAATGAGAAACTCTTACCTCTTAAACTTTATATCAACAGAAAGAACAATATCTGTATCATATGTCACGATGCATACATTGTTGATTTTCTGAACAGAAAAATATCCAGAACATCAAAAGGTGATGAAAACGCCGTTTTCGTATTTTTAAATGGCTTTCAACAGAGAATAATAGTTAATTGTACAAATTCATAGGAAAAAGAATGTAAAAAGCCAGTTTCTGTATTTTGTACTACTCTACGGGAAAATGCCTGGAGTTTGTGACATGATGCGCGCACATCGATGATACAAATTCGCTAACATTTCGAAATTTCAATCTTTATAAGAAACTCCCTTACATTTAAAATGTTACATTTACTGACAACTTTAGGAAAGTAAGGGGCGTTAACTTTCCCGTAAATCTCTTCAATGACGAAAATTGTTTTAGTACGCAGGCTGTTCAGGCCGACCTAGACAGTCGCAGCATGACTCGCGTCAAAAGGCTGATGAAATGCCATTTTTGACATGTTTATGGGAAGGATCAGGTGGCTTCTTACCAATAGTGTCCCCCAAAAGATTTTGACAATTACGGCAGAACTACTTCCAACCCCCATTGCGAAGAGTATTTAGGCAATGGAACTGTCATGGGAGAAATTCATGAGTAATGATGGGGGTAATAAAATCGCGAGAGCATTTGTTGAATTCATTCAGTAAATTCAAAAATAGTGAAATAAAAAGCTAGATATTGAGGGAGCATGAGAAGAAAGTGCTGCGTTTGACAGGAGGAAAACTGATATGAAAGGCATTCTTTTGATAACTTACAAGAGATATCTTAGGCTTCTGGGCTTCGCTCTGCACCAGAGCTTTCATGGCCAGCTCACAGTAAATCTGACTTTGAGAATATAGGACTCAGGTGGAACATTGTTGAATAATGTCTGTGATTATATAAATCGTTTAAGTTGGCGTCGTGAAGCTTCGTAATTCGATTTGATTCGACATGGTTCCGATGATCGATTTGATTCGAGTCGCGCTGATTTGGAAATTGTCGAATCATCGATACGTTTTCAAAATCTTGCAAAGTGTCTCCTCCTGACCTCTTCTTCTATCATCAGGTCTCCTGTACAGGAGACCTGATGATAAAAGAAGAGTTAGAGGCGCCTCTTCTGAAACTTCCTTGATTCCATTTCTGGTGTAACCCGCATTTTTGAATGACTTGCCCATAGAGACGAATCAAAGATGAATACAGTGCGATACAATACTTGAGTGGAGACTGGCAATATATTCCACGACTGTAAGAAGGTGCAATATCTATAACTTGAAAACGGTGAGATTCGATTCGAGATTCGATTCTGTTCGACATCCCCTGCCTTTCATAATTCGAGCTTCGATTCGACTTCGAAATTTGAGGATCGCAGGACCCTATCGCTGACATTCAACGTGTTCTAGGCCTTGAGAGTATGGGCCTAGATGTGGAACATAACACGCTGTTTCTCGTAATACGAAATAATGCGAATACCTACAAAGTTTCATTAGAATTGTTTAAACGTTATCACCTTATTGTCCGGACAAGCAAGTGCATGATTTACCCACTCACTGAAGCTCTGAAGCCACTAGTCTGGTTATGTAAGGAATTCGATGGCGTTATGACCTGGAACCAGTCTAAATTTTAAATAGCACATCGCCTATGTCTGGATTCACCCGTTTGGAATATTAAAGTTGGTCGGAAAAGCGAATCTATATTCCATAGAATTGATTCTAAAATATACCACGAAGATTGATTTTCTTTGAATCAACGCAAGAAATCACCTCAATGGAGACTTCATTTAACCGAATGCTTGATGACGTTACCATTAAATCGCACAAACAAAGTGTTGATGTTGGTCGGACGATGAGTAGGCAATGAAAAATGGATATCATAAATGAAGATGGATATCTATATCTGGCTTAGTCACTACACAGCGTATGTAAGAAGTTCTGTTGAAAATATTTTCAGTGGTTAAAACATTAAAGAAAGATATCTGCCCAAGTCAATACATGTATTTGATCTTTAACCTTCCCTGTGAACTTAATCTTGAAGATATATGACTGGAATAAAGAACGCCACACACCATGTTCTCACTGTTACCATTGCTTCCGTTATGACGTGAGTGGAATGTTTCGACGCAAAGCAGTTTCAAACAAGAAAGTAAAATATCAGCTTCATTCACTTAATTCATGTTTATACCATGCTCGCCTATGTCACTACCTGTGAAAAGCCTGTATGTAAAATTTTAGCTTTTAACCCCACTAACGATGTATAGCTTCTACTGCGGTTAAAAAGATTTTACACCAATAGTCGGAAGTTCAGCCAGTTTGACCTTTGGCATGACGCAATTTGCCAACTTCCGATACATTCACACTTCGCGATGTTTCAAACATACGACATTTTGCGGTACCATCTGCTACGTGCAATGGCTTATTAAGTTTAAAATACCTACAATTAAATATTTAAAATAAAAAAATAAAATTTAAGAATTGTTAACAATAATTTGACGAAAAAGCAAGATAAATTCGATCTACTTTGACGATGCGTCTAGCTATTTATCAACCATTCACGTACAGCCGGTAGTACTGCCCACCGGTGCAGATGCAAACAGAAAAACCCGTGTGTTTGCGATAGAAAGTGTCGTTTTTTCTCCATTTTAAGTGACAAAGTCGATTATTTATTAAGAGCATGATATAAATAAAATAAATAGGCACCAGGGCCGGTAATCAGATTTAAACCACTCGTAAAGTAAGGGTTTTAACCACTCGGCAAGCCGAGTGGTTAAAACCCTTAACCAACTCGTGGTTTAAATTTGATTACCGGACCTAGGACCCATTTATTCTATATTTAATCGTGGTGTAAATACAAAACACAACTTGATTTGAGTATGGGGGACAGGAATAGATGACTCGGTAGATCTTTTCAGGCGCATAAAAACTTCACCTCGGGTCGTTGATTCCTGCCCTTGTACTCCACACTCGTTGTGTTCTGTCTTAGTACTTATGAACTTTTAGGTAACAAGATTTGCAGATGACACATAAGTATTTTGTTTCCAATTATTTATCTTACTATTTTAGGTAACAAGATTTGCAGACGACACAAGTATTTTGTTTCCAATTATTTATCTTACTGTAAGTATTATTGGGTCCGTAAGTACCTGAATACATCGTGTATCAGTGGTCTCTGATACAAAATCTGTATCCTGCACTTGCAGTATACAAGCGCATGCCTAGAACTTATGACTTGTTTACATCACTATGTACAGAACATTACACACTTTCGAAAGACGTTTGTGGGAGACCGTATATGTGTTCATATAACGAGGTCATTCAAACTCCAGTCCCAATTATTTCCGAAGTTATCGTCTCATCACAAACCTGACAAGAAATTGGCGTGCGCAGATAATGCAAAAGTTCATCGTTTTCAAGAAAAAATATATTGGATTACTGAGCAGTAAAACCAAATTTCGCTTTCTGTTCATCATTTATACATTATCATTTCCAAAATGGTGTGCTGTTGAGAAATCTTTCTGATTTTACAATTATTTCTTTATATGACTTTGTTTGTATGTCCAATCCATTTATTTTAAATTTATTTATTTGACTTATATTTATATTATATGTGTATTTTACGAGTTATGTGTATTATTTGCATTATCCCACTCATGAAATTCAGATTTATTAAACATAAGTACTTGGCATTTGTTGTTTTGTTTTTTATCCAAAGCGCGAAAGACAAATGAAATTCGCCAGTTTACCCTTTACCCAACGTAACGCCAAAAATCGGCCAGTGTTCATACAAAAATTTGCTCACAAAGTTCAAGGGTTTTTCAATGGCTTCTTTTTTTCAAGGGCTACATATCCTATTCAGCTTGTTGTATGAGCTCTAAAAATCTAAGATTCATGTGACACGGATCTGACTTTGGAAGTCAGGAAGTACTGGTACCCAAAGTGTGATCTGTGTTACAGTAATCTTGGTAAAACGTTCCATACTTTTTTATGTTTTTTTTTTAACTGAGCGACACGAGCGCAACAAACAAGTAAAAGGCGAGTACACATATATTTACAATGCCCAGGAAATAGCTTGGTATTCAAGGGTTTTTCAAGAGATTTCTGAAAGTTCAAGGGTTTCTCAAGGGCTAATTTAAAATTCCAGGGTTTTTCAAGAAAAAAATCATTTTCAAGGGTTTTTCAAGAGCTGTATGAACCCTTCCGGCCAGCGTTTCTCGCAAAAATCACCATTCAATTTTCATTATTTTTTCATATTTGTCTCAAAAACATAACTTATGGGCCCAATTGGAACGATCTCGTTCCAATGGTGTCATAAGAAATGTTTGTGACGTTGTTTTTTCAAGAATTTTGTTTGCAAGTGTCGTCTGCCTTTCGTGTTAGGTAAAGGGTCAACAATCAGAACATACCATTATAAGGTCGAATGTAATGCTTTGGCGCACAGGAACGGCGTTGTAGTATGACAGATTAGCCCCTTTCGATCCTTGAACCTTACGACCCCACAATTACGGGATGTGCAAAGGTAATATGTTTACAGTGCCTTAGATTGCGTGATTAATGGCATGATTGTATAACTTATGGGGTGGTACCACTTGTAGCGCCTCGGGTATTGTTATCCAAACTTACACCCACGTGTCTTGATTCATTCTTCGAATCTTAATCTTCAACCAGCGTCCTTGATTCTATGGCACGCGGAAATTTGAAAAAGAGAAGTTCTCGCTGATTTCCTTGCAGTGCAGTATGTAGAATTGATGCAATTACCTGATGAGTAATCTTTAACCCACCCTTTGAGACTGTGAATCCGTTTTTCCGTCCCAGGAACATGATGAGGGTATAATTTCATTAAGTAGAAAGTCTACGAAGTGAATGTGTGGAGTGGACCAATTAATATTTTCAACATGCAGTCTCCAGATTGAATTCATTGTTCACCAAAATAACTTGATACTCTACTTTGCACCAACAAACGTCTCAAATGAGAGAGATAAGGACACCTTCCATCAAAACTGCAGAAGGCTATCGATAGAACACAACACACAATGTGCTGATTATTATGGGAAACTTCATTGCTGCAGTCGGTGGAAACAATGGGGAAGGGGGAAAAACATGGGAACGCTTGGGAGATGACCGAAAATGGGTAACTCCAGGCGGACCTATGTAGACTAAACAACATGATCATAGGATGTACCATCTTTCCTTGTCCATATATCCATAAGACAATATGGACGTTGCTGAAGTGGGCAGTTACCTCAAGATAATACGTGCCAACATCAAACACCATCTGAGGAAAACTCCAAAAAAAGTAGAATGATGAGAAGGGTATACAACACTACAAGGCTGAATGATCCCAACATAACCAGAAAATTTTGTACGGCCTTAAGGAATAAGTTTCAAACCCATATCTGTATCGGCGAGGGGATGGAAAAAGATGTGGAAACAAGGCTGCTAAAGATAGCCACCAACATGCATGTGAGGGAATCCTTGGAAAAAGAAACAATAAGATTTGCATATCAGCTGAGGCATGGACTCTAATTGACAAACGTAGGAAATTGAAGATATTGGCTTATACACGATCAGAGAGGGCTCGTTCTAATGAGGGATCATGAGCTATTGTTTGGAAGTACAAACAACATGCAAAAAATAGTTTTTTCGAAAAGTAATTGGCAGTCTCTGAAACTTGCCAACTATAGCTTGTAACCCCTCATTGGAACGAGCTCGTTGAGGGGTCCTAAGGTATTGTTTGGATGGGAAAAAAATGAAAAAAGGGTGTTTTCTATATATAATTGGTACTGTTTGGTGTGCTATTTGTGTATTCATGTTGGAAAGGAAAGATTACGTCTCGCACTTGGGGTAGTGTCGTATGGGACAGTGCAGGTTGGGCTACTGTCGAAGTCATAATATTTCTAACAAGAATTAACGACGCAAAGTGAGAAGCCGAGAGAGAGAGAGAGAGAGAGAGAGAGAGAGAGAGAGAGAGAGAGAGAGAGAGAGAGAGAGAGAGAGAGAGACAAACATAGACATACAGAGAGAGAGAGAGAGACAGACAGACAGACAGACAGACAGACAGACAGACAGAGCAGAGAGAGAGAGAGAGAGAGAGATTAAGCCAATACTATCTTTACCAATTCATATTGTTGAAACCAAACTTATTCATTTTTTTTTCTTCCAAACCATAGCCTTTTGACCCCTCATTCGAATGGGCTCAACGAGCTCGTTTCGAATGAGGGGTACTAAGCTATGAATTGGAAGAAACTGTCGGACACACTAACTCGGCACAAGAAGGGTTAGCATCGTTTGAATGCAAGTATACCGTCATCGTGCCCTGTGCTTTAGTACTTTAGTACACAGAGCCCCCACTTGGAAGTGACGTAGACACAGGAGGCCGGGTCCATGGGCAAGACACTGTCGATCTCAAAGACCTATTCTGCGCTTATTGGTTCGTGTATCGCAAGACACAATTACTTTTCGAAAAAACTTTTTTTTCCATTTTTTTTTCTTGTACTTCGAAACCATAGCTAATGATCCCTCATTGGAACGAGCTCTCTCTGATCGTGTATAAGCCAATATCTTCAATTTCCTCCGTTTGTCAATTAGAGTCCATGTCCCAGCTGATATGCATATCTTATTCTTTCTCTTTCCAAGGATTCCCGCACAAGCATGTTGGTGCCCCCTGCCCCTTTATCGGCTAAAAACTATACGCCCCTGCCACTTAGCTCTTTCCCTAACGTACCGGTAACTACCCAAACCAACCAGCGCTATACACGAAAATCACCCTTCAT
The DNA here is from genome assembly GCA_031216915.1 of Pictodentalium vernedei. Lineage (NCBI taxonomy): Eukaryota > Metazoa > Mollusca > Scaphopoda > Dentaliida > Dentaliidae > Pictodentalium > Pictodentalium vernedei. Next base: position 226,310,633 of record CM062293.1, read on the forward strand.
ATATTCTGTTATATTTTCATTTTTCTTCAAATAAAGCTTACGACCCTTCATTGGAACGAGCTCGAGAAGCGCGTTCCAATGAGAGGTAGTAAGCTTTGTTTTTTAAGCAAAAAGTGAAAAATGTGTATATTCAGGATAGGTAAAAGGCTAAGACGAAGTGACTTGCTCAAGGACACAACGCAGATTACGCGGGGGTCAGAACCGTGAACCTATCGATCTCAAATCCAACGCGCTAACCAATGCGACCACACTCGTTTTCGTAATAATCGATTTATTATTGGCGACGTGTACCGCAACATGGGAACGTAAAATTTAGCGTCACGCTTATCCTGTGAAATGAGAATTAAAACATTCTTCGAGACGGGCGTATGTCTTACAGGTCGATTTATTGCCTGACAAGTGGTTGCCTCGCTCCTAATCAAGAATACTGTTATAAAATCACCGTTTCATTTCTTGTGTTCCGCGTTTCACGTTGTTCTTTGTATCCAAGTGTAAATTATGCACAAAGATACCTATCATATTTCCCTTGGGTGTCAACAAGTAAAGATATATTCCGCCTTAAATTAGTTCTCAGCTTTAGAATTCCGAGCCTTCTATCATTTATCTCTACCTCGCCCTGGTAACAGAGGCAGAGGCAAGTTCGGATACAGTATTCACACACCCAACCACTCCTTGACCCGAATCATTCAAACGCGTTGTTCTCCATATTAAAGTGTACTTCGTGCAAAATCACCGCATCATATCTCCCTTGAGTGGCAACAAGTAAAGATATGTTCCCCGTTTCACGTTGTTCCCCATATCCGAGTCTCATACGCGCAAAATAACCGTATATCTTCCTTGGGTGGCAACAAGTAAAGATATGTTCCGCGCTTCACGTTGGTCTTTGTATTCAAGAGTAAATTATGCAAAAAAATACAGAATAATACCTTCCTTGGGTGGCAACAAGTAAAGATATATTCCGCGTTATTACAAGCAAAGATGAATTGCACACTATTGCTAAAAAGTCGCTCTGGTAACAGAGGCTGAGGCAAGTTCGCATACAGTATTCACACATCCAACCACTCCTTGAACCGAATCATTTAAACATTCAGAAGCGCGCCTCCATGTCCCTGCCCCAATACCCCATCCACCTCAAAAAGACATAAATACCGCTAATGAAAAATATAATCTGTTCATACCTTCCTTGCGTAGTAATACCCCCCCCCCCCCTTCCAATGGTGTAAATGTCTTGTCCCCACCCACTTTTGCAGCATATATATCCCCCCCCCCCCCCCACCACCACCACCACCATTGACCTGTGTGCGGTCCCTGTTATAATGTTCACACTGACGATTGTAGGCTAGGGTGTCCACGCATCCCGCCCACCCCTCGCCCCCTCACATACGCATGAAGTATGCGCCCACATACCAGGCTTGGGGTGAATACTTTGTAAATGTATTCGAATACGAATACTTTGAAATTTCATGAATACGAATACACAAATTTTCAAATGTATTTGAATACGAATACAAATACATTACAATGTATTTATGAATACATTTTTGAATACTTGAATACTTTTTAAATTAGAAGTATTTATAGCAAGGCCTTTAAGTTTTTTGTTTGTTGGGTTAAAAGTCATTTTTAAACTGATGGTCCTTTAGCTGAAGCTTTAATTGTGCTTACCATACTTTGTTGGAAAACTAAAGTAATTACCTGACGAGGAAATCCACTCTATGGGTGTCATAGTAATTAGACTACTCTCCATGGACAACACATCACAAAATGTGAGTGGATTACCTCTAAAAAATCACAGACTGGCGTTTCCTCCTGAACATCATGTATCAATTGCCATGACACCACATAAGAAGGACTAGTAAAGTTTTAGCCAATGAATGCACTTCATGGTTAAACCTGGAGGTCTGTGGGCTGAAAGTTTGCTAACAGCAGTAGTATTTTCTTTATAATATTTCCGTGCTTTCACCGATTATAATTAGACATACTGAACTGTACAAAGGTGACCTTAAACAGGAATAAATAAATAAATAAATAAATAAATAAATAAATAAATAAATAAATAAATATGTGTTTTCACTGTGAAATAATGGATAAATAGAAAAATGTTAAATAAATCCAAAAATTTTAGAATATAACATCATTGAATAACTGAGTTGTGCCCAATAACTCAAGTTTTTTTGTTTTATTTTTATTGTCCATGTTTTCAACAATTTAAAAAGCCATGGGGATATGTGGCCATTGTTACATAAATAAGTTGTATTGTGACAAGTTAATTGATAATTAAGAATCTAGGACAACCCCCCCCCCCCCCCAAGACAAAACCCCCTCGGAAAAAACCCTGCTGACAAAACCCCCTCAGGACAAAAACCCCTCACCTTAATTGACTTCTTAGACAGAACCCCCTCACATAGCAGAAAAATAAATTATAATGAACATGATTTGAATTTATTGTTTTTTATTGGGTTTTTTTTTGTTGTTTTTTTTACTCATTTTCCTTAAAAATATAGTAAACATGCATATGTTAACAAATAAACACCTTTTGAAATATGTTATCAAATAAACACCTTTTGAAATATGAAAACTTTGTTTTGTTAGCTCAACTTTGGCGAAGCCAAATTTGAGCTTATGCCATGGCCAGTCGTCCGTCTGTCCATCAACAATTCAATACGGCTCGGGATAGAGGCCGTATTTATGAACCGATCTTTACGAAACTTCTTGGGTACCTTTGTTATGACCGTGGGACGAGAACGAGTGTTTTGGAGTCCGATCTGAAATTCAAGTTGGCCGCTGGCGGCCATTTTGTACAGACTTAGGTGAAATCAGATTTTTGCGCAGAACTTCCATATGAAAGCTCTGATTTGAATAATTTTTTGTATGAATGTTTAGTATCATGGGATACATCACATATAATACAGGTTTTTTTTCTCGTACGTAAATTACGCAAATTAGACTAACTTTGATGTATTTAGTGTTACTTTCAGCACTGTAAGTGCAAATGCCAATACGGCTCGGGCTAGAGGCCGTATTTATAAACCGATCTTTACGAAACTTCTTGGGTACCTTTGGTATCACTGTGGGACGAGAACGAGTGTTTTGGGGTGCGGTCTGAAATTCAAGATGGCCGATGGCAGCCATTTTGTACAAAATTAGGTGCAATCAGATTTTTGCACAGAACTTCCATATGAAAGCGCTGATTTGAAAATTTTTTTGTGTGAATGTTTAGTTAGTACCATGGGATACATCACATATAATACTGGTTTTTTTTTCTCGTGCAGAAATTATGCAAATTAGATGAACTTTGATTTTTTCAGTGCTACTTACACAAAGTAAGTACACATGTCAATACGGCTCGGTCTAGAGGCTGTATTTATCAACCGATCTTCACGAAACTTCTTGGGTACCTCTGTTATCACCTTGGGACGAGAACGAGTGTTTCTGAGTGCCGTCCAAAATTCAAGATGGCTGCCAGGGGCCATTTTGTACCGAAATTAGGTCTAATCAGTTTTTTGTACACAACTTCTATACGGCTCAGGCTAGAGGCCGTATTTATGAACCGATCTTTACAAAACTTCTTGGGTACCTTTGTTATCACCGTGTGATGAGAACGAGTGTTTTGGGGTGTGGTTCGAAATTCAAGATGGCCACCACAGCCATTGTGTACCAAAATTAGTGCAATCAGTCTTTTGTACAGAACTTCTGTATGAAAGTTCTGATTTGAATAAATTTTTGTATGAATGTTTAGTAAAATGGAATACATCACATACAGTACGGATTTTTTTCTTGTGCAGAGAAATTATGCAAATTAGATGATTTTTTATTTATTTAGTGCTACTTATACACTGTAAGTGCACATGTCAATACGGCTCGGGCTAGAGGCTGTATTTATCAACTGATCTTCATGAAACTTCTTGGGTACCTTTGTTATCACCTTGGGACGAGAACGAGTGTTTCTGAGTGCGGTCCAAAATTCAAGATGGCTGCCAGTGGCCATTTTGTATCCAAATTAGGTCCAATCAGTTTTTTGTCACAACTTCTATACAGCTCGTATTTATGAACTGATCTTCACGAAACTTCTTGGGTACCTTTTTTTCACCTTGGGACAGGAATGAGTGTGTTTTGGGGTGCCTTTGTTATCACTGTGCTATGAGAACAAATATTTTGGGGTTCAGTCAGACCCACTCTGGGACTCAAAGATTCCTTTTCTAGTTTAGCATCTGACTGTCACCCACCTTTACAATACTTTACCTATACATTTGTTACAGGCCACGGCCAGTATTTATGTGCAGACCGTTACAATACTTTATATGTACCTTTGTTATCATGTCATTACCTAGATCTTTGTCATTGCTGTGTCACATACTATACATGTACATGTCTTGACAAGTTGAGCTACAGTGTCATTGACACTTTCATTTACATAATATTTCTTGAAAGCACACAATATTATGCACTTCATTTTTTTCTGTCACATGCAGTTTGAACCACATAATATAAGATGACAAGAAAATTACTAAATAATAATAATATTATTATTATTATTTTCTGCTATGCTTCTGGTATAATCAGAAAAAAAATTTATTCACACCTCTTCCCCCTTCCAAAAACATGATTTAAAGAATTGAAAAAATTAAACAAATCAGTTCCCACCCCCCCCCCCCCCACCCTTTCCCAAAAATGATATATTAACATTTTTATTTTCACCATATTCTATAAATAATATTTCTTGTGAGGGGGTCTTGAGGAGGTTTTGTCTTGAGGGAGTTTTGTCTTTGAATGCAGAAAGTGAGGGGGTTTTGTCTGAGGGGGTTTTGTCTTGAGGGGGTTTTGTCCTGTTACCGATAATTAAGCCTATTGTCTGCTTTCAATGCATAAATTTCAGACAAGGTGTTTGGTGGTATATAAATAATATCGGGGATTATTAATGCTTTAATATTGATATGAGGTGTAAATTTTGGTATCCGGACAAAATACCCTCGGACAAAATACCCTTAGGACATAATACCCTAAAAAAAATACCCTTAGGACATAATACCCTCAATGGGTAGGACAAAATACCCTCGGACAAAATACCCTCAGACCAAATGTATATAAAGTTGGATTTTGGTGTTGGGGGGCGGGGTAATTGCATCTAAGGCACTAGCCGGTGTTTTGTTTGAAATAACAAGTACCAATATTTTGAAAAAAAATTTTATTAACCCTTTACCTAACGTAACGGCCAAAACTGGCCAGCGCTATTCTCAAAAATCGCCAATTAATTTTCACTGCTTTTTCATTTTTTGTCTCAAAAACATAGGTTATGACCCCTCGTTGGAACGAGCTCGTTCCAATGAGGGGTCATAACCTATGTTTTTGAGACAAAAAATTAGTTATTCAAGAATTATTTTTTTTATCGTCTGCTTTTCAGGTTAGGTAAAGGGTTAAACTAAATAGATATGAAGCACAATACCAATGGCAGATAGCAATTGAATATGAAGCACAATATAAATGGCAGATAGCACAGAACATGAAACAAATCAAAAATGAAGTACAAAACAAAGATTTTTAACAAATTTTATTTCTTATGAAATATCTAATAATAATTTGCTGAGGAATAAATAAGTGGGTTTTTAACAAATCTTATTTCTTAGGAAATATCTAATAATAATTTGGTGAGGAATAAATAAGTGTATTTTGATATTTTTAATGAATGAATTCTTTATTGGCCTCCTTTGTTACTTTTTATGATCTCCATACTGAAATGATAATTCCGAATGGAATGGTTTAACGGTTGTATGACACTAGAAAACAGGACACTAAGAAACAGGACACTAAGAAACGGACACTAAGAAACAGGACACTAAGAAACGGACACTAAGAAACACATTCTGTTTTATTTTGAAAGTTACTATATTTAGGAAATAACCCTTTCTAAATAATTCCCATTAAAATGTTTAGTTAATTAAATATTTATATCACATGAAACGTCGTTAATTTCGACGTAACAACCCATGTCTTATTTCCTGATTATCAACTAGTGTCTAATCGCCGTGTGGTCCCATAGCAGCAGCATTGTATTCTTGTGCGTAGTTCACATGATGTCAATTACGACAACATGTGCAAGTAAAGCGCATTCATGATGTCATAGTGTGAAGCGTCTGAGCCAACGAACTGATTGTCGGTTGTTTTGGGAGAATTTAGCGACAATGAATTAAATAAAAAGTGTAAAAAAAAAGATTTTTTGAAACCCGTTTAGTTTAAACAATATTTAAACAATATTTATTCATGAGAAAATATGATACATACATATCATTATCTACAAGATGGTTGTTACACAGAATACGTAATACAATGGTATGCATTAAAGTTATGTGTCAAGAACGAGATTTGTTGGAAGGATTCAGCATTAAGCTTTTAGCTTGTATAAGCTGTCTCCTTGGGAAGACTGACGAAGTTCAAAGGTAGCTGGAAACACTAAGTAAAATATTGTTTAAACATGAGAAATAGAGAGAGTAAGGAGAGTAATAGAGAGAATAGAAGAATAAAAAGGGACAAGGAACTTAACCCCTTTCCCAACACGTGTAGAAGACGACACTTGAAGAATATTTTTTGAATAACTAGAAATGTTCAATGTCCGTCTCAAAAGCACAGCCCATGACCCCTCAACGGAACGAGCTCATCGAACTCGTTCCATTGAGGGGTCACTAGCCATGTTAGGAGAGGAAAACTGAAAATATAAAGGGGGTTAAATGGTGATTTTCTTGGATAACACTGACCGTTACATTGGGTAAAGGGTTAACTAGGAAATGGGGAAACAACCTGAATTCAATGTTGGCTATCACAGAATATTCAATAGGGCAGCCTCAATGAACAAATCGGTAACGGTGGCCCATATGTGTGGCAAATAATACCAAAATGTCTTTGGGCTCACTGTTACGTATTAAAACGTCCACTCACCATGATGAAGTCCTGCACAGCTCTGAAGACAAGAAAGTTTTCATTGTTATTCAAATGTTCGGATCCAAATAAAAGTGTTGAGAGCTCAAAAGTAAATTGCAATGTATTGATTGTGGAATCACGAGCATCGTCATAGATTGGGCAGTGCATAAGAAAGTGCTCAGTATTTTCAAGATCCCCACACTGGCAACGTGGAGATGGTGAGAGATGGTTATCGTATAAGTGGGCGTTGATATTACTGCAATGCAGGCGTAACCTGCAATGATAAATCTGGGCAGCACGAGATTTGGCGCCATAGTAGAAAATTGGTGGTCGCAGGTTCGCACTATTTATAAACGTCTTGAAGTTTATGAGGGAACAATTTTCTCTTACTGAGGGGGGTATTCCATTCCACTGGTCGGTAACTTGCGGGATAAACGAGGACTTATATAAATTGGTGTGGCAAAAAGGAACACGGTGGTTATTTTCCGATCGCAGATTGTGGTTTTGGGTGATAGATGAGATAATTGGTGGCACCTTGTTGGAGATATACGGAGGCGTTAATTTATGATACATCTTAAAAAATTGGATAAGCTTGTGCTTTCGGCGTCTTTCTTCCAGTGAATCCCATTGAGTTTCTGTGTAGAGAAGTTCTTTTCTGCAGCTCACAGTGGCGCCAGTGACTATTCTTGCTGCAGCTACTTGTATTTTCTCCAGGTCAGCAGCTTGAGTTGCTGAGCAATTGTCCCAGACAGAGTCAGCGTATTCTAAAAGAGGTCGGACAAATGCGAAGTATATCTTTTCAAGGACTTTCCGGTCAAGTGTAAACTTATGGGCCCTGAGCAAGTCAATACGTGTCCAGGCTTTAGCGCACATATCATTGATATGGTCGTTCCATGTACAACCTTTATTCAAAATTACACCCAGATGCTTGTGGCTACACACCTCCGAGATTTGAGTTCCGCTTAAATATATTGGTGGGTGCACTGGAACGTTACTTTTACGTGATATGATCATGGTTTCCGTTTTATGGGGGTTGAACTCAACGAGCCAAGTTTTAGCCCAATGTTCAATTGTGGCTAAATCACGGTTGAGTATGATGGCACTTTGGTCAGGATTCTCAATTATAAGATAAAGGGATGTATCATCTGCAAATAAACGTATGCTGCTAAGTAGGTTTACAGTAATATCGTTGATGTAAATCAGGAATAACAGGGGACCAAGGATAGAGCCCTGTGGAACACCAGACGTTATTGGTTTCCAAGGAGATGCCTCAGAGGCTACAAGGACGCGCTGGTACCGATCAGAAAGGTATGATTTTAGGAAACAAAGCAAGTCACCAGATATTCCTATTCTCTCGAGCTTGTGAATAAGACCAACATGCCAAACTTTATCAAATGCCTTACTAACATCACAAAAGACGACCCTTACTTCTTTTCCTTCGTCAAGAGCATGACAGAATTCATCATAGAGGTCTGTCAGTTGTAGAACCGTAGAGTCACCTGGAGTAAAACCAGACTGAAACTGGCTTAGTATGTTGTTATCACATAAGAAATGCCATAATCGTTTGAAGATACATTTTTCAAGTAGTTTACCAGTACAGCTAAGCAAAGATATTGGCCGATAGTTAGTAATTACATTAGACGGATTCTTTTTCAGCACCGGTGTCACATTGGCTTTTTTCCATAAATTTGGAAAGTAACAGTTATCTAATAACCTATTGAAGAGGGCCGTAAGTGGGTCACACAATGAGTATTTACATTATTTTAAAAGTCTGGGACTTATTAGATCAGGACCAGACGCCTTCGATACCTTAATACTCTTGATTGCTTCGTACACTTCCTTGCTTTCAAGTGTTATTTTGTCAAGCGATTGTAGGGTAGGCAGGAGTGAATCTGGCAAGGATGCATTAGTGTCATCCAATGTCGAAATGGAACAGAAGTAATCATTGAACACTTCCGCCTTTTCTAGATTGGTTGAATAGAGTTTGTTGAGGTGACTTATAGTCGGGATTCCATGGATATTTTTACAGATAAATGTTTTTAATGTTTTCCACCACACTGACGATGGTGTATACGGACAACTTAGTTCTGATTGGACTTCTGATATATATGTAGATTTGGCTTTCCTAACAGCTGATACGACTTCATTTCGTTTATGCTTATATCTCGCCCAGTCTTGCAGTTGGCCAGAGCGCTTTGCTCTACGGTATAAACGTGTTCTTTGCCTTATTAATAATCGAATCTGATTATGCATCCATTTAGGCTGGTTAGCCCTAGAGGTTATCAATTTGTTGGGAATAAATTTAGATGCCGTTTCGAGTAATTGATCGGTGAAGGTGGATACTACAGTGTCCAGGCTCGAATGAGCAAGCAGTCTTTCCCAGTCTACGTCATTGTATGCAGTGTTCAGACCATCAAAGTTTCCCTCTGCATACAACCAAATGCGTCTCTTAAAGTTTTTAGGCTTTTCTTTCTTGAATTCAATGGCAATATAAATTGGACAATGATAGCGAGTCATGTCAGGTACAAGTGGTTCTAGGGCTTCACATTCCAGTACATGTACAGTATTACTAACCGCAAATAGGTCGATCAGAGTTGCAGATGATTCGGTAAAGCATGTTGGTTCTTCCACAAGCTGTCTAAGATTGAAATAATTACTTAGTTCCCGGAAGCAACCATTGGGAGAACCATATTGGTTGTCGTTGAAGTCACCAGTAATAATTATGTCTGAAATTAAGGTATCTTTGGCTTTGTCAATAGATGCCGTAATTTTATCCCAAACATCTGAGGGACTACTGGGTGGGCGGTAAAATACTCCTAGCAGCAGTGACGTACCATGGGTCATGAACACTTCAGCCCAGATGCATTCAATGTCATTCACCTCAAGATCAGTTCTATGCCGAAAGCACAAGCCGTCTTTCACGTAGACGGCAACACCCCCTCCCCTCGACAAACGGTTAAATCGTACAGGTTCTTGGAAGCCATGGATCATAATATCTGATGTTGGGTCCGAGCATTGAAGCCATATCTCAGTAAATGCTAAGATATCATGGGAAGATGATTCATATTGAACAATGTCTACTTTAGGCTTCAGGCTTTGGATGTTCAGGTGAAAGATTTTTAATGCATCATGGTTATTTTCTCTGTACACAGAGTCTGGTCCAGGGTTTGATTCAATGTCTCCGGACAATAACAAGACCACAGCCAATACCAAAGTCATAAAATATATAAAATAACAGATGGCTGAGGAAGTTGGCATTGTATATGATACATTAAGTGTCGGTGGGAGATTGGGTCTTTCAACATTCGTACAAAGATCATTACTGCATTGGCAGCGTAGGATAAATTTGTTGAATAAAAGATGAAACAGGGTTGATGTTACAGTAATGCTGATCTGGACCTTAATACGAATAGACCACATGTAAAGATACACAAGAGCACAAAGGGACTGGTGTTTTGTTAGTCTTCTTTTCAGGCCGCGAGCATGAACTACAGTATTGAATGTACCAATCCTGGCGCGGTAAGACTCAAGACTATACATTATGTAATCTGTGGGTGGTAATAATACACACGTATGCATGATGCCCGGAGATTGGTAACTTTCAATGACAGGATCATTTCGCAGTGGTGCGAATTGAATTCAGGTTGCTTTATATGAGAGTTTGGATGAAAGTGGAGAAGGTAACTCAGAAGAAACAAATAGTAAAGAAAAATAAGGAAAACAAGCTGGAAAAACAATTCATATTCCGAAGGAATGAACTGCTTATTCAAAGTCAAATGTCAAACTAAATAACAAAATAGTAGTGGATATCATACGTAGAATAATTCAGGAGTGGGTGAATTGTGACGCAAGTGACAAACCAAAGGTGAGGAGACACACACACACACAAAAAAGGGAAGACTATAATATTTGCTAAAATAATAGAGTTGTGTTATTGCTGCTTGGCACAGGCTGCATATATGCACATATACGTCCTCTCACACACACAAGCGTATCTACACACTCGCACACCCTCACACGCACACGCTGCCCCGCATCCTCACACACAACCTGTGCATTCTTTCTCTCTCGTACACACACATACGCATGTGCACAGGCTCTAACATAAATATACCGATACAGTTGACACCCGCTAGTTCCAAGTTCACCCGAGCGAACCACATTCTGAACCACAGTTGCCCCCAGGTGATATTTCCATATTTCCATAACGCACCTGAGGAACCTGGAACTGAGCAAAAGGACACGCCATCACGCATTCCAGAAGATATAGACCATCATTGACTTTGTCAATGTCGACCCACATCATCTGGGATGGGTGGTGGAGGGTTTATACTTACTAGTTACTGACTATTTGGGCCGACTTCTACACACATACGTGTATGTGCACATATATATGCTCTCAGATATACATAGACACAAACACACGTACACATATACACACATATATACATGCAGATACACAACCACACACACACACACGCGGATACACACACATATATACAGTCCATTTTCAGGAACCTGGAACTGAGCAAAAGGACACGCCATCACGCATTCCAGAAGATATAGACCATCATTGACTTTATCAATGTCGGCCCACATCATCTGGGATGGGTGGTGGAGCTCGTTGTGAATCAAATTCATCAAACGAGTTTCAAAAAATCTTATATCCAAACCTCACTCGTTTGAGATCCTCTATTTAATTATATTTTGAGCGTTTTTATTTGTTTATCATTATTATTTACCATTTTTTTGACATTACAGTGGAACCCAATTAATTGGATATCTCTTAATTGTATATCCCTGTTAATTGGATATAATTTTCAAACACAAAACCATTTACCATACCTTCAGTACAAATTTGATCTGTTAATTGCATATGGATTGTAGAGTAAACTCCTGTTAATTGTATATAAATTTTTGTGATATGTCGAAAAAATTACTGTGACACGCACCAAATTCCCCTTATTTATCAACCTTTTTGGCCTCACTACATCCAATGCAGGCATTTATTCTATTATATCTTGTTTGACAGAGCTCTATGAGCTCTGTCAAACAAGATATAATAGAATAAAGGCTCAGTTTACCTCCAGAACACAGGAAACTGACCAAATCCCTGTTAATTGTATATTCCTGTTAATTGAATAATTTTCACTCGCAAAATGGATATTTAATTAAGAGGATTCTACTGTATTACTAAATATAAATTATTTTATCTATTGACTAAAGTGAATTTTTTGATTTGATTGGTTGATAGATCTGTGGTATGAGACCATATTCATTGAAACCCACGATATGTCCGCCCAGCCACTGACAAATTTCCCATACCTAGTGGAAGCCTCGTTCCGAAATCTACAAATTGTCCATACCCCGTGGAAGACGCGTCATTCCAGTTTTACAGTGTACATGTATTATATTTTAATTTTTTATCTCCAAAATATAGCTCATGATCCCTTATTGGAATGAGCTTGTCGAGTACCCACCAATGTGGGGTTCATAAGCTATGTTTTTGAGACAAAAAAGAAAAAAAGAAATTCATTAATTTTTTTATACTAGTCATATCGGCATATTTTCACAAAAACTCTTTTGCACAAAAATTCCACAGAAACCTGTATGGCTCAACAATGGAAGATAAAAGATCTCATGATGTGTGTGTTCACACATGAAATAGATTGTACTTCTAAAATGGAAAGTCAATAGATAAATTCGTTACCCCCTGTCTGATCACGTGGTACGGGTTTTTACCTACCTGAAGCCAGCCGTATCCCATGAGGCCGAATGTTATATCTCCCGATAGAAAATATCCTACATACAAATTTTAACATATTTACTAATTACTAAAAAAGAATAGGTACATAAAAATTAAACACATGTAAATGAATAAATTCATAGTAATGATAACAAAGATTGTTTAAGATTTATGATCAGTTTGTGTGTGTTGGTTCAATAATTACCCTCAGCTATATTTTTATAGTTTGCTTGTTAGTCCATATGCAATTTTTGTTTGTTCTTCTCTTTTCTTAAAGATTATAGGAACATTTCTTTTGTGTCCTTGTTTGTGCTCTCTTTCTGTGCAAAAAAAAAACCCATTCTCAGCAACTGATATATTACTTTGGGCATGGTGGAGACCCTGGAACACTTTCTTCTAGAATGCCCAAAATACCAGTCTAAAAGAATAAGATTCACTGGGAGTATAATGGGGAAGTGGGAAGGACATGTGGTTAGTAGGGGAACAAAGGAGAGGGTTAATATGCTAATCGGAGAGATTGGGAAGAATGGGGCAAGGTATGTCATCCAGCAGTTCGTCTCCGAGTGTTGGGAGGGGAGAGGAAGCGTGGGAATAGGGAGGCATTTGGGAGTACAGAGGTAGCCAAGGCGATGTCATCAAGCAGTTCGTCTCCGAGTGTTGGGAGGAGAGAAGAAGCGTTGGAATAGGGAGGCAGTTGGGAGTACAGGGGTAACCAAGGCCTTCTCATCAAAGAACCACGACAAATCAGCGGCCGGCCGAAGTCTTATTATTATTATTACTGAGTCTATCTGTTAGATTCAGACCATTTTTATTCAAATTTTTTAAAATAAATTATTGGTTGCAACAATGAAAAAAGTGTTTCTTAGTGTCCGTTTCTTAGTGTCCTGTTTCCTATTGTCCTACCCAAAACTGTTTCTTATTGTCCTGTTTCTTAGTGTCTTGTTTCTTAGTGTCCGATCACCGGTTTAACGCGCCGAAGCCGCGCAGGGACGGTATGGGGAACAAGCCCCTTTCGACTCTGATGATAATTCTACCAGAATGAATGAATGAAAGGTTTTAGCGCGCCGAAGGCGCGCAGGGACGATGTGGGATTTACAAATCCCTTGCGACCCGGTTAACCTTATTTTTTTTCCCTTGGATCACACAGGCCTAGCTTTCCTATTGCCCAAAATGGAGTCTGAGGGGGTTATGCACGCGGTTAGAATACCCGGTAGTTTACGCTGGAGTGTTAGATGGTCAATACTCAATCCCTCAACGCCTTTAAAACTATTAGAGAGCGAGCTCTATTCGGTTCCAGTTCGGCGATGGTAGAGGTTTGAGTCCCACCATGGTGGCGAGCCAGAATGTAATGTTGTGCGATGGCAAGTTTAAGGGAAGAAGAGAAAAGAAAACCAAACAGCAACGCCGGTTTGGTAGCGGCCCCGGTATATGACCATAGCGGTTACAAAAAAGAAGTGGAGAAAGCTCCAACAGTTCAGTTTTAAGAAACCGGGAGTCATCCATCAAGCCTTCTGGGAGATAGGATGCCGTATGTGATTTTGAGGTATCTGGTTATCCTTCGGGAATTCCAAATGACCTCCTCCACCCCACCCCCCTCCCCCCCCCCCCAAAAGAAAAAAAAAACACTCACTGACACACACCCTCAAGCCCTTAAAAGGGCTGTTAAATCTTTATTCAAATGTTTATTTATATCAAATGTACACTCGTTCCCAGCCAGACAAGCTTGTTTCAATCCTTGCCTAGCGTTTGGTGGTTTCTTGTATATGTTGCAGAAAGGTAGGTTGCACCAATTCCTCCTACGCTTTGTCTACCATTTCCATGCGTCTTCTTGATAAGAGTGTAATTCTACCAGAATGAATGAAAGGTTTTAGCGCGCCGAAGGCGCGCAGGGACGATGTGGGATTTACAAATCCCTTGCGACCCGGTTAGCCTTATTTTATTTCACTTGGATCTTCGATCACACAGGCCTAGCTTTCCTATTGCCTCAAATGGGGTCTGAAGGGGTATGCACGCGGTTAGAATTCCTGGCAGTTTGCATTGGAGTGATAGATGTCAAAGACCAAACCCTCAACGCCATTAAGACTATTGGAGAGTGGGCTGTATTCGGTTCCAGCTTGGCGATGGTAGAGGTTTGAGTTCCACCATGGTGGCGAGCCAGAATATAATGTTGTGCGATGGCAATTTTAAGGGAAAAGGAAAAAAGAAAACCAAACAGCAACGCCGGTTTGGTAGCGGCCCCGGTATATGACCATAGCGGTTACAAAAAAGGAATGGAGAAAGCTCCAACAGTTTAGTTTGAAAAAAACCGGGAGTCATCCATCAAGCCTTCTGGGAGATAGGATGCCGTATGTGATTTTGAGGTATCTGGTTATCCTTCGGGAATTCCAAATGACCTCCACCCCCCCCCCCCCCCCCCCCCAAAAAAAAAAAAAAAAAAAAAGCCCTTAAAAGGGCTGTTTGCTGGCAAGATTGTTTCAATCCTTGCCTTGGTCTTGTTAGGTTTTCTGCACATCTTTGCTTGAGGATTGTTTCAATCCCTCATAGTATGTCATTCAGTTCGGTCGTGTGTCTGATGAGATAGAGGAGGGAGAAAAGATAGAGAGCTGGAAATTAGAGCAATTCGGTTTTTAATTTACAACTTTTCCGTCCTTTTGGATGGGGAAGCCAGCATTTTTTCCCCGAGATTTATATCTCAAGGAGGGGAGACCCGGCAGCAGGTGGAGATTTTCCTCGCTGTTTGCAACTCCCACTGGTAACAGAGGCAAGCTTTCGTGCGTATCGTGTCACCCGCAGCCAGTTCTAAATTTAGGTCACAGAATAACTGGCTCACCCCATCACAATGATGTAATCTTTAACCCTTTCGATAGACATGCCCCAGATTATTTAGTTTTCCTATTGAGGACGCGATGCGCATTGAGTTCTATTATTAATTCGCTGTCTTGAAGTCTATTTAGAGTTTTGCTTTGAAGATCTTTTAAGCGCATTGCTATAGTGTCTATTTTTGCTATCTCGTGAAGTTGTTTTATCGATGTCCACGTGGGCTTGCGCAGAGCCACGCGCAAGGCATGATTTTGGACCCGTTGTAGTTTTTCAATGTTGGTTTTATTCAGGTCACTTGTTATTATGGCCCCATACTCTAGTACTGGGCGTATATATGATTTGTAAAGATTGAGGAGAATTTTTTTATTGGCTCCCCAATTTTTACCTCTGATCATTTTCAGGAAATTGATGGCTTTGACGGTGACTGAGTTTATGTGCTTGTTTAGATTGAGACTGCTATCCAGGTTGAATCCCAGAAACTTTGCCTCATTACTAGCTTCAAGTTTATGATCGTAAAGCTTAAGCTCAATATTAGGGACAGGCTTTTTCCTTTGTTTTTTATAGAATGTGATTCTTTGTGTTTTCGTGGCATTTAGCTTGATGCGCCACAGAGCGCACCAGTCTTGCAGGTCGCGGATGGTATCCTGCAGGCAGTTTTGTATTATGTTTCCAGACTTACTGGCCGTCCACATTCCTTTGTCGTCTGAGAATTGAGATAGCTCAACATGGTTCTTCCCTAGTTTGTCAATGTCATTCACATATATTATAAATAGAAGCGGGCTGAGGACAGAACCCTGTGGAGTGCCCGCTTCGAGTTTTACCTCGGCTGACACTTCGCGGTTGACTCTCACTTTGATTTTTCGATCAGATAAAAATGATGATATGATCCTTAGAATTTTGGTAGGTAGCCCCATTTTAGCTAGTTTGTATCTCATGCCATTGTGCCAGACAGAGTCAGACGCTTTTTCTACGTCGAGTAATAGCGCGGTTCCTATTTCATTTTGACTGAACGCCGTTTTCATATAATCTACCAGTCTATAAACATGCTCGATTCCCTCTCTTTGGCTCCTGTATGCCCTTTGCCACTTGTTGAAAAAGCTGATTGATTCGAGATGGCTGCGGAGTCTAGTCGTGAGAATCCGTTCGAAAATTTTTCCAATACAGCTGAGTAGGCTGATTGGGCGGTAATTAGCTGGGTTGCTCAAATCCTTGTCGGGTTTGGGTGTCATGACTCCTGTAGCTACTTTCCAACATTTTGGGAAGTATCCACTAGAGAGACAGCAGTTTAGGAGGTTAGTGAGTCTACCGAAAAAAGTGTTGGGACATTGTTTCAGGATTTTGTATGAGACCTCGTTCCCTCCTGGGGAAGAAGAAGACTTACATTTTTTAATTGTGTTAGCCACTTCTTCTTTGCTTATCGGTTCCGTGAGTTCATGGCCATCCCCGTCCTCGGGCGTTTGGCTGAAGTTGGCATCGTTAAACGTTGTCTTGTTGTCTTGAACAAATTTGTTTACTTTTTCTTTTAACTCGTCATCAAACCTATCGCCCTCATGTGGACGATGACATTTCTTAAGGAGCTCAGCAAAGGCGCTAGCCTTCGCCTTGTCATCCAGGGCCATAGTTCCATCGTTGATCTTTAGTGCCTTTCTGTTGGCGTCTTTATGTTTTTGTCCAGTAAGGGTTTTAAAAGTATCCCAAAACTTTTTAGTCTCCCTGAGTCCATTTAGATTTTCCGTTGCTTTTTTCCATCTCACGCCCTTGTCGTTTGCTATTGCTTTTTTAACTTCGCCGTGGAGGCGATTATACACGGCTTTAAGTTCGACCTTTTTAGTTGGAAGTTTTTCTGATTTGTATGCACGGAAGGCCTTTCTTTTTTGTTTTATTATTTGGAGTGTGGTTTCAGTTATTCTGTTGGCCCGCGGTTTAACTGTCTGTTTGGGACAAATCTCATCAAGAGTGTTGTTAATGACTTCACTGAGATTGGTACATGCTTGCTCGAGCTCGCAGGTATTCATTGGGTCGTTTTTGTTTATTTTAACCTGAATTATTTTTCTGAAGAGGTCCCAGTCAATGTTGGATAGATTCCTCCTCCTCATTGTGGGGTATCTTGCGGGTCCGCTGCAACCGTGTAATGTAGCATGAACAGGCAGGTGGTCGCTACCTAAATCATCGTCCCCCACATATATGTCTTGCATTTGATTAGTTAGTGATTTACTGGTTATAATTAGGTCAAGGATGTCGGATTGGTGGAGGGTGTTGTTACTGACGTGAGTAATGTCGTGGTCGTTATTTAATACAAAAAGATCCGCAAATTGTTCGATGATATTGAAGAGAGCGTCGCCATTGGGCTCCGTTTTATTGCATCCGAAAACCTGATGTTTGGCAGTGAAATCACCTAAGAAAATACAGTGTTTGTGATTTTTCACAAAGAATTCAAAGACTTTGCTGTCAACTGTATTTTTCGGTTCATTATAATATGAGATTACGGCAACTTTTTTATGATCTAGTTCAATCTCAGCGGCAATCACCTCTGCGTTGAGATGATCGCTTGATATCGTTTTATATTTTAAGTCCTGCCTTATGAGTAGAGCGACTCCGCCTCCACGTTGTGTGGGACGGTCTCGTCTAATGATGTTGAATCCACTTAGCAAAAATGTCTTACTTGGCTTTAACCATGTTTCGCTGATACCAATTACATCTACGTTGGTGAAGTAATCGGACATCTGTGAGCTTTTGCAGTTAACGCTTTGAGCGTTCCACTGAATTATTTTCAACTTATCCATAGGTGTTCAGTACCTGACGTAATTTTACTAGTTAACGTGTTGTGGGTGTGATTTATATTTTATTTATGGCGGCTTCTATTAGCGAGGAAGAAATTTGAGTTCGATATAATTTGGATGCTGTTTTCCCAACTTCTTTACATATGTCGGAAAGACTGACGTCGAAGTGTTTGTTCATTATATTAAAAATTGAACCAGCCATTAGGCTGCACATCGAATGTGGAGAGGCTGAGTTTTCTGCGCTGTTGACATTAATAGCTTTGAGTTCTATGTCGGTTTTAACTTTTTTGTAGTGGGGACACCCCCGATAATTGCTTGGGTGTTGCCCGTTACAATTTGGGCATTTCAGTGTTGAAACCTTGCACGACTTTGTTATATGTTTTTCGCCGCATTTCATGCAACGCAACTCTCCTTTGCATCTGTTCGACATATGGCCAAATTTCTGGCATTTATGACATTGTGTGGGCTGAGGCAAATCACGATACTCCTCAGTCTCATATTTTTGTCCGTTTATACAAACACCTTTGTTAATGAAGTTAAGTTTTATGGCTCTATTGGGGCATTTTACTTTAATTTTCCACGTAGGGTTGCCTGTAGTCTTAGATATTAGTCTCCCCCACGAGTATCCCGACAGGGCTTCATCAATATCCCCATCATTGATCTTTGTGGGAACCCTTGTGACGACTACGCAGGGGTTTTGCAGCGGTTGATGTGGTTGTTTATTCGTCCGGTGTTTGGCCGTATTATCCTTTTGAGGTTGTTTAGAAAGGGCTCTTACCTTGTCGGCAAAAGATACACCACCGCCAGTGGTGAATGTTGGCGTCGCCGGTATCGTTTCCGTTGCGTGACTGTCTGCCGATTCCCCACCATTGTGGATCTCCGCACTGGTTGTTACTACTGTAACATCCATGGTGTCCGAGGTCTCAACGACAACAACACTCGGGTTATCGGTGTGTGTCGACGCTTTCCGGGTTTTTTTAGCCACCGTTTCTATTTCCAGGGACTCGCCATTTTCCTGGAAGTCTGTAATTCTACCAATCAATTTGTACCCTCATATATAGTAAATGTATGTTTATACTTTACAAACAATCAAAGAATGTAACAACAGACTACTTCAAAGGTAGACACATCTTTAATTTGTCAAGGCAGCTTGCCAATTAAGAAGATGTTATTATATCAAAACAGATTAGTTGATCCCATACACTGTTTTTAAAGCAATAATGTCTTCAAAAGTAGACATATCTTTAATGTCTTTATCTAGACAGCTTGCTAATTAAGAAGATGTTTATTCTATTAAAACAGATCAGTTGATCTCATACACAGTTTTCAAAGCAATAATGACTTCAAAAGTAGACAAAATTGCTACAATTGTAGATTAAAGACCCTAAAAATTTGAAAGAGAAAAGATAGAATAAAGTTGTGGTAGAACCGAAACACTGATAGAAGAATGTAGAAAGTAATGGAAAAAATTACAAGAGCCAGCTTGAACCCCCCCCCCCCCCCCCAAAAAAAAAAATCCAACTTTATATACATTTGGTCTGAGGGTATTTTGTCCGAGGGTATTTTGTCCTACCCATTGAGGGTATTATGTCCTAAGGGTATTTTTTTAGGGTATTATGTCCTAAGGGTATTTTGTCCGAGGGTATTTTATCCTACAATCGTAAATTTGTTGTCTGGAGTCCATGGGCTTGATCTGTGAAAACCTTTTATTCAGTATATGGTTCTTTAATTCCAAAATACAGAAAGTATTCAAAAAGTATTCAATACAGCTCAAATTTTAATGTATTTGAATACGAATACATGTATTCATAACATTCAGTGAATACTGAATACATGTGAATACATGTGAATACTTGATAAACTGTATTCGAATACAACTGAATATGAATACTGAATACGAATACCCCAACCCTGCCACACACACACTATGATCATAATCCCACAACATATACACGCTATGTTCGAATGTAGGACACTAAGAAACGGACACTAAACGGACACTAAGAAACAGGACACTAAGAAACACTTTTTTTTTTTAAAGTTACAATATTTATATAATTAACACTTTCCAAGCAAATGTTTTTCAACTGTTAAGTTAATGAAACTTGTTAACTTATATTTTGGGTGTATTTATTTATTTTTCATTCGAATTTGTCTTGCTTTTTACTATTATTACTAAATGTAGAAGGATATACATGTAAAACTTTCCACACAATTATTTATTAATTATCGTGTATTTGACTCTATTACAAGATATAAATTGTAATATCTCTTTACACACAAATTATTATCTCATACAAATTTTGGAATATTTTAAAGTTATAATAACCTACTATTTACTAAAAGTATGTATGTGAATATTAATTAATCAAAGCAATGATAAGTGTGATTAAGGATGGCGCTTAGCTTGGATGTGTTTGTTCAACAATTACCCTTTCCTAAAAATAAGAGAAACATTTCTTTTGTGTTGTTGTTTAGGCCACTGTGTAAGAAAAAAAAAACACAAGCTCCTTAACTAATATATAAGGGATTTTGCCTGTTGAACAGTCTAAAACCTTACATTCATTCAACAGTCATAAGTGATTGCCGCTGAGATTGAACTAGATCATAAAAAAGTTGCCGTAATCTCATATTATAATGAACCGAAAAAAACAGTTGACAGCAAAGTCTTTGAATTCTTTGTGAAAAATCACAAACACTGTATTTTCTTAGGTGATTTCAATGCCAAACATCAGGTTTTCGGATGCAATAAAACGGAGCCCAATGGCGACGCTCTCTTCAATATCATCGAACAATTTGATCTTTTAGTATTAAATAACGACCACGACATTACTCACGTCAGTAACAACACCCTCCACCAATCCGACATCCTTGACCTAATTATAACCAGTAAATCACTAACTAATCAAATGCAAAACATATATGTGGGGGACGATGATTTAGGTAGCGACCACCTGCCTGTTCATGCTACATTACACGGTTGCAGCGGTCCCGCAAGATACCCCACAATGAGGAGGAGGAATCTATCCAAAATTGACTGGGACCTCTTCAGAAAAATAATTCAGGTTAAAATAAATAAAAACGACCCAATGAATACCTGCGAGCTCGAGCAAGCATGTACCAATCTCAGTGAAGTCATTAACAACACTCTTGATGAAATTTGTCCCAAACAGACAGTTAAACCGCGGGCCAACAGAATAACTGAAACCACACTCCAAATAATAAAACAAAAAAGAAAGGCCTTCCGTGCATACAAATCAGAAAAACTTCCAACTAAAAAGGTCGAACTTAAAGCCGTGTATAATCGCCTCCACGGCGAAGTTAAAAAAGCAATAGCAAACGACAATCGCGTGAGATGGGAAAAAGCAACAGAAAATCTAAATGGACTCAGGGAGACTAAAAAGTTTTGGGATACTTTTAAAACCCTTACTGGACAAAAACATAAAGACGCCAACAGTAAGGCACTAAAGATCAACGATGGAACTGTGGCCATTGATGACAAGGCGAAGGCTAGCGCCTTTGCTGAGCTCCTTAAGAAATATCATCGTCCACATGAGGGCGATAGGTTTGATGACGAGTTCAAAGAAAAAGTAAACAAATTTGTTCAAGACAACAAGACAACGTTTAACGATGCCAACTTCAGCCAAACGCCCGAGGACGGGGATGGCCATGAACTCACGGAACCGATAAGCAAAGAAGAAGTGGCTAACACAATTAAAAAATGTAAGTCTTCTTCTTCCCCAGGAGGGGACGAGGTCTCATACAAAATCCCGAAACAATGTCCCAACACTTTTTTCGGTAGACTCACTAACCTCCTAAACTGCTGTCTCTCTAGTGGATACTTCCCAAAATGTTGGAAAGTAGCTACAGGAGTCATGATACCCAAACCCGACAAGGATTTGAGCAACCCAGCTAATTACCGCCCAATCAGCCTACTTAGCTGTATTGGAAAATTTTTCGAACGGATTCTCACGACTAGACTCCGCAGCCATCTCGAATCAATCAGCTTTTTCAATAAGTGGCAAAGGGCATACAGGAGCCAAAGAGAGGGAATCGAGCATGTTTATAAACTGGTAGATTATATGAAAACGGCGTTCAGTCAAAATGAAATAGGAACCGCGCTATTACTCGACGTAGAAAAAGCGTTTGACTCTGTCTGGCACAATGGCATGAGATACAAACTAGCTAAAATGGGGCTACCTACCAAAATTCTAAGGATCATATCATCATTTTTATCTGATCAAAAAATCAAAGTGAGGGTCAACCGCGAAGTGTCAGCCGAGGTAAAACTCGAAGCGGGCACTCCACAGGGTTCGGTCCTCAGCCCGCTTCTATTTATAATATATGTGAATGACATTGACAAACTAGGGAAGAACCATGTTGAACTATCTCAATTCTCAGACGACAAAGGAATGTGGACGGCCAGTAAGTCTGGAAACACAATACAAAACCGCCTGCAGGATACCATCCGCGACCTGCAAGACTGGTGCGCTCTGTGGCGCATCAAGCTAAATGCCACGAAAACACAAAGAATCACATTCTATAAAAAACAAAGGAAAAAGCCTGTCCCTAATATTGAGCTTAAGCTTTACGATCATAAACTTGAAGCTAGTAATGAGGCAAAGTTTCTGGGATTCAACCTGGATAGCAGTCTCAATCTAAACAATCACATAAACTCAGTCACCGTCAAAGCCACTAAACGCATCAATTTCCTGAAAATGATTAGAGGTAAAAATTGGGGAGCCAATAAAGAAACTCTCCTCAATCTTTACAAATCATATATACGCCCAGTACTAGAGTATGGGGCCATAATAACAAGTGACCTGAATAAAACCAACATTGAAAAATTACAACGGGTCCAAAATCATGCCTTGCGCGTGGCTCTGCGCAAGCCCACGTGGACATCGATAAAACAACTTCACGAGATAGCAAAAATAGACACTATAGCAATGCGCTTAAAAGATCTTCAAAGCAAAACTCTAAATAGACTTCAAGACAGCGAATTAATAATAGAACTCAATGCGCATCGCGTCCTCAATAGGAAAACTAAATAATCTGGGGCATGTCAATCGAAAGGGTTAAAGATTACATCATTGTGATGGGGTGAGCCAGGCACTCTGTGACCTAAATTTAGAACTGGCTGCGGGTGACACGATACGCACGAAAGCTTGCCTCTGTTACCAGTGGGAGTTGCAAACAGCGAGGAAAATCTCCACCTGCTGCCGGGTCTCCCCTCCCTGAGATATAAATCTCGGGGAAAAAATGCTGGCTTCCCCATCCAAAAGGACGGGAAAGTTGTAAATTAAAAACCGAATTGCTCTAATTTCCAGCTCTCTATCTTTTCTACCTCCTCTATCTCATCAGACACACGACCAAACTGAATGACAAACTATGAGGGATTGAAACAATCCTCAAGCAAAGATGTGCAGAAAACCTAACAGACCAAGGCAAGGATTGAAACAATCTTGCCAGCAAACAGCCCTTTTAAGGGCTTTTTTGTGGGTGGGGGGGGGGGGGGGGTGTTGGAGGTCATTTGGAATTCCCGAAGGATAACCAGATACCTCAAAATCACATACGGCATCCTATCTCCCAGAAAGCTTGATGGATGACTCCCGGTTTTTTCAAACTAAAATGTTGGAGCTTTCTCCATTCCTTTTTTGTAACCGCTATGGTCATATACCGGGGCCGCTACCAAACCGGCGTTGCTGTTTGGTTTTCTTTTTTTCTTTTTCCCTTAAAATTGCCATCGCACAACATTATATTCAGGCTCGCCACCATGGTGGGACTCAAACCTCTACCATCGCCAAGCTGGAACCGAATAGAGCCCACTCTCTAATAGTCTTAATGGCGTTGAGGGTTTGGTCTTTAACAATCTATCACTCAAATGCAAACTGCCGGGAATTCTAACCGCGTGCATACCCCTTCAGACCCCATCTGAGGCAATAGGAAAGCTAGGCCTGTGTGATCCAAGTGAAATAAAATAAGGCTAACCGGGTCGCAAGGGATTTGTAAATCCCACATCGTCCCTGCGCGCCTTCGGCGCGCTAAAACCTTTCATTCATTCAACAGTCATAAATATATTATGGAGATAATAACAACCGGAGAGGTGGATTAATGCTTTGGCACTATGGCTGCATGTATACAAAACTAGCCACAAGGAAAAATAAGATATGGTGGAAATGTACAAGAAAAACTAGTATGGGTTGCAATTCCACTCTTTGTACCACTCTAGATGTAACAGATCCTGAACCCAGCAAACCACACAACCATCCTCTATATGAGACATCAACTGAATACACCAAGTGCCGCGATGCAATGCGTGACCAAGCTATCCAATCTTTTGATAAGCCCGGTCAAATCTTTGCTCAGACCATTGGTACCGTGGGTTCTCATATACAAGAACGCTTCCCAGTGGCAGAGAACACCAAACGTAGTATACGTCGCCAACGAAAGACGCCAGCAGTACCTCAACAAGTATCCGATTTTGTTCTACCAGACGAGTGGCATCAGCCTATTGGACCTGAACCTGAGACATTTATACTCTATGATAATGGTCCCGAGGCTACTAGCAGAATCATAGTATTTGCGACAAAAGATGGACTTCGACGACTGGCATCTTCTTCAACTCTATTTATGGATGGAAATTTTGCAATGGCACCGCCACTGTTTTCTCAGTTGTATGTAATGAGGGTACCATTCCGTGATGTAGCTGTGACATGTGTTTACGCTTTATTACAGAACAAATTACGTTCTGCATATGACGAGTTGCTGCAAGCTGTGGTTGATAAGTGTAATGAGCTTGAATTAGAGAATATAATAATAACTAATATGGATGTCATTGGAAACGGGTTATTGACCTGGTTCCAATGACATCCATATCAGTATGGTTTTATCCATTCCACTTTGCAGAGTTACAGGGCGGAGAGGGGTTAAATATTTGATACAGTAATTTAGTGCTGCTTGTTGTGCTAAAGGGTCAGTAACTTATCAAATTCAATTTCCTGCATATTGCAACATAAAACCATACTAATATGGATGTCATTGGAAACGGGTTATTGACCTGGTTCCAATGACATCCATATCAGTATGGTTTTATCCATTCCACTTTGCAGAGTTACAGGGCGGGGAAAGGCTTAAATATTTGATACAGGAATTTTGTGCTACATGTACTTGTTGTGCTAAAGGGTCAATGACTCATCAAGTTCAATTTCCTGCATATTGCATATGACATCCATATCATTATGGTTCTATCCGCTTTGCACAGTTACAGGTCAGGGAGAAGTGTTAAAGGTTTTAAGTTTATAGGATTGTACGCTATGTTATGCCATATTGTGATATATCATGTTATGTACATGTCTTTTTATGCAGAAAAAAATAAAGACAGCTTTGTATCAACTTATTGTCTTTTTGAAAGTTCTACACACCAACTGTCACCAGAAGCATTATTAATTGTTCTGTTCCTTAGTATCGACCAGACCCCACCCTCAAAGAACTGCCACCAGCGAGGCGAATTATTATAAAAACACATATTTTAGGATTTTTTATTGGTTGATATATACTGGTTTCCATTACTTTGTTTTAAAATTGACTTTCAGACAATTTTAATTCAAATTTTTGAAACTAAAGTATTAGGTAAAAAAAACGGGAAAAGTGTTTCTTAGTGTCCGTTTCTTAGTGTCCTGTTTCTTAGTGTCCTACCCAAAAGTGTTTCTTAGTGTCCTGTTTCTTAGTGTCCTGTTCTTTAGTGCCCGATAACCCTATGGAATGTGTCCTACCAAAAAGTGTTTCTTAGTGTCCTGTTTCTTAGTGTCCTGTTCCTTAGTGTCCGATAACCGGAGCACCAACCCACAGTTTGCACAGCTTCTCTCGCATCTATCAGATCCCGTTCCTTGATTGTTGAACATTTTATTATGCTTGCTATTGACTATAATGTCTCCCAAATTTTTCAGTCTTTTGTACGAAATCAGGGGTTATTTCGAATGCCGACTTCAGGCGTTTTGAGCGGTATAAAATGTGCAGCCGCTCCCGTGTTATTTTCCCGATGTCGGGAAGGCGACGCGAGTAAGTGACCACAAACGTGACTCTTCCGTCAGTTGATTTGTTTGGTAGTTTTTCAAGTAACTGTTTCCGCTCAATTTGATCGACCTTTTTTAGCTGTTCGTTTACAAACTTTACGTCGTAACCTCTGGTGTGTAGGTGTTTTATGTCATTTTTACGGTATTCATATTCAGCATTATCGGAACAAATTCTTTTTACTCTTGAAGCTATCCCATATGGTATCGCTCTTTTAATGTTGATTGGGTGATCCGACTTGACGTGTAGATAATGATGCGTGTCCGTGAGTTTTGTATATAAACCGGTTTTAAGAAATCCGTCTTCAATTTTGACTATCGTGTCTTAAGAATTCTATCCTATTTTCAGATCACCTTTAAATCAACTTGCATTCTTGGATGAATTGTATTTGCCAAAGAATGATATTGTTTCAGATACTCCAACCCATGCATCCTTCCTTTTCCCATTGACCCATATATGTGCACGCATAATTCATCCCTAATCGCGAACCTATTGCTACACCGTCCGTTTGTAAATAATGTCTTCCTTTAAATGAAAAATTGTTATTGTCCCAAACAGTTTCTATTATATATATATAACGTTTCCATTTTTCATTGTTGTCTGAGTCAATCAACTGGAGAATTCAGTATCGCATGATCTGGGGCAATTAGGCCTACTATTCCAATATACACGCGCGCTAAATAAACTGAAGTGGATTTGGCAGTAAGCTCATAGCTTATACAAGTATTTTTTATGGCTGGTTTCATGTGGACATTTGAAGTTCAAAGCTTTATTGACATATTTTGCCACCCCAATAGATGCCGCTATGGGAGGTCGACCCCTCCTCCCACCCCACACCCTTATTTAAACGCTACTGCGTGAAGTATCAAATAAAAAATTAAGAAACCAGAAAAGGGTATATCTCCTCAAACTTTACCAAAATGTGATCCGAAAAACAAAACTTTCTTTGTTTCAGGGTGACAGACAAGTTTGAACAAAGCCGGTCTGAAATGACTGGAAAGTCCAAGCCGAGGGTCCATTTAATTCACATGTTTATCAATATATTCTAAATACTTTTATTAAGAAATCTAATTTCAGTGCATGCCATTTTAAGCGAAAGTATTCTTTTATTTCCATCTTTTCGATCATTAAAAAGGGTGGAACACTGAAGTTATTAGAAACCTGACCCCATGTTGTAATCGATTTTATCTTGCATTAATCTTCCCAAACATCTTTCACTAATGAAAATCATTTCTATTAGCCATGTTTATCCGGCGACTGTCACATGATCTTATTTATGAAATTAGAAGCAGCAATTTTTCACAGCTGGGATTACACGTGTCTATTAACACTCGAAAATCCGAGCTGATGTTCATATCTCTTTAGGACACATACATCTTGCATCTCTATAATAATAAATAATAACACTTTGGCCAGCCGCTGATTTGTCGCGGTTCTCGGACGAGAAGGCCTTGGTTACCCCTGAACTCCCAACTGCCTCCCTGTTCCCACGCTTCTCCTCTCCTCCCAACATTCGGAGACGAACTGCTTGATGACATCCCTTGCCCCATTCTTCCCAATCTCTCCGATTAGCACATTAACCCTCTCCTTTGAGTCTCCCCCTAACCACATGTCCTTCATTCTCCCATCCCACTTCCCCATTATACTCCCAGTGAATCTCATTCTTTTAGACTGATACTTTGGGCATTCTAGAAGGAAGTGTTCCAGGGTCTCCACCATGCCCAAGTTACACACCTGGCACTCCCTTTCACCGTCTTTCCCAATTTTTCCCCTCAGCCCCAGGGATCGCGACCTCAGCTTGAACAGCAGTGTCGCCCCAAAGGTGCCATCAAGGTACTCTTCAAAACCTGGCCTCTCTTTATCACGCAGGCCACCCAAAGACCTCTTTGATTTGACCCCCTCTCGCCAATTACGGTTACAATCCTCCATGACCCTTTCTCTGACGATTTTTTTACCCTGGTTTGCCCCAACGTCCAGGTCCGAGATCTCCAATGAGTCGTTCTCTACTAGCTCCCTCACTTGGACCATCCACCCCGTTTTGATATTTGAGTTGAAACTTCGCAGGAACATTACTTTACACCATCGGCTGTCGGGGAGATTCACCAAATAATTAAGATAACCGAGTTTCAACAGGTCTATTCTGTCCTTGATCCTCATCCACCCAAGCTCACCCCTGATTGCTTCTAGCGCTGCGGCATTACTCGACCCCGTTATCCATCGGCCTGCATCGTTCTGTAAGATTTCCAAGTTCTTTACGGCCGTCTGGTTTAGGGGTACCACTTCCGTACCGTATGTTATACTTGGCAGCCCCACCATTTCCCAAATGGTTTTCCCCACGAAAACCTTACTGAAACTATTTCTCCCTATACGTTTCATTTGGTTAAGGATTCGCTTCCCCTTCAGAATCAATTTATTTGTGTGGTTTCGGTAGATGCCTCTTCCTGTAATGTTTATATTTACCCCCAAATACTCGTAATCACCTGTCTCTCCTACACTGAGAAGTTTGCTGCTCCCTTCCGGAATGCAGAACTCACCCACTCTCCACCTTCGAGTGGGGTCCACTTTGCGGCCCACAGGTATAACTTTGCTCTTGCTTTCATTAAGTTCGAGTCTCCATTTGCTCCCATATTTTCCAACAATTCCCAGCATTTTCGTTAGCCCCTCTTCGCTTTCTGACACTAGAACCATATCGTCTGCAAAAAATAGCCCTGGGATCTTCAAGTCCCCAACTGCTACCCCCTCCTCGCTACGCAGGAGTTCATCTCCTAAACCTTTGATGTACAATGCAAACAGGATTGGCGAAAAGATACACCCCTGTTTTAGGCCTATCTCCATAGGCACACGTTTTGTTGTAATGTTTCCCAGGCTAAGTTCACTCTGTACATCTTTATATAATGCTTTCATAATTCCAACAAACTCGCCTCCTAAGCCCAGAGCCTCCAGCTTGCGCCACATACCCTCCCTCCATACTCTATCGTATGCCTTTTTGACATCCAAAAAGGCCATAAACATCTTTTTCTTTCTTGCTTTCGCGGATTCTATCATTTGGGATAGCGCGAAAAGATGGTCGGTTACTCTCCTTCCCTTCCTGAAGCCATTCTGGATTTCTCCCAAAAAACCCTTCTCCTCAATCACCTCCTCTAGTCTCCCATAAAGGACTTTACAGAAAACCTTTCCAATGTTGCTACTGACAGAGATACCTCGATAGTTATCCAAAACGTCTTTTTCCCCCTTTTTGTGAATAAATGTCACTTTGCTTTCCCTCCACTCCTTTGGGACCTCTTGTTTTTCTATCGCTAAATTGAATAGGGCAGTTAGGCTTTCCAAGAGTTCCTCTCCCCCTTTTTTGATAAACTCGTTAGGAATTTCGTCCACCCCTCCCGCTTTTCCATTCCTCAATTTTGAGATCACCCTTCGCACCTCCTCAGTTTTGATTTCGCTGCACACGAAGTCCGAGAGATTTTCCTCGACCTGGTTCGGACACTCCGGTGGGTTCCCCATGCCCCATCGCTTACCTTTTCCCAGTGCTTGACTAGTTCTAATGCGATTTGATCTCGCTCTTCTGTAACTCTGCCATCTACTTTAATGCTCTGTTGGTTATTCACTTTGTTACGTTTGTTCACCCATTTCCAAAATACGCTCGAACTCGACCCCCCTGTCGTTCTTATCGTCCTAATAAGACTGCTATTTCGCACTCTCCGGTTGTCGTCTTTAATCTTGTTTACTTTATTTCGTGCTTGTCGGTATTCTTCCTTTGCTACCATAGCCTCATTGCTTTCCACCCCCTTAAGTTTTCTACTTCTCCTGTATGCAGCACATTTAGCTTTTCTAACCTTTATGGCCCTTTACAGTTCTTCGTTCACTCTGTACCCAAGTTCCCGTGTTGGCACCCTAATCTTTCCTACACTTTCCTTCCCTGCCTCCACTAGGCTCGCAACTATGGCGTCGGCCATCTTCTGGACACTACCCCCCTAGTGTACGGCTGCAAGCTTTGGTTTCAGTTTTTCTTCGAACTTCGCCCAGTCGGCATCCTTTTTGAGTTCCCAAATCTCCTTGAAGCTTCCTTTCCTTTTCTCTAGGTTTTTGGCCCTCATCGTCACTGTAATCAAGTTGTGATCACTATCCAACTCCATTTTGCCCTCATCATCCACTTCTACCCTTATCACCTCCCTCCATAAATTCATATCTGTGAGAATGTAGTCAATTATTGACTTTCTGTCATTTCTCTCCCAGGTCCATTTACCCTTACATCTAGCATCCCTGTTCAGAATCTTCAGACCGAGCTCATTTGTGAAGTTCAACAGCTTCCTTCCATTCCTGTTGACTTTCTTGTCCCCACCCTCTATGCCTTCTTCCTTGTCGCCTATGTGTCCATTAAAGTCGTCCATCAGAATTATACCGAGCCCCCTGTTTTCTAGTTCAGTGATATTGGACCTTAGTGTTGAGTATATATAAATATGTCGATAAATTATCCAAAATTGCTGACGATAACACGCTCTCCACCAACTCATTCAAGTAGTCGCTCAAATGTAAACTGCCGAAAACTTGGATAACTCAGTTATCTCGTTATAATATTAGAGTTTCCGATGCCAATTCGTCAACTAATAGTAATGGAAATTGCCTGAAAGGTGTACTAGAAGCTCACCATAGAGAAAGATTTACTGAAGGCAATTATGTTTAATGGTGACAAAATGAAAGGCAGTAATAAGTTACCGAACGTATCAATTTGTTAAAAATAAATACAAGCCTGAACCGCATCTGAGATTCACCAGATCTCGACAGGCCCGTGAACTGTTTACTAGACCTAGGGTTAGTAACTATGATTTAGAAATAGAAAAGGTAGACATATACAACCTCCTACGCCTGTAGATGATAGAATACCAGGTATGCGAAACCAGGGAAATAGAGAGCGAAGAACATTTTGTTATGGATTGTGAGGCATATGTCGAAATTAGGGGGTTCGAACAAATCAGCTGGAAGGAGTAGGTATTGGCTGAATAACGGTCAGTCTATAGTTCTTGTGTAGCCTGGTCATTGTAAGGGAAACGGAACGATGAATTCGAAAAACTGGACCGGTCACAGATTCGAGTCGGAATTTTGGAAAATTTTGTTAGTCGATTAGAAAAGTCGGAGACATTGATCGAAAACTCGAAAATCGCTTTGGCTCTGCCGGTAACCACAACCGATCGCCAATCGCAGTCGGAAAACTGTGATCACGGATTGAAAATTCAAATCGACTGGTCGGAAAAGTCTGAAAAGTTGAAAACATGAAGGAAATTGATTTCTTCGAATCTCCAACTAATGGAATTTATACCTTCGAAATTCCAACTATTGAAAGTTATTATGGTTACCCCCCCCCCCCCACCCACCACCACACACACCACCACTACGTGTCTGACCAGATTAGGTTCGATCCAGTCGGGCTATCTGATGGGACATACCCGGACTACACGACCTGTCGCGGATCTAACGTAATGGGTTTGCATCTGTCGAAAGTGGATAAGTGCGCTGGTCTTTCATGCCAGATGTCCCGGTATCGGTACTCGATAGGGAAAAGTTCTCGATGTGTCCGAACACTCTGTGCCAGCAACCATTGTAGGGTCGGTGTTGTCACAGAGTACCGTCATATCGGTGGCGACGTAAAATGGCTGTCCTCTGTGCGGAGAGAGACACACTCCGTGCAGGCTAAAGATCCCTTCGTAGCATTCGAGAAGAGCGAGGCAACGAAGTTGCCGCTCCGAAGGTCATCCACACATACCTGCGCAATTGGACCGGGGGGGGGGGGGGGGGGCGTTAATATAAGTTGCATAACTTGCTGGCCAATCACTGTATAACAAATAAGCTTAAAACCGTTCGAAAACGAAACAGGGAAAATTGAATCTCAGACGCTAGTTTTATTTGTTTCTTCGCCTGTCTTAATTTCGCAGTATTTTATTTGTGAAATCTCTGTTCACTCTTAATCAAATCTGCAACCACAGCACTGTACACAGCACGATGCAAGTTAAGAGAAAATAGCCCCCATAATACACACCACTGATTCACCACATGACAATTAGCCATGATCTTCAGAAAAAGAACAAGAAGCGCAAGCAAACTTTCAGCTCCTTTCTCGAATCCTGTTAATATTTCGGATGGAAAACGTCCTAATGGTGTTTTGGCTGTAATCTACCGTCGCCGTGCACACTCGCGTTGTAATGTAATGAAAGTGTCAATGACACTGTAGCTTAACTTGTCTGTGTGTTGTGTTTGACGAAAAGGATAATGTTCAATGTTTATGAAAGGATTATGAAATAAGACAAGAATTGTAATAATTGGGAATATGTTAATTTCTGTTCCATGTATGCTATGTTTTTAATAAAAATAATATGAGGTGTACACTGTACTAAAGAGCTAGGGGTGGGTTAATATGACGTCACAGTTAATGTATGTGGCCCTCACAGATACCAAGTTACAGTGAAATTATTCCAAAACGAGTCATCCTATCAAGTTACATTGAAACCCCTTCATAAATGTGGCCTGTAGATTGCGCTAAAGGTCTTCGGGTTTCAGGCCCGTGTAGCCATGACGGTTGACTGATTGCAACTAAAAGGGGACGTCCTCATCTAGACATTATACTGAGTCATTCTACTAAGTTACAATGAAATCCCCTCACAAACACGACCTGTAGTCTGTACTAAGGTTTCTCAGGTTTTGGGCTCGGGAAGCCATCATGGTTGAATGATCGCGACCAAAAGGGGGCGTTGTCATCTGGGCATAATCTGGAGTGATCCTACGACGTTACAATGAAATCCCTTCATAAATATGACCTGTAGATTGTGCTCAAGATTTTCGAGCTTCGGGCCCCTGAAGCCGTCACAGTTGACCAATCACGACCAAAAGAGGATGTCATCATCTAGGCATTATATGGAGTCAACCTAACAAGTTACAATGAAATCCTTCCATAAATATGACATTATAGACTATGCTCAAGGTTTTGGGGTTTGGGGCTTGGGCTGCCATCAAGGCTGAATGATCGCGACCAAAAGGGGACGTTCTCATCTAGACATTATTTGGAGTCATTCTACCAAGTTACAATGAAATCCCTTCATAAATATGACCTGTAGACCGTGCTAAAGGTTTTCGGGCTTCGGCCCCCTGTAGCCTAAACAGTTGCCCAATTGCGTCCAAAAGGGGACGTTCTCATCTAGACAGTATATGAAGTCAACCTAAAAGTTACAATGAAATCCCTTCATAAATATGACCTGTAGACCGTGCTAAAGGTTTTTGGGCTTTGGGCTCAGGCAGCCATCATGGTTGAATGATCGCAACCAAAAGGGGACATTCTCATCTGGGCATCATCTGGAGTGATCTTACGAAGTTACAACGAAATCCCTTCATAAATATCATCTGTAGACTGTGCTCAAGGTTTTCGGGCACCTGTAGCTGTCACAATCACGACCAAAAGGGGATGTCATCATCTAGGCATTACATGGAGTCAACCTAACAAGTTACAATGAAATCCTTCCATAAATACGACCTATAGACTATGCTAAACGTTTTTGGGCTCGGGTAGCCATCAAGGCTGAATGATCGCGTCCAAAAGGGGACGTTCTCATCCAGACATTATTTGGAGTCATCCTACCAAGTTACAATGAAATCCCTTCATAAATATAACCCGTAGACTGTGCTAAAGGTTTTCGGGCTTCGGGCCCCTGTAGCCGTCACAGTTGCCCAATCGTGTCCAAAAGGGGACACTCTCGTCTAAACATTATATGAAGTCAACCTACCAAGTTACAACGAAATCCCTTCATAAATATGACCTGTAGACTGTGCTAAATGTTTTCGGGCTCGGGCAGCCATCATGGTTGAATGACCGCAGCCAAAAGGTGAGATTCTCATCTGGGCATCATCTGGAGTGATCCTACGGAGTTACAATGAAATCCCTTCATCAATATGACTTGTAGACTGTGCTAAATGTTTTCGTACTTCGGGCACCTGTAGCTGTCACAGTTGACCAATCACGACCAAAAGGGGATGTCATCATCTAGGCATTATATGGCGTCAACCTAACGAGTTACAATGAAATTCTTCCATAAATACGACCGAAAGACTATGCTAAAGGTTTTTGGGCTCGGGCAGCCATCAAGGCTGAATGATTGCGATCAAAAGGGGACGTTCTCATCTAGGCATTATTTGGAGTCATCCTACCAAGTTACAATGAAATCCCTTTATAAATATGACCTGTAGACTGTGCTAAAAGTTTTCGGGCTCCGGGCCCCTGTAGCCGTCAAAGTTGCCCAATCACGTCCAAAAGGGGACGTTCTCATCTAGACATTATATGAAGTCAATCTACCAAGTTACAATGAAATCCCTCCATAAATTTGACCTGTAGACTGTGCTAAAGGTTTTCGGGTTTTGGGCTCGGGCAGTCGTCACGGTTGACAGATCGCGACCAAATGGGGAAGTTCTCATGTAGACATCATACGGAGTCATCCTACCAAGTTACAATGAAATCCCTCCATATTAAATATGACCTGCAGACTGTGCTAAAAGTTTTTGGTTATCGGGCTTGGGCAGCCATCACGGTTGACAGATCATGACCAAAAGGGGACGTTCACATCCAGGCATTATACAGAGGCATCCTACCAAGTAACAATGAAATCCCTTCATCAATACGACCTGCAGACTGTGCTAATGGTTTTCGGGTTTTGGGCTCGGGCAGCCATACCGGTTGATGGATCACGACCAAAAGGGGCCGTTCTAATTTAGACATGACCCCAAACCTGCATATGGAATTTCGTGACGATCAGACAAGAACTACGGGGTGTAGCCTGTGCTAAAAAAATGTGAACAGACTCAGATTAACAGACTCACAGACTTCCGCACGCGTGATGACAATAGCTTATCTTGACTTTGTCAAGTTAAGCTAAACATGATAGCGACGAGAATGACAGTGACGAAAATGGCAGACACGGAAATGGCAGTGACGGTAATTGCAGTGATGAAAACGGGAGTGGCGGAAAGGACAATGACGGAAATGGCAGTGACGGAAATGACCGTGGCGAAAATGGCAGTGACGAAAATGACAGTGACGGACATACACTGACGAAAATGGCAGTGATGGAAATGGGTGACGAAATGGCTATGACGAAAAAGGAGCCGTTGAGAAGATGACCGATTGTCGTGGGTGGGTGTTGGGGTGGATGGGTGTGGGTGGGGGCGGGATGGGTGAGTGGGCGGGATTTGTGTTTATGTAAAACCCGATTTCTCACAACTGTGATTGTTCAAGCCCTGATTGATGAAATATTCCAACTATATCACCAAGACGTCGAAGGTTTGCCTTGGTTATATACAGTACATGGAGAGTATATTGTAACTAAATCACCCGCGGGTGGAGTTATCACCCAAGCTATATAACTTTCAAACTTTGTACATATCGACAAAAAACACAAGCAATGTTTCAGCCAATTTACCTCCGGGTTAAACCCGGAGGTCCATTGGCTGAAACTTTGCTTGTGCTGGTTATGTTTTGCAACAAATTTGCAATTATTGCCTGGGTGGATTCTCCATTCTGCAGGTGATTCAGTGATAATACACTCTCCGCGTACTGTAGCTGGAATATTAGTCAATCTGGATTAAAGTTAAAGAATACCAGACGTTTTTTTTTTAAATTTATGTGTGGATAAATAGACAGAGCGCCATGCGTGTTTGAATCGGTGGGTGTTTTACATAACGAGTTGGAATGGCGTAGTCATATTTCGCGAGAGCAGTAGGCTCGAACAAAATATGATGACGCCATTCCAACGAGTTATGTAAAACACCAACCAATTCAAACACACATCGCGTTCTGTGTTTAATACACAACCCATGCATTAAAATTCATTTAAATAAACAAATATTAATTCCGATGTTTAAACCCGAAGGTGAAGAGTCTGTTTGTTTTGACTGAAGCTGTACTGATCAAATCAATCGATAAAAATTCAAAACAACCTTTTCGGAACCAGAGTTTGTTGAAATTCTTATCGCTGTTTCTCTTCGGCTGGTGCCCATTCACGCCTAACCATTTGGTGGCTATTACTGCTAGTAAAAAATTGTGGATATTTGCAAAACAGCTTGAAGAAACATTTTTAAAAGAAGTTCGAAGCATGTCAAGATGTACGAAGATTTATTGAAATAAAGTTTAACGGATCCACAAAACGAGACGGCCACATGCAGGACTGGGTTAATGTTCTTGTTGGAAATGACAGGGTTTTTTTTAAAAATATTATCTCATTTTTGGTTAACTAATTTTTTGTGAACCGACTTTATTTTGCTTTGGACGTTTTCATTTTGACACTATGCGACAGACTGCCGATAATTGTATAACGAAATTTGAAAACTTTTCTAATCGTAACTAATGACTCGATGGGGAAGGAACTAGTATGGACGGTGCTGGGAAAAAAGTTTCGACTTGAACATCACCCATTAAATACAGAATCATTTATGTCATAGCGGCTATTCCGTTAAATACAAGGGTTTTAAGTTGAATGGATGTGTAATAAATACAAGAGGCCCCAGGAGGCCTGAGGGCGCTCACCTGACATGGTAGCCTAAATATCAACCCAGGGAATTGATTTCAACAAGTTGCATCTGCCCCTCCTAAGAAAAGCTTATACAAAATATCCAAAGATTCTGACTAGTGGATCTGAACAAAAGATTTTTAAAGAATATTTCTCATATTGAACTAAGAAATAATTCTTCAGGTTACCCCTAGAGGAGAGGCAGATGGGATGTGGATGGGAGACATAGAAGTTCGAGGCGGGGAAATGGTCGTGGCTTCCTCTGGGTCGGAAACCGGGCTTTGTCGTAGCTGGGGGAAATAGATTCACGCCGCGTATTCACAAAAACTCGAGGAGTGTTGCCTGACCCCGTGTGTGCACGTACATCTCACCGTAACGAACCCGCCCGTATTCGTTTTTGTTGGGGTGGTTCTTATCCTGAAGGGGTCAGTGACTTTTTCGACAAAAAGCATGAATCAACAGGGGTTTACTGAAAACAATTTTAATACATTTTTTATAAATCAATATGGTAGGTTGTGACTTATATGGAAACCAACGAATGAGAAAAACAAAACGTCAATCACACCCCACCCATACAGTTTTTGAGTCACTTGAGGGCCAGCATTCTCTGTTGTCGCTGGTTTCCTTTCCTGGTTGCTAGTGTTTGAACTCGGGTCGCCTTTTCACTTCACTCTTTCACGGCCACCAACGTATCGTCACTTTATCGGACGTCTTTGCTCTAAGATGTGACGGAATGTCACTCTACGATTGCCGTCGCACGGCCACTAACAAATTGTTACTTCACTATATCGCATTCCCTCCAACAAGTGACGGAATGTCACTCTACTACTGCCGTCGCACGGCCACTAGCTTATTGTCACTTGACGCTTTTCACTCAAGCAGTCGCCACCAATAGGGTTAAACACCTCCCTCCATTTATCTCAGAATAATATTCATACAGGCAAAGCCTTCTCTGTCTACGTAATACTTGCCTTCTACAACGGGTATGCCGGCTTCCTAAATACCAATAGCTCCCCGAGCTCGTACTTACTATTTCAGATCCTAGACTCAGATATGTCCACCAACTTGGCCCGCGACTACTCCTATTCTAAATATGAGCTCTGTGGCTCCCCTATATTACAACATGCCTTTACTTTCACACCGATGCGGCGCCTCCTCTAACCTATAGCATGGGACCTCCCCAGCGCCTACGACCCACAGCCTTACCCGCCTTCAGACAGGAATGAAATTTTCGAGAAACCCCCCGATTTTTATTTCGATAGCCAGAACATCAATTCTTAGTTTAATTGCTTCTCTTGAACTTGGCCGCTTAGATCTATCTTAATTTAATATTCGCTTTTAAGTTCCTTTGAAAGTCTCGCATTTTGGTATATCCTGACATTCGGTGACAGGCTAGATGCGTAATATGGGTGTGTGTCCAGAACATGTGCGATGTACTGTTTTTACAACAATTACCTATTAACTGGCCATAATTACACAGATAATGATGCAGGAGACGATTGGTCTCTCTTTCTTTTAAACTCTTATCAGACCGTCCATTATGGCGTTAAACAGAATTGCGGTAATTGACATAAAATTTCAGCGCTTGAATTATTGCTGGTCTGTTTAAGTGACAAATTGGTTTTCGGGGTCCGTCATATACCTATCTTTATGATTTCCATTTAGCTCGAACGAGACAGAAAATATATACACGTTTAAATAAGAAAATTGCAACTTTAACCTGTCACCTACACTCAGTTGTTCCAAATAAACCAAGGGGATAGCCCTCACGTTGTACTTTCACACTTCTATCTTAGAGCTATCTCACAATCTCGCCCTGCTATTACATCAATATGCTCATAATTTTCACACACGCAGTCACGCATGCGCACACTGACGCTCACCACAAATAATTCCCAGTACTTTGACTCGGTTCCCCGTTGAAACGTATGAGTCTATCCATATCCCATATAAACTCGCGCGCTCACTTCCACTGGCGCACAACAGGAGGTGTTCCGTTGGTACACACGCAGCCAACAGGTCCCCCTATACCCTCTCTCATTCTCTCCATCGCAAAATATAATACTACTCTACCTCCCACACATTTACACTCACGCAACACCTCGTATAAACGTTATCAACAAAGGGACTCCACCCTGACCCAAGCCAGCTGATGGGCCCCTTGCCCCAGCTCCTATCTCCTCACTAACTTGTCCCATCCATGGATAGGGTGCCCCCCCCCCCCCCCCCCCAAGCTCATGACCGTCAGCGGGTTACATGCCCTGTTAGGCACTAACTTTAAATACTTCCATGCGTGGTGGGACCCTTAGTATTTCCCAGAGAGCCCCTCAGTCCCCTCCACCAGACCTATTCCTTGGGCGTGTATTCCACCAAGGACCCCACTAATTTTCACGCCCAACACCTACAGGCCTCAAGGCCATGCCTGCTGTACCAAAGCTCGCTGCCTCAGATGCGACGCCCCGTTTGTTTACTTCCAATCCTCCCTTGGGTGCCCCACTGCAAGTCTCATGGCCCCTCCTAACTCTACGTCTCTGATGTCATTGTGTGCCTACTCCGGCCATCTATTGCAGCCTCTTCTGGCCTAAGGTACCTTCCCCCGCCGATCGCGTGGGTTCAGTTTCCTTTATATCCCGGCATCTCCGCAAAAACATTGCGTGGTAAACCACTGCACATCCATCCATCTATGTCTACTCGGTAATGGCCGCTGGCCATTATTTTTGTTGTAGCGTATGGCCCCTCCCACTGTAATCACGGTCTACCTGACATTGTCGGCAGAAGCACGGTCACCTTTTGACCGACCCAAAAGTTCCTAACCCTTTGTCTACTTCCGTACCGACCCTCATTATGCCCCCTCTCGTCCACACACATTGGCTGCTTCCGTTCAGCCACTCCCTTGACTTCCATCGTCAAAGGGTTAACCTTAAGGGCCTCCATTGTGCACTCTGCATGTGCATTTGTGCTCGACTCCACCGGTCCCTCCAGTGATTTCGCCCGTCGCTCTATCTCCGCGACTTGGGCTCAAGTGACCGCCCCCGGTGCCCCTATGGTGCTTTCCTCTCCGACCATATCTTGTCGGGTTCTGAACATACCCCGGGTATGTTCCCAAGCACAAGGTCATAGATGGGCGCCTCAATACACATTGCCTCTACCTCACCGCTATAGAAAGGGGTATCCACTCTCACAAGGGGGAACCTCCTGATCGCCCCATCTATTAGCACGCACATGTTGTCGTGCCCCGTTAGCTGTCCGTCGCTAACGAGGTCCCTCTTTACCGCGCTACTGACCCTGTGTCCCGTAGCATATGGACTTCTCGGTCAACCACATGGGATGGGTATACCGGTATCTCCTCATTTTACCAAGGGAGGGGTATCCCTCACAGTCCACTAACTATTGGCAATACCTGCCCCACTTCCAGCCTGAGTTGACCAGCCTCCAGTGCTTGGAGCAGGGGGCTTCTCTCTGGTCTGATTGTTTGGCAGAATGCCGCTGTCTGCCTCTTCTCTACAGGCTGTATCGCATTACCACTCAATCCCTTACTCATCGGGGACGGGTCCAGCTCTCCAGTTCTTTGAGGGCCCCCGCTTTGTCTCCCCGTGACCACCCTCTCCAATAGTCTCTTGCCAGGTGTCCCTTCTTATTGCACACAGAGCAAGTTGCATCCCTGGGACCTGACACTCTCCGATTCCCCCTGGAACTTTCCGGCTCGGGTTCCTAACGGGTACCTTTGCAAACCCGTTACCATTCCTGCCCGACCTACCCCATGAGCCTCGAAATAGTGCTCGGCCACCCTAGTCATTTCCTCTACGCTACTCGGTATCCTCTCCTTAACAAACAATGTCATCTTGGAGGCACACGATGACATAAACTGCTCCCGTATAAGTAGGTCTTTCGGGGAGGGAAATGACTGTTCAATTACAGATAATTCGACCCACCTGTCGAAATACCCCGTGGCCCTTGACACAAACTGGTACACACTTTCACCCTTCTCAGCCATGCCTTCTCTGAATTTCGTCCTGAAATCCTCCTCGGTGAGCTGGTACCTCTTGAGTATAGCCTTTTTCAGCTCACCTTAGTCATTAGCTTGGTCAGGAGGGCATGCTCGCATATACTTATAGCGATTTGCCCATCAGCAGCGGAATAAAACAGCCCCCCCCCCCCCGACGTCATCGGGCCAACCCTGACTTGAAGCAAACCTTTCAAACCTCTTGGCCCACGAGTGCTCCTATTCTAAATATGAGCTCTGTTGCTCCCTTACATTACAACATGTCTTTACTTTCACACCGATGCGGCACCTCCTCTAACCTATAGCATGGGACCTCCCCAGCACCTACGATCCACAGCCTTACCACCTTCAGACTGGAATGAAATTTTCGAGAAACCCCCGATTTTTATTTCGATAGCCAGAACATCAATTCTTATTTTAATTGCTTCTATTGAACTCGGCCGCTTAGATCTATCTTAATTAAATATTCGCTTTTAAGTTCCTTTGAAAATCTCGCATTTTGGTATGTCCTGACATTCTGTGGCAGGCTAATATGTGTGTGTGTGTGTGTGTGTGTCCAGAACATGTGCGATGTACTGTTTTTACAACAATTCCCTATTAACTGGCCATAATTACACAGATAATGACTGCGGGAGACGACTGGTCTCTCTTTTAATCTCTTATCAGATCGCCCATTATAGCGTTAAACAGAAATGCGGTAATGGACATAAAATTTTATGCTTAATTAGCAGCGCTTGAATTATTGCTGGTCTAAGTGACAAATCGGTTTTCGGGGTCCGTCATATACCTCCCTTTATGTTTTACATTTAGCCCGAATGAGAAAGATTATCAAAAATATATGCACTTTCAGACAAGAAAATCGCAACTTTAAGCTATCACCTTGACACTCTGTCTTCTCCTCCGCCTTCTCTTCCTTTTCAGGAAATCATCCAGCCGCCGGGCACCACGTCGCCTGCTTGATGGGCTCTTCTTCTTCTTGATCTTCATCCTCTTTTCGGGGCCAGATCCAGGTTCCCTCGGGTGAGGAACAGTGTGAGAGGGGTTCCTCTCACACAAGGTACTACCTCTTCCCGAGGAGGGTGATGAAATGTTCTCTTCAACTTTAAACTCCCGAGTCAGATGGACGCTCTTGACAGTCTCCTGGATGATCCAGGTGATTAGACAAGAGACGCTCAGAGCTGAGGTGGCTTTCCTAAGTCTCGCTGGTAGTTCCAGTGTTTCCATAGTCGCTGATGAGGTGCTCACACTTTGAAGTCGGAGGTGCGAATGACTGAATTGTACATGACACGCAGCCATTCTCGTCACTGCCATTTTTGTAGATGTCATATTCGTCACTGCTATTTTTGTAGCTGCAATTTTTCGCTACCATCTTTTCTGTAGCAACCAAAATAGTCACTGCCACTTTTGTAGCCACTATTTTGTCATTGCTATTTTAGTAGGTGTCATTATAGACTCTGTCATATTTGTTGCTACCATTTTCGTCACTGCCATTTTTGTAGCTTCCAAAATTCAAAATAAATGTTTTTTTGCCCCTCGAAGGCGCGCAGGGTGGTGTAAGACAAGTCCCTTTCGACCCCATGTGACTGTAAAAAAATTCCTTCGTGTCTCGGCGTGTTAAATGAGGAAAGAGTATGAGGAATTAGGAGAGCATGTGTCGATGGAACTCCTGGTCACGGTTCTTGTAATATCTTCTCTGTCTGTTGCTGAAGCCGTTCAGGATCATGTGTTGGTGGCCCTCTGGAAATTTTGTCTTCACGTAATCCATGTATTGTTTCATGTATTCGAAGGAGTTTGTGGTGACAGTGCCATATTCTGCTCGGAAGCGTCCGTCTGTTAGGGTGGTAAATTCTCTCCAGGGCAGGTTTCCAAAGTCGTATTTCTATGCCTCGCTCTTCTCCTCTTGGGGTTCCGGGAAGGTGGATTCAGTGGGTAGGTGGCTGGATTGGCCAGAGCTGAATGTAGATCCAGGTTCGAATCGGTAAACTTCCATCTCGCCTTCCACTTCCGTACCCTCCTCGCCTTCCGTCCTCTGTGGTACAGGGGTGCGAAATGGCGAGATTGGTGAAGGTGGTGGGGACGGTAAGGTGGTTGCCTCTCTCTCCTGTTTCCCCGTCTCGGA
Organism: Pictodentalium vernedei; assembly: GCA_031216915.1. Taxonomy (NCBI): domain Eukaryota; kingdom Metazoa; phylum Mollusca; class Scaphopoda; order Dentaliida; family Dentaliidae; genus Pictodentalium; species Pictodentalium vernedei. The sequence goes on from CM062293.1 coordinate 226,353,624, forward strand.
TCTTCTCTTCTCCAGCCACGGCTCCACTCGCCTGGCATTCCGACGTTTGGCTAAGGGTGGCTTTCTTTTGTTTTTCTGTTGGCCCTTTTCAGGCTTTTCAGGGTGTGGACCAATGCGGGACAGGACCCCGCGAAAGGTGCTACCAGTACCCTTGGGACCTTCTTGATTGTACTTAATGGTGAGCTGGAAGCTGTCACCATCAACTTGGATATTCCACCTGATGGGTGAAGCGGCGTTCAGAACCACCAAAGTATCTCTGATCTGTACGGTGAGAAAATATATTACTCGAATTAGGTGCTAATTAGGAGCTTTTCATAGGTATGTCTGATCACTTGGAGAGCCAAGCAATCAATGAGATAACGAATGTAACGAAATCTTTGAAAATGAATGTTGTAGCTACCATTTTGCCACAGCCATTCTGTAGCTACCACTTTCATCGGTCACTCTTGTAGCTGCCATTTCCGTCACCGTCATTTTTATAGCTACCAATTTGGTCAGACAGTTTTGTAGGTGCCATTTTCCTCACTGTCGTTTATGTAGCTGCCATTTTCCTCACCGTAGATTTTGTAGCTGTCATTTTTCTCACTACAATTTCTGTTGTAACCATTTTCCGCACTATCATTTTTGTAGGTGCCATTTTCCTCACTGTTGTTTTTATAGCTGCCATTTTCCTTACTGCAATTTCTGTTGTAGCCATTTTCGTCACTCATTTGTAGCTGTCAATTTCGTAACTATCATTTTTGCAGTTATCATTTTCGTCACTGTCAATTTTGTAGTTTCCAATTTCGTCACTGCCGATTTTTGTGGATGCCATTTTCGTCAGTGCCATTTCTCTAACTGCAATTTTCGGCATTGATTTTTGTGTAGCTGACATTTTCGTCACAGCAATTTCTGTAGCTGCCAAATTCTTCACTGTAATTTTGAAGTTGCAATTTCGTTATTGTCATTTCTGTAGTTGCCATTGTAGACATTGCCATTTTGAAACTGCCATTATCGTCATTGTCATTTGTGTTTCTGCCATTTTCATCAAAAGCCATTTTGTAGCTGTCATTTTCATAATTGTCATTTATGTTGCTGCCATTTTCGTCACTGTCATTTTTGTCCCTGTTATTTTGGATCTGCCATTATGGACAATGTCATTTCTGTTGTTGCCATTTTTGTAGCTGCTACTTTCATCACTGTCATTTTGGAGCAGCCATTATCGACAAATGTCATCGTTTTTTGTATTTTCGTCACTGCCATACCATTTTCGTCACTGTCATTTTTGTAGCCGCCATTTTCGTCACTGCTATTTTCGCCACTGTCATTTATGTAGCTCCCGTTCCTGTTTTTGTTACTGCCATTTTCGTAGCTGCCATAGTCGTTACCGCCATTTTTCTAGTGGCCAATTTCGTCACTGTCAGTTTTGTAGGTATCGATGTGGTCACTCACGTTTTGTAGCCGTCATTTCCTCAGCGTCATTTTGTAGCTGCCATTTTCCTCACTGCAGTTTTTGTAGTAGCCATTTAGGTCAGTCAGTCTGTAGATGCCAATTTCGTCACTGTCATTTTTGGATCTGCCATTTTCGTCACACCATACTTGTACCTACCATTTTCGTCACTGCCATTTAATCGTTGTCATTAGTGTAGCTGCCATTTTCGTCACTTCTATTTTGTAGCTGCCATTTTAATCAGTTATTGTGGAGCTGCCTTTATCGACACTGTCATTTTTGTAGCTGCCATTTTCGTCAGTCATTTAATGTAACTGCCATTTTCATTACAGTCATTTATGTAGCAGACGTTTTCGTCACTGCAAATTTCGTAGCTGCTATGTTCGTCACTACCATTTTTGTAACTATCACTTTCGTCAGTCAGTTTTGTAGCTGCTATTTTCGTCAGTCATTTTTCTAGCTGCCATTTTCGTCACTGTCAGTTTTGTAGCTGCCATTTTCGTCACTCTCCTTTTTGAGGCTTCCATTTTCGTCACTGTCATTTTTGTAGCTGCCATTTTATCGTGGTCATTTTTGTAACTTCATTTTCGTCATTGTCATTTTTGTAGCTACATGTTCCTCAATGATACCTTTGTCACTGAGATTTTTGTTGCTACCATTTTAGTTACCGGCATTTCGACGTGCACCGTACTCACAAACCTACGTTCCAAAGTTTTCACAATGAACAGGGCAGAATTGTAAACATAACTTTTCTTTCGGAAATCAGCAATACGTGTAAGGGTAACCTTGTTCCGACTGGTCACTTGTTACCGCAACAGGACAGCTACACCAACTTGTCATCTTTGGATAGATTTTCAAGTTAAATTTCAAGTACATGGACAGTTGTTTCTAGGCAAGTTTTAATATTTAAGTGGAAATATAAACTTGAAAGAGTGTTTGGCACCACAAGAACCAAGTGACCTGGTCCTTGGTTCCAACATGTCGTTTGATAGTGCTGCCTATTGCTATAAAGTTTCGGGGAAATATCTTCAGCCATTAAGGTGTTAGGGCTGCGGTGCAGTTTTCGATATCACAGCCACATGCTCTGATGCAGTTCAATCATTTCTTCAAACAGCTACACTATCCGATGCACATTTACACTTGCAGCCACACAAGAGCTTGGAAGAACTGGTAGTGCCATCCATAAAACGTCATACAGGCAGCAATCTATGAACACGATTCACCACAGTGATACAAATGACAACTAAACGAAGGCCACTTGAAGATTGGAAATTCGATTCGAATCTAAATCGCCCAATATCCATTCGAATCGAAATGCGCCGATTCGGAAATTTTGGAATCGCTGAGATGTTCTTAAAGGCCTACCATGTGTACTTTCCTTTTCAACTCTCCTTCAATCATCATGTCTTCTGTATAGGAGACCTGGTGATAGAAAGGAGTTTAAGGAGATTTCGCTTCCGACACGAAAAGGACACGAACTGTATTACCTTAATGGAATATTCCACTTTTTATTGATTTGCCCAAACAAATGAGTAGAAACTGGCAATGTCTGCGGTTATAAGAAGGTGCAATATCTGTAACCTGAAGAGCAGTTAGATTCGAATCGAGATTCGTTTTGATTCGATCATCCTCTGCCTAATTCGATTCGATCCAAATTTGAGGTTCGCGGGGCCCTGAATTTAAACATTTAAATTTGAGGCATATCGGCTGGAACATCCGATTTTGCATTATACCGTATCGTGGCTCCAAGGAGGGGGGTACAGCCCCCCCCCCCCCTCGGAGAGGTCCAGGCCCACCTCCCCCCCCCCCCCCCCGTCGGCTTTTTAGTCAGTCCGTCGGAGAGTCTCGTAAACCCGACTTCACGAGATATTTCCGACAATCGAATGTAGATATCTCGTCTTGTGTCGATCAAGAACGATGCATATGGTTCTTCTCTGTAAGGCATTTTGACAGTTGTTATCCAACTGGCGTTCCATTACTTCTATACCTAATCATCGGTTATCGTCATGGTAAAATTTTGGAATCTATCGAAATCTAAACAACAATGGCGTCCCGTTATAATGTGCGGTGTTTTATTTGCAGCGAAATATTTCAAAACGATTATGCAGTTAGGCACACTAAATCAAAACATAAAGAACTTCACGAAGCAGGTCGATGTGTCCCTACAATGATTTTTACAGAAGGTGGCGGGTAGCAAACCAGATTAGCCCAGTTGTTTGATCATTCGAAGGCGAAAAACGCAGAACTGACGTTGAAACCGAAAATGAAAGTAGGCCCGCTGCTACAAACATATCCGATACATCGTCTTCGAGTATGAGTCTTCTGACATATGGCCCTTCGTCAAACTGGCTTAAAAGATGAAATATTTCCCGACCTTATTATATGTTTACGTTAAATAATCAACAAACATGCTCAATTTGCTTATATTTTGGTTCTCCAATTTACCAATTTTCACTCATTTTCCTTCGTTTGGGAGGTCAGATACTATAGCCCCCCTGTCGGAGAGGTCAGCCGCCCCCCCCCCCCCCACCCCCGCGTCGAGAAATCCCTGGCGTCACCCCTGTATACATTCACCGTTTGTTAACATCTGGAAAGTGTAAAGTAGGAAAATCTGACTTGCGCAAACTGTCAAGAACTGAGTAACATGTCTGAACAAGTTGTCCCTTCTGAGAGATAGATTTAAAAATTCTCAAATCGTACAATTGAGGGGAGATAACACTTTCAGATACATTCAAAGATGATAAGTTTTCTCAAAACGTTGTCAGGGCAACTCACATGCAGTTAGAGGGGGAGAGAAGTCACTGTTCAACCCTCTCGGAAGCATTTCAACTTTATTTTCTAATTCAGCTCATTTCTGATATGGCTGCTGTTAAAATTTAAAGTCATAAACCGAAGGTTTTTCACAGGGACAAGAAGATGGGCCGAAAGAACCATTATCTTATTAAAATGTTTCCTGTTTTGTTTTTTTCTCGTCCTGCAAATCGTTTTGTCCTTGTAGTTTATTCTCCTCAGTTCCCTGTATATTTATACGATTGTGGTTATTGCTGGAGACATCTTTTACCTTTAAGGATGAAAACATAATCTGTGGCACGCTATCAGAAAGCATTCTCTAAGATATTTCCAATGGTATGCCGCAAAACGCAACGTAAACTGCACTATGGAATAATATTCAAGTAGGCTTAGCTGCTGAAACAGGTCTTGGAACTGAAACAGTTGTGTCTAAACTCCATTTTTATAAAACCACAAACAGGGCCTTACCAACCCATTAACGTTCTTCGTATCGCAACAAAAAATCATCATTCAAATTACATAGTTTTTTTTCAACTTTGCCTTCAAAACGCAGCTTATGCCCCTTAGTTGAAGGCAGTGGCGGCGCCAGAATTTTTTTGTGGGGGGGGGGGGGGGGGAGGGGGCAGACTCCCATGAAGGGGGGCAAATACGTAAAGGATCATATCATTACTTTGTTATGAGGTAGTCCAAACTTGGACCCAAAGTCCGTAATATACTTTTTTGGTTTGGTACGTCCTGTGGACGTACCAAACCAAAAAATTATATTACGGACTTTGGGTCCAAGTTTCGACTAAATGTAATGGTAATTAGCGGTCCTCCTTTCAAACAATCCTGGATCCGCGTCTGGTGGGTCTGTGCGTGAGAGAGAGAGAGAGAGAGAGAGAGAGAGAGAGAGAGAGAGAGAGAGAGAGAGAGACTCATAATGCCCGTCTGTCATAATGCGAAATCCATGAATTTTTTTAGACAAGGGATATGGATAGACATGCCTTTGTTGGCTCATAACTTAATTATAACTTATAAGTATCTGCATCCGAGTCTTTAAATCTCTACTGCCTGGATGTGTTCATCAGCTAGCCTGAGGCTTTGGGCTAAGTGTGTATGGGAAATTATTGGGAATAAAAAAAGAGAGGGGTGTGTGTGTGTGTGTGTGAGAGAGAGTGACTGAATGTGTTTGTGTGTGAGGGTGGATGGAAATGCATGCGAGATGGTTGGGGGGGGGGGCAACTGGGGGGCAAAGCCTTCGTTTGGGGGGGGGGGCAAATGCCCCCCATGCTCCCCCGTAGCGCCACCACTGGTTGAAGGTTCTTATGGAATTCGTTTTTTAGTTGTTCAAGAGAACAATTAGCATGTCTCGTCTGTTACTCGTGTTAGGTTTTTAAAGAGTTGAAAGAAATTTAGTCACATTAACCCTTTAACCAAAGCACTCGATATCCAAATTTGTTACTTTATTTGTTTCGCAATTTTTCAAACGATTTCAACAAAACCATATCACGTGACTCCTCACTGGAATGAGCTAGACGAGCTCGTTCTAATGAGGGAGTCACATGATATGCTTTTGTAAACTGTTTGGAAAATGATATTTCTTCCAACTGCTCAATTTGTAAATTACGCAGGCGAATGCGACCAATTGGCAGGGTAAAGGGCTTAGGAAGCATTATACAGTGCGTGGAGAGTGGATCGCAACTAAATCACCAGTGGAGTGGAGTTATCACCCAAAGTATCAGTTTCCAATTCTGTACCAGGATTCAACCCGGAGGTCCGTTGGCTGGAACTTCGCTTGTGTTTGTGCTTTGCAACAAATTTTCAGTTATTGGTTGGGTGAAATCTCCACTCTCCTGGTGATTTAGTGACAATACACTCTCCATGTTCTGTATGTAGGGGCGTAGAAAGCATCTCGACTCTAGGTGAGGGAGAGGCACAGTTGTAGAAGGCACCCACACAAGTAGGGGATAATGGGGGGATACCAGCCCACCTCAACCAGGGTGGGCTGGAAAGTTAGGTGGGCTGGAAAAGTTGAGTTATTTTTGGAAAAACCTCAATTTTTCTCGTAAAAAAGTTGATTTTCTTGGAAAATATTGGGGTTTTCCAAAAAATAACTAAATTTTCGCCCGAAAACCCTGGGTTTTTCCGGAAAATGTTTAAAATTCGAACATTTCTGGCTAACTTTCGACGGAATTTCCTGAAAATGTCTAAAAATTCACTGGTTTGAAAAATTCACTTTTTCATAAATTTAAGACTGACTTCGCCATTGGGGTGAATTTTTTCGAAATTCCTCGAATGGGGTTTTGGACGATTTTGACCGGAGACACGATCAGCACTGAGATTCCCATTGGCAAAAATTCCGAAAAGGCATGTTTTTTGTGGTCGTGGACTGGAAAAAGATGCGACCAAGGCGTTGATTCCCATAGGAAAAGATTCTGGTTCGACCGGTGAATCCGTAAATTGGGCTGGTAAAGTGTGCTGGTAGAGATCGCTCGTCCGAGTCAAAAATTAGCTCGATGGCGATCTGGAATGGATCGCGATTGAAAATATAAATATTATAAGTTAAAAGTTGAATAATAAAAAATTGTTTAATAACTAATAAAATATATATATATAAAAAAATAACAACTGTTTTTCATTAAAGAACAAAAAATAAAACAATGTTTCTACACATCGGAGGTTCGAAGCAAAGGGACGAGTTGGTTCGTGAATGAATACAGAGTAAGAAGAATATTCAGGCGCAGGATAGGGCCAGGAGATTGGGAGAGACGGAATTGAGACGAGAGACGACCAAGTTGTTCAGACCCGTCACCGAGGTTCAGGAACGAGCCAGGAAAGAGATCGTCGAGGAATTGAGACCCACAAAAGAAGGTTCTCAGAGGCTGGCTTCGATCCTCGGTAGTTTTGTACCAAGAACTTTGTCCGAATACTCTCCGACGGGAATCGAGACCGATCGAAGTAGCATCGATAGCGACGCTTCGACCATTGTTGGCATCAGATCTGATGATAGTAGTGGAATCATGAAAGATCACACGTACGGATTTCATCATGATCGCGATAAAAACTTTCGTGGGTGAAACGGAAGTATTGCATGAAGGCGGCTATTTGATTGTCGTTTCAAACAGGTAAAAACTGACCAACAGATTGCTCTGCTCGCTCACCAGAGACCCTAAGATTTCACCGATGGGGATTACGACAATTATGGAGACATTCTGGTTCAGACCCACGCCATGCAGAGGAACAACGAGATGAGATCGAAGGATAGGATAGGTAACAAGTGGAAGAACGTGCTGAGACCCATATGGGAGGCGAATGAGAGATTCATGAGATCGACGACTGGAAAGGAAATGACCGATACAATATTTCTTCCACGCGATCACGATGCCTTGTCTTAGAGATTGAGATTGTTAATGGCCAGCAGAGAGGGCGGTAACACTGGAGTGGATAATGAGATAGTGAGCGTGTGCGACGAATTGTTGAGGCAGAAGGTCTCGACTAGGAAGGATTATAAAGAGTTGATGAATCGTTTGAAATAATAAATAGTAAGAGAAAAGAAAAAAAATATTAAGTAAATAAAAAAAAATATATATATATATATATTCAAAAATAATGAAAAAAAAAACGAATTTAAAAAAAAAAAAGTTAGTGATAAATAGCAGGGGATATGCTAGATCTTACGTCTACGGTGGATCGGACATCGTGGATTCGATGATGCATTTTTTAACTCGTAAATTCACTGGCGATGGCACGAAACAGATCGTCTCGGGCGCTCTCAAAATTGGAAAGACGGTGATCGATGTGGGTAAGAAAGCGGCGACTGTAGCGAGCGGTAGAATAGCTTTGGAAGCTGGCAAGAGAGGTGCCGACCAAAGAAGACGGTAACGATTACGCTGATGACGAAGTAGTCACTCTAGCCAATAATGACATGATGCATCTGTTCAGTAATATAAAATACATGCTTTTGGGACAAGAGATAGAATCTGTGTTTCATCCCGGCAGGCCAGCACGATCTACTGACTCTTGACGTATCCAGACGATTTTTCAAAATCTAAAGGACTCAAACAATTGTGGGTGAAAGACACCGTCGCCGACATGAGTGCAGCTAATGCGGGTGCCGCCATGAGATTCGACTACGTCATCAAGACGTCAAGACCCAAAGGAACGTTTTCATTCAGAATACCTCTGAAACACATATTCGGATTCACAGAAGATTACAATAAGATTCTCTACAGATTCAAACACAATCTGATGTTGATTCAAAAAGGAAACGATGAAGTCATCATGAGATTCGCCATGACCGATGCGGGTAAGATAATCTGAACAAGATATCTTAGTTCGTTCCGCATGTGCTACCTTCAGAAAATACGTCTCTACAAGATCATAGAATCGAAGAGTAAATTACTGGTGGGATTTAGATTGAGACAGTGCGACAGGGCTAGTATTCCATCGTCCACCAATCACTTCGACTGGAGATTGACTGCGAAATCTGCTTCAGAAAGACCACGATTCATCGTAGTGGCATTTCAGACTGATAGGGATGGGTCTCAAGAGAAAAATCCTTCCCTGTTCGATCATTGTCACTTGAGAAACATGCAGGTATTTCTAAACGCCACGAGATATCTAGCCATCGATTGTAACGCCTACTTCAATAAGAATGATTTCTGCAGGCTATACGACGATGCCGCGATTTCAGAAAGAAATATTGACTGGACGAACTGATGGGTAATCCTAACTTCACTCTCACCGAATACAAATCGATGTATCCCCTGTTCGTATTCGACGTTAGTTAACAGAGCGAGCGACTCAAGAGTAGCGTCTTGGAATTCAGATCAAGATGCAATTCGACAGGAACGTGCCAAAGAGAACTGAGGCTTTCACCCTAGTCCTGTCGGAAAAAGAGTTAGAATTCGAAACGGACGGACAAAAAATGTCCATTATTCGATGAAAATAATAATTAACAAAAATTGAAATACAAAAAAAAAAAAGTAATAAATAAAATAATTAAAAATACCAACAAAAAAAAATGTAATTGGATTTTGAGAGATTGAATTTTTTTTTTATTATTTTGAGTTGTCTCCCCTGCATCACAAAAGTGATTATATATATTTCAATTTTTTTTTTTCACTGTTCAGAGGATCGAGTTTGATCAACAGAGAGACCACAGAAGTGACTGCTTTGGGATTATTGGTTTTTGTCTTGAAATTGATCTTGTCCCCCATCTGCACCTTGAGAGGTATACCAAAGATTCTGGTGTTCAAGTGTTCATCCTCCATCTTTTCGACGCTATACCTCTTAACGGTTTCAATACCGTTCACCACGAGATTGACGACCACTCTATTGTTCAAGTCCGTAGAAGCCAGACTCATTCGAATAATCTCGCCTCCCGCCAGCATGGGATATCCTATCTGACTGTGCAGCGGTCCGCTACCTCCATTTCCTAAGGACCATTCGGCTTTTTCCTCTTCTAACGCGCCACTCTCCTCAGTCCAAATGGTGATTAATTGTCTGGCATATTTTATCTTTTCCACGACGGAGATCAGAGTGCAGGCATCCGACATGTGCACAAGATCCGCCAGATTCGTGAGTGCGTGTCCTCCCATGTCCAATTTGCCTTTCATGACATCACCTTTTCTGCAGACTGTATGTTTGTCCAAGTACTGTCTGCTGACCGCGCTGGAAGCGAATTCCAGTTCGTCGTTGAGACCGAATAGACTGTAACCGTCCATGTCGATGCCAGCTTCCATGGTTCGTCCGGATTTTTTGTTCAAATACAATTCGTCGACTTGAGATTCCAGATAGGATTGAGAATCCTGTAGGGCAGAATCCACATAGCCTTTGTTGACCGCTGTGGAGTCTTCGTCCGTAGCATCGATCTGGGACAGATTCAATATCTTGTTGAATCCTGCATCCAGATCTTTAGGAACTTAGCGATCTCTCAGATGTTTACCGATTCTTGCGTGAGCGTCGTCCGCATATCTTTTAGTGGCGGCATCGGTTGAATCTCTAGGATCCGCTAGATTCACCACTCATTTACATTTCAAGTCGAGATCGTCCATCATGTCTTTATCCACGTAATTATCTCTCAAGTTCTGCCAGAAATTTTCGTCTCCTCTATCGACGTATTTTTTAGTCGCGGCATCTGCCAGATCAATCGGTTCGGGAAGATTGTAGATTTTCTTTTTGTCTAAGTTTAAAGGTTCTTCTCGAGGTTCGTATCTCCGGATGTTTTGTTCGTCCAAGTTGGCAATGTCACTGCCAACTTCGACAATTTTTCTTTTCTTTCTAGAGGGATCTTCATTATCGTCAGCGCGACCAAATTTATCGACTGGCATGTTTTTGTTTTTTATTATTATTTAATTTTTGTTTTGTTTTTATTATTTTAATTATAACTTCATTTATTTTTTTTATAACTTGATTTTAAATAATCACTTTTTTATTTTTTATATTCTTTATTTATATATCTATATATACTTGAATACAAAAAGCAAAGTGAAGCGCGGAACATATCTTTACTTGTTGCCACCCAAGGAAGATATGATACAGTTATTTTGCGCGTAATAGACTCGGATACGGGGAGCAACATGAAACAGGAAACATATCTTTACCACCCAAGGGAGATATGATACGGTGGTTTTACAAGCAATACACTTGAATATGGAGAACAACGCGTTTGAACAATTCGGGTCAAGGAATGGTTGAATGTGTGAATACTGCATGCGAACTCGCTTCTGCCTCTGATACCAGGGCGAGGTTGAGATAAATGATTGAATGCTTCTAATTCTAAGGCTGAGAACAAAAAATGTGCGCAATAACGCGGAATATATCTCCACTCGTTACCACCTAAGGAAGATATGATACGGTCTTGTTTGTCCATAATTTACAATTAAAAACAGTGAACAACGTGTAATGCGGAACATATCTTTACTTGTTGCCACCCAAGGAAGACATGCATCGACGATTTTATAGACGGGTTCGTGATTAGGAGCTAGGCAGCCACTTGCCAAATAATAAATCGATCTGTAAGACGTACGCATATCACGATCAATTTTATAATTCCCATTCAACAATTAGGATCAGCGTGACGCTAAATTTTACGTTCCCATGACGCGATACACATTGGTACGGAACTTAACGTAACGGAATAAGTATTAGTCAAAAATGAAAGCCGCTTAGAAGGAAGTAAACTTCCGAACATGACGGCAATTTGACGAAGTTATATAAAAATATTTGATGAAGTGTATATATATATATATATATATATATATATATATATATTATATATATATATATAACTTCGTCAAATTGCCGTCATGCTCGGAAGTTTACTTCCTTCTAAGCGGCTTTCATTTTTGACTAATACTTATTCCGTTACGTTAAGTGCCGTACCAATGTGTATCGCGTCATGGGAACGTAAAATTTAGCGTCACGCTGATCCTAATTGTTGAATGGGAATTATAAAATTGATCGTGATACGCGTACGTAATTCCCATTTATTTATAATTCCCATTCAACAATTAGGATCAGCGTGACGCTAAATTTTACGTTCCCATGACGCGATACACATTGGTACGGCACTTAACGTAACGGAATAAGTATTAGTCAAAAATGAAAGCCGCTTAGAAGGAAGTAAACTTCCGAGCATGACGGCAATTTGACGAAGTTATATAAAATATTTGATGAAGTGTATATATATATATATATATATATATATATATATATATATATATATATCAAATTTTTTTCTCCTTTAATGTAAATTGTTGAGAATATCCTGAAAGTGATCTCCTTCCGACCATCTCTTGAGACCGTAGAGACACAGGTGGCCGCAAAACACTCGATCTGGTGCTTGTACGCATTTGGTATTGCAAATAACTGACGTTAAATAGTTCCTTATTTCTATAGGCGGCGAGATTCCGTAGCTATCAAAATAATAATTTTTATTCCAGTTTGAAAACCACGCGACCCAATGCGTGCCCTCACCTCCAATATCGTCCAGATTTAAAATTCCGTATTCTGAATCGTCTTTTCTCCTCGGTAAAGAATCTCTAGAAAACACACCTTGAAAATGTTTGATTTTTAAATTTGTCCACGCCTTCGACAGATGAATGTTGGATAGGGGTTTGTTGGGTAAAACAACACATTCTACGGATATCTGTTTTATTTTCTTATTCATGAATATTTTTTTTTTTTGTATTTTTATTTTTTTTAATTCTTTTTAATTTATAACTTGTGAGTTTTTAAACTTACAACATTTTGATGTCTTCAATTGTACTGCATTCATCCTCTCGATTTTGTTGAATTATCGTGGAATAATGTCCGAGTGCGAAAGTATGTATTTTATCCTCAGATATAATTCTTGTATCGTCATTGGCCGTCAATGCAATCTTATTGATTTCTTTGGTGTACATCTCATGCTTTTTGCTTCGAATTGCAGTCATCTTTTTATACACAGTCGAACCTTCGAAAAGACACTCTTTATACTCATCGAAAGTGATATTTTTATTCGTCACACACGCTTGGACGGGTTAACATCTCTTGATCTCTTCACCGTCGAGAAAATAAGCATACAATTTTGGTCTCAAACCCATGAAGTCGGTGATCTGTCTTCCACTGCTCTCATCTTTGAATTTACCCAACACCTTTTTATTAACACCTGTTGGAATCTTAGATCGGTAATCATCGGGATAATTACTTGTGTCGAACCATTCGTTCACGTCTGGCACTATGTCCTCATAGACGTCTCTAGTCTCTATCTCGTAAGCCATACTATCCGTGTCAGTGAACAATAGTTTCGCTTTCGAGTCGAATTTGGATTTGACGTAATCGCAGTGAAACTCGTACATCAACTGCTTGCGGACGTCTAAGATAACCGCTCAGAGATAAGGTTTGTCGAACTTTGGATGCATCTTTTGCATGTGTAAGGCCATAAGATTTTCGTCGAATATGGTTCTATGTTTATAATTGGGTTTCGAGATTAATTTTCTAGACCTCTCTTCAGACGTGACAAGTCGAACGTCAGTTCTATTCCTAACGTTTTCCATAGATTTCCCACACACGCAATTGTTCATGAGTTTGAAGAAATCTTTTTCGAAGTTGCACTTAGCCTGTATTCTTAAATTCGTGTTGAGATCTATGTATTTTTTCATCCAAGGCTCCTCATCGAATCGAATGATTCGATGCACGTCGATTAATCTCATCCCATGATCGATGTAATATTTCAGATTTTCGCAATAGACCGCGTACTTGTTTGGAAGCCAGCAGATAATCATTGTGTAGATCGTGTAACATTTCCAGATAGTCCAAATCGACTTCTAGAATACAAGGATAGTGTCTCCATTTTTGCTTTAGGATAGTGTCTCCATTTTTGTTTTTCTTCTGACGTTTCGACCCATTTGAAATTTCCGATCAGTAAAGGATGACTCATGGCCCAACCGGACAAATTTTTAGCATCCAAATACTGTATGTATTTACTCGGATTTTCCGAATCGAAGTCTTTTCCCATGTGAGAATTATTAGCTTCAGCATATCTGGTGGAAATCATAGAAACGCCACCCCTCGTGGCCTTTTCAAACATGAGCAACATGTCGATGTCTGTTAATAATTCCAATTGAACTTTGGTCGTCTTCAAAAGAGCATCCCAGGCAAGTCCAGGTGCCGTGAAATACCAAGCCGGGTCTAGTTCGTAATGTTGATGACACACTCGTCGAAAATTTTCGAACACGTCAGACAAGAGAAGCACGTTAGTTTTCAGACAGAGGTCGTGACAATCTCTCAGGGATTTCATGTTGAATAATTTCCACACTTTTTGCACGTATTCGTAATCATCGCCGGAAAAGTCGGACTGGTATAATTTCAAATAAAAATCTCCTTTATGGGTAGAGGGGTGTTGTCGAATTTCTTGAGATCACTCGTAATTGTAAGGGTAGACGGCTTATCAACATGACATCCACCAATTGTTGTCAATCAAAATGTTTACTCGTGATTTTAAATTTCTCCCTAATCAAACTGTCGACTAATTTTTCCAGACTGGCCAACATGAATTTATAACTGTCGATGAAACGTATCTCTCTATGGATGGGAATCGTTTTCTGAGTCAGTCCATTGACGACTCTCTTTTTATCAACAACCTCCCATTTAGTGAAAGAAATGTATTTTTCGTCGCTTTGTGCGATGCTACTCAACTCTCCATCGGTGAGACCCATATTTTACATGAACAGGTGACTGTCATAGCCCGAGAGATTGTGAAATATCACCAGATATAATTGAGCATCTCGAAATGTTAAATTACATTTGTTGTGAGCCATGCCATGAAACAGACCCGTGTAGTTATCGTGATCTCTAACTTTTTTAAAAATTATTTTCAGACTTATTATCGAAAGGTTGTCTACAGATGTGACATTCAGTGGTTTCATTGTATTCTTGCTGTTGCTCTGGCGTGATGATCATGACTTGATTTTTTAAATTTTTCGTATAATTTTTGTATTTTTGATTCTAACTCTTCCACGAAGTTTTGAGCCATGTCTTCACATTCCGAACGTTTAGTGTACACGAATGGACCTGATGATTCTCGATCGTCAAAAGAACATTTCACGTAATAACAATAGCCTGAAGGTACGTGCTTCTGATATTTTTCGGCGTAACTCCTACGGCCGTCGGCTGGCAAGAATTCATTTTTGTGGTGAAACATTCAAAATCGGTATAGACGACGAATGGCAGTTCTAATCTTCTATTGTGATGGCAAAAGTCCTTGTAAGTGTTAGGTTTAGGCATTTCGACGGCAACACTTGTTTTTCGTTGCAATATTCCCGATGATGCGTCAACAATTCTTGACAACAGAACGAATTCATGCAGTTGAGACAGTTAAAAATCTCTCGCACTTATGTTTAGTAGTCAGCTTCGACAGCAATCGACTCATATTTTTAATCCAGCAATAATGTTGATTGTCACTCTCGGAAATTAATAACAAATTAACAATCTTTTCTCTCTCTTTGTGCGAAGTCAGTCTGAGAGGATGGACTATTCGGTTTTTATAGTCTTCGTTGTATCCCAAGACGTTCACGGCCACGGTGGGATTTAGCTTTTCGAAACGCTCAATGTCTTCCAACCTCGTCGAGAAAGGCACTCCCGTCCAATCGAGATTTTTACAAGTCTCTATGTACTTGAAAACTCTCTGAGCATGCTTTTCTACGGGATATAAGGCCGATGTGATTGCCCATTTGAAACACTTGCTATCCTGTTTATCATGTTAATCACAGCATTTTTATTAAATACGAAATAAGGCAATTTTATATAGGAGGATGTTCTCAAAGGGTCGTGTCTTTCCACGTGAATCTCAAGATTCAATACCTTCTCAAACGTCCAACCACTTCCCTTGTCTTGATAATGAGCCATAGATTCCAACATCTTGTCTTTCATCACTTCGTAAATACCAGCTAATTCGTCATCTCTAAATACAGTCTCGATTTTAGAATGGAAATAGGCATCTTGCACCACACTCTCACCCGTGTTCACGTCGACCTTTTTCATCAGACAATGCAAGATAATTTTTATTTTTAGACCCATAACTAGATGTTTTTGTAATACATTACATCCAACACTCCACCCTTCGCCCGTTCCATGAACGATTCGGGATCGAGTTTTGCAAGACCGGGAATCGCATCGAAAGTTTTTAAAAAATCCTTTAATGGCGACATCTCGTTCTATCGGAATCAACGATGACTCTAACGCTTTGATTACAATTTCCTTTATCGCATCGAGTCACTTTTTTTCATTCAGTGCTCTCACGAGTGCATCCATCGTTTTTTTGTAATGAATCGTCATCTTGAACCGCATCACTTGTCATTTTTTTTATTCTCTTTAGAAACCCGCCACTCCACTTTTCGTTTAACAGCCTTCTTCTTAGTTTTCAGTTGTTGGTCGGCGTTGTTTTGTCGCTGCCTTCTCATTTTTCACGATTCGAGTTTTTGTCGCTGCCTTAGATCTTTTGTCCATTCCCTTTCCGTTGAGCAAATGACCAATGCATTCGTCTTTTTTCATGTATTTAACACCTTTCAAATTCAATGATACGCACTTTGGCTTGTAATTTCACCAGTATTAGATCACAGGTCTCCTCACACACGGCTTCAATGAATTGTCCTTTGGTTCCGTAACGGCTGTAATTTTTAATTCTTAGATTTCTACAGTACTTTTTCACGATAGACGTTTTTGATTTTGTCATTTTTTGTGTTAAACTTATTTAATATATATATTTTAGTTTTTTAAAAAAAAAATTGCGAATTTTTAAACTTCTTATTTAATATATATATATATATATATATATATATATATATATATATATATATATATATATATATATATATATATATATTTCTTTTTTTTCATAAAAATCAATTTTTTTAACACAAAATAAATTAAGATGATTAGGTACATCGCATCCGACCTAATAGTTTATACCTCCACTCCAAAAGACCCCCAAAAAACAAACATTTCACGACTGAGTCCCATCAGTAAAGCAAAAAATTGTATACCACAGAAAAACGAGTACTACCTCGCTTCCCACTTCATTCCAAACAGAGGTGAATAGTCACACGCATCGAAAAACACTCCCCCAGATCGTATATTAAATAAAATCCATCAACTTCACATTTTTCACTTTGTTCAGTGATGAAAAGCAATCATTTGATTCGCACCTGTAGAATCACGCTTATTGAAATATTAATCAAGCGTGAAAACACACACATTTCCCACCTGAAAGAGAGAGATGAAAAGCTCTTTAATGGCCTTTCGAGTCGAGATTAAAATCTATCTAGTTATTATTATTTATTTATTGGTGTTTAAGGTAACATATTTATGTACAATGGCTAATCATGACCACAACAGTTTTACAGGTGGAGGAATCCGGAGTACCCAGAGAGAACCACCAAGCAACAGCGAGCAACTGTCGGTGCCCCAACATACCAACTCCACACAAGCAGGGTTAGCATTGGTTGAAGACACATGGACCATCGACGTGCAGTATGCCTTAGTACACAACGAAACCGTGCCCCCACATAGGCAATGGGGGTGAAGTGTCTTGCCTAAGGACAGGTGGGATAATAATGGACTAACTCTTTCATAATTTCACACCCGTTACGGGCATGTTAACTTTAAAAGCTATCGTCTCCCCGCTGATAAATCCACTGGAAAACGAGATTCAACCTCTTGAACGTCTGTTCTTCCTCGGTGCTCAGATTCACTCTATCGACCACTTCTTTAGAGATATTCGGATATATATTAATCCCATAGAATAGCGACAAATCGTCTGGGTCGAAATTTTCTATCTTCTCCGAGAGGATCGCCAATAGATCGTCTTGATATCCATACATTAAATCCAGGGCGGTCTCGTTCAATTTCAAAGGCATACATATTTGTCGTATTCCTCTCTCAACCCACTCGTCTCCACGTCCTTCAATTCGATGGCATTGTACGATTGCAGTCTATAAATTTTACTATCGAACTTTGAATATCTCTCAACTCTCTTCAATTTTAATGCAGATTTTTTTTAGGTATTGTCGATTTTATGGCTGATTATTTTTGTTGTCGTTTTGTTGAATTTTTTATAAAATATTAAATTTTGTGTTTTTTTAAAAATGATAATTATTAATTGTAAAATTTTTTGTTGTTTTTTTTTTTCTTCTTACATATATATATGTAAAAAATAAAATAACTTTTTTTAGTTTTTTATTTCTTTGATAACAAAAACAAGAATTTTTTATAAAGAAAAAATATTGTTTTTTAAAGACATAATGGTAAAATAAATTTTTTTGGTCTTTTATTATTGATCTGTGAACTTCAATTTTTTCTTTTTTTAAAGTCGAGTCGAGATTAAAATCTTTATCTAATTTTACATCCGTTATGAGCATCTCAACTGCGTATCCACCCATTCCAGATCGCCATTGAGCTAATTTTAGACTCGGATGCATGATCTCTACCAGCACACTTTACCAGCCCAATTCGAACCAGAATCTTTTCCTATGGGAATCAACGACTCGATCGTGTCTTTTTCCAGTCCACAACCGCAAAAAAACATGTCTTTTTGGAATTTTTGCCAATGGGAATCTCAGTGTTGGTCGTGTCTCCGGTCAAAATCGTCCAAAACCTATTCGAGGAATTTCGAAAAAATTCACCCCAATGGCAAAGTCAGTGTTAAATTTAAGAAAAAGTTAATTTTTCAAACCGGTGAATTTTTAGACATTTTCAGGAAATTCTGTCAAAAGTGAGCCAGATATGTTCGAATTTTGAACATTTTCCAGAAAAAACCCAGGGTTTTCGGGCGAAAATTGAGTTATTTTGGGGAAAAACCCAATATTTTCCAAGAAAATCAACTTTTTTACGAGAAAAATTGAGGTTTTTCCAAAAATAACTCAACTTTTACAGCCCACCCTGGTTGAGGTGGGCTGGTATCCCCCATTATCCCCTACTCACACACACACACACTGGTATATTTCAGTGGCGGTCCCGTGCCTTAGTGGAATAGAGGGAATACAGCACACGAAGCTATGTAGGGGATGCACATCTACAATGATGAAAAACACCCCTTTTGCTCCATGTTGAACACACATTGTTTTGACCCAGTGGAGAAATTTGTTAAATAAGGAGCCAAAATGGTCATTTTTCTCGAATTTAAAGGCCGATGAAGATACAAAACATGCGTGGAAATCTTCCGTTACATCTTGAGAGTAAAGAACTGTACATTCCCATCCTATTAAAGTTGCAATTTCGGAAAAAAAGAGAAATACAAGTTTAGATGACTGCATTTGAGTCACGAGGGACCACCCCTAGCCCTAGCCCAACTACGATTATCTGGTGGTAATGTTATGCTGTAAAATATATTGGTAAAGACTATGTTGGCCTAATCTCTCTCTTCTCTCTCTCTCTCTCTCTATCTCCATCCATCTATCTATCTATCTATCTATCTATCTACTATCTATCTATCTATCTATCTATCTATCTCTCTCTCTTTCAGCGTAAGAAACATTGATGATCTATCTCAGTGCAAGAAACACTGATGCACAGGTGACGCGCAGTCAGTCCTCAGTCCTCACTTTTGTTTTATCTTACTGTGTTATGTACATGTTTGCGAATAAAAAAAAAAAGTCTAGATGTCTGCACTAGTTTCTTGGTAAAAAGAAACACAGACGTTTCCAAGTTACAGAAAACCAGGAAAAATGAGACCAGAAAGTTACTGAGAAATCTGAATTCTTTCAGACAGAATCTTGAAGTTTGCATTCCAGGAGTAGTAACTCTCTTCAGATTATGAAGGAAAGAGTTCTTTTCATTTTCATAAGGTGCAAGATTCAGGTTCCAATATACTTAGTGATTTGCATTGTCGCCATTAATATTTTCCTGTCTCTAAGCTCACGAAGCTCATTTGCAGGAAAACAGTCATGTATCCACTTAGTAGTTTCCTGTCTCATTAGCTCATCAAGCCCATCTGGGGGAAAAAGTCATGTATCCACTCAGTATCCCTAAGTAAAAAGTACCATGGTACAACCAAAGGATACCATGGTACTCCGTGGTTGTACCATGGCATTATATGGTTGTACTATGGTGTACCATGGTACTTCTGTGATGGACTTTTATGCAAGTGACTTCATAATGAGACATACTTGTTCACTTTCTTTAGTAGGAACCGAACAGGTTGAGCATTGTGACATTTTTTGTATAATTTTCTAATTGTTTTCTGGCAGGCAATGCAGGAATTTGTTGGTTCAACAGTGTCTTGTACTAAAGGGAAAATGCCATGAAACAAGTGCAAAAATAATTGAACAATATGAGCCTGTCAGAAACTTGTTATGTCAGCAGTAATGTGCTAACCCTTTATCTAATGTAATGGCCAAAACCGACCAGCACTATTACAAAAATTGCCATTCAATTTTTTTTATATTTTCATTTTTTGCTTCCAAAACATAGGTTATGACCCCTCTTTGGAATGAGTGTGTCACGCTCGTTCCAATGAGGGGTCATAACCTATGTTTTGGAAGCAAAAAATGAAATTTTTTAGTCATACAAGGATTTCTTTCCAAGTGTTGTCTGCAACTTATGTTAGGTAAAGGGTTAAATAAAGGATTACAACCTCTAGTAATTGCACCTTACTGTTCCTCAGATTTAGGTATTTTGCAAGTTTTCCATTTCTCCATAAACCTCTGAAACCGAACAAGTTGCATTGCTTCTCCATAATTTTTATTAACTTAAACCCAGAACTCATGATATGGACTGATATAAAAGAAAATTAAACAGATATTAATTTACATTCTTTTTTTAATTCAATCACCACATTTTTAATCGTCAAATTGCATGTACATGTAAAACAATAAAATTTCCAATAGAACAAGACAGAACGAAAAAAAGGCAATAACACTATCAATTTTCAACAAATCACAATGGTTTACAATCTTGTCCAAGACAATGTCAATATAATAATAACACTTTGTTCAGCTGCTGATTTGTCATGGTTCTCAGATGAGAAGGCCTTGATTACCCTTTCCCTCCCAAATGTTACCCCCTCCCTATGCCTCTTCTTTCTTCCCAGCACCCAGAGATGAGACCCTGTACCTCATTATTCCAAATCTCCATGATCAGCATATCAACCTTTTCTTTTGGGCCACCCGTTACCCATCTATCCCTCATTTTCCCATCCCACTTCCTCATTATCCTCCCAGTGAATTGAGTTCTATCAGACAGTTATTTTGGACATTCTATAAGAAAGTGTTCCAAGGTCTCTGTAACGCCCAAATTACACATTTGGCACTCCTTTTCACCGTCTTTCCCAATTCTCCCCATATGAAGCAGCATGTTAGAAGTTACTGAAATCTGATGATTGTACTTTAGAAGTTATCACAAAAAAAATAACTCTCTCAATTTTCAACAAATCATTGTGGATTTCAACCCAACCATGTCATGTGGCCCTCTCTTTGGAAGGAGCTCGACAAGCTTGTTCCAATGAGGGGTCATATTATTTGGTTTTGTTGAAACTTTTTGAAAAATGTTTGTTTGCAACTGCTCAATTTGTATTTTACGCAGACTGAAGTGACCGATTCGTAAGGATGATGGTGGTTATCAAACCTGTTCAAGACATTGTAATATACATGTATAACACATATCAAAATCAATTAAAATCTGATAAACGTTGTTCAAGTTATCGCATAAACAAACTTCTGGATGGATGGAGAGAGCTTTTCACTACATGTATATCCCTTCCCTATGGGTGTTGTGTGGGGTCGAGTTAAAAATAATCAACTTTTTATAAATGGTATCATTTAGGAAACCTCAACAGGAAATTCACACTGATGTCAAAATTCCTTCCTCACTCATCAGCCATAATTATATCCCCTTGTGGAGTCAAAATTCAACAATTGACAAGCACTTGTATACATGTATCTTGTTTGACAGTGCTCAATGAACTGTGTCAAACAAAATAATAATTGTGGAATTCTTGATGACATTAGCGGAGATAATTATGGTTGACAAGTGTGGTATGTTGACCTCCCAGCAAAGGAAGGTACATGTATTATCATTTAAAACCTGAAATATTTATTTGAAATTAAAGTACTGCATACAGGGCATTCAAGTGGTGTACATTAATGTGACTTCCAACATGGTTAGCAAATCTCAATTTAGGGCAGAAGTGATTATTAAAATATTAATTATTATTTATTGATATTTAAAGTTATTTTCAGCATCTACAGCTACATGTTATTTATTTATTTACCATGCCCCCAAGAAGGCAAGGGGGATTAAGTACCTTTCCAAGGACATATAATGCAATTGCCGCAGGTGGGAGTTGACCAGAGAACCTCTCGGCTTGCAGCCCACATCTCTACCTCCTGAGACGCCGTGCTGCCTGCCTCGGCTTGTGAATGAATGTTCACAACATTTAACAACAAACAAATCACCGTTAAGGCATATGTTTTGTGTGTTAACTTTACTATACAACCATACTATACAGGACTGAGATCACAAAAACAGTCTTTTTTGTGGGTCGAGATTTCAGATGACACCTGCAAAATAAATTCTTGAATAACTAAAAAAATTTGATTTTTGTTTCAAAAACATAGCTTATGACCCCTCATTGGAACGATCTCAATGAGCTCGTTCCAATGAAGGGTAACAGATCATAAGCTATGTTTTGTGACAAAAATTAAAAACACAATAAAGTTTGAATGGAGATTTTTGTATATAGCGCTGGCCAGTTTTGGCCGTTACATTGGGGAATTCTGAAATTCAACCCTTTAACCCTTTATCCATTGCAGGCCCTATCAAAATGTTATTCTAAATACTTTTTTTTTCTTCTAATTTTTCAAAACATTTGAACAAAACAGTATCATGTGACCACTTATTGAGCTTGCTCCAATGAGGGGTAACATGGTATGGTTTTGTTCAAATGTTTTGAAATTTTTTTTTCAACTGCTCAATTTGTAAATTACACGGGCAGAGACAGACAATTCATTAGATGAAGGGTTAAATTTACTGGTACTGATATCAGTTATTAAGCTTTTTCAAACTGATGTAACTAAAATTATTCCATCTTTGTTTGAAACAAGTAGACACTTTCGTTGGATATCATTTGGCAAGAATGACAGCTCTATACCTTCATGCTCATCAAGTTTCACGAATGCTTTCATCAAACTAGAGAAACCGAATTTACTGCACCCAGTAAATTCAAGTCTGTGTGAAAAAGGTTAAAGTACCAGGAATAAACTATACAGAAAGAGAATTTATCGAGGCTTATTTTCAGAAGTAAAATATTTTTAAACAGATCAGAAATGGATTTTCGTTAATAGTATTTTCAGATATTCATAATGGAATCAGAACGATTTTTTATAAGAAACCAGAAAAGGCATATATGTGACCAGCATTCAAAGGATTCAATACACGAATCAGAAATGAACATTTTTGGCTCTGCCCACTAATTTGAGTGATGAAATACGTTCATAAACTTTAGAAATGCATTAGGGTGTAATAAAATGCATTTCCCAGTCTTTCTGAATAATATGCACTTGACGACTTTGGTGACCTCTTTCATGCGGACTCCTAGGTGACCTCTGTGACCTTGACCCATATTTTTAATCTCCATCAAGTATCGACTCATTTGGTGTTAGTCCCGGGTCCATTCATCATACCACGATTTAGATATGAGCATGACCTTCTTTCAAAAATTTTGGCCACGCCCACTTTTTTTTACGTCAAAACGCATGTGTTTATTTATGTCAGGAATGCTTTAAGGGGTAAAAAATGTGATTTTCAGCAATTATGAAATAAAAAATGCACTTAATGACCCCTAGGTGACCTCCGTGACCTTGACCCATATTTTGAAGCTCCATCGAGTGTTGACTCATTTGGCGTTGGTTCAAGGTCCATACGTCATACCACTCCTGAGGTAAGGGCGTGACCCACTTTCAAAAATTTTGGCCACGCCCACTTTTTTAACTTAAAAATGCATGTATGAACCACAGGAATGCTTTGGGGGTCAAAAAAATGTGTTTTCCAGCAATTATTAAAAATAGGCCAATGAAATCGTCAGATGTGTACCCATACGCGAACTAGTAGAAAGCTGTATGACGGAGGGCCACCACGGATGCCGACATTATGTACACCATACAAGGTATGGGTACATATAGAAATGGATTGGAGGAGTGTCTAATTTGATGGATAAAGGGTTAATATCTCCAGATCAAATTATCAGATTTACATAAAAAACTATACAGCACAGCACATCAGTAACTTGAATAAAAATATCAAGTAACATGACAATCGGATTGATGTTTTTTGAGTTGTCTCATGCCAAAGGGATTGGAGAAATTTTTAATTTGAAGGATAAAGGGTTAATATCTCCAGATCAAATTATCAGATTAACACCCAAAACTATACAGCTCAGCAGATCAGTAACCTGAACACAATTATAAAGTAACTTGACAATCCAAGCAATATTTTTCAAGTTATCAAATGCCAAAGGGATTGGAGGAATTTTCAATTTGAAGGATAAAGGGTTAATATCTCAGGATTAAAATAACAGATTTACACCAAAAACTATACAGCTTGGCACATCAGTAACCTGAACACAAATATAAAGTAACTTGACAATCCAAGTAATATTTTTCAAGTTATCGAATGCCAAAGGGATTGGAGGAATTTTCAATTTGAAGAATAAAGGGTTAATATCTCAGGATCAAATCATCAGATTTACACCAAAAACTATACAGCTTGGCACATCAGTGACCTGAACACAAATATAAAGTAACTAGACAATCCAAGCAATATTTTTCAAGTTTTTGAATGCCAAAGGGATTGGAGGAATTTTCAATTTGAAGGATAAAGGGTTAATATCTCAGGATCAAATTTCCGATTTACACCAAAAACTACACAGCTCGGCAGATCAGTAACCTGAACACAAATGTAAGGTAACTTGACAATCCAAGCAATATTTTTCAAGTTATCAAATGCCAAAGGGATTGGAGAAATTTTCAATTTGAAGGATAAAGGGTTAATATCTCAGGATCAAACTAACAGATTTACACCAAAAACTATACAGCTCGGCACATCAGTAACCTGAACACAAATATAAAGTAACTTAACAATCCAAGCAATACTTTTCAAGTTGTCGAATGCCAAAGGGATTGGAGGAATTTTCAATTTGAAGGATAAAGGGTTAATATCTCGGGATCAAATCATTCGATTTTCACCAAAAACTATACAGCTCGGCACATCAGTAACCTGAACACAAATATAAAGTAACTTGACAATCCAAGCAATATTTTTCAAGTTATCGAATGCCAAAGAAATGGATACAGATGCTGGATGGACAGACGGACGGACGGACAGACGGACGGACAAAGGATGGACGAACGACGGATGGTCACCCCAGATGCCGGCATTATGTGTACCATACATAGTATGGGTACACATAAAAATGCACTTAATGATGCCTAGGTGACCTCTGTGACCTTGACCCATATTTTGAATCTCCATCAAGTGTCGACTCATTTGGTGTCAGTCCCAGGTCCATTCATCATACCATGCTTGAGATATGAGCGTGACCCACTTTCAGACATTTTGGCCATGCCCATTTTTTTAAGGTAAAAATGCATGTATGAACTTGAGGAATGCTTTGGGGGGGTCAAAAATAATTTCCAGCAATTATGAGAAATGCACTCAATGACCCCTAGGTGACCCTTGTGACCTTGACGAAAATTTTGAATCTCCATCAAGTGTTGACTCATTTGGTGTTAGTCCCAGGTCCATTCATCATACCATGCTTGAGATATGAGTGTGACCCACTTTAAAAAATGCATGTATGAACCTCAGGATTGCTTTGGGGGGGTCAAAAATAGTGATTTTCAGCAATTATGAAAAATGCACTCAATGACCCCTAGGTGACCTTGACCCATATTTTGAATCTCCATCAAGTGTAGACTCATTTGGTGTTAGTCCTAGGTCCATTCATCATACCATGCTAGAAATATGAGAGTGAATCACTTTCAAAAATATTGGCCATGCCCACTTTTTTTAATGCAAAAATGCATATGTGTTCACAAGGAATGCTTTAGGGGGTCAAAAAATGTGATTTCCAGCAGTTATGAAAAATGCACTCAATGACCCCTAGGTGACCTCCATGACCTTGGCCCATACTTTGAATCTCCATCAAGTGTCAACTCATTTGGTGTTAGTCCCAGGTCCATTCATCATACCATGCTTGAAATATGAGTGTGACCCACTTCCAAAAATTTTGGCCACGCCCACTTTTTTAACGTAAAAATGCATGTATGAACCTCAGGAATGCTTTGGGGGTCAAATATGTGATTTCCAGCAATTATGAAAAATGCACTCAATGACCCCTAGGTGACCTTGACCCACATTTTGAATCTCCATCAAGTGTCGACTCATTTGGTGTTAGTCCCAGGTCCATTCATCATACCATGCTTGAGATATGAGAGTGACCGACTTTCAAAAATTTTGGCCACGCCCACTTTTTTAACATAAAAATGCATGTATATTCATCAGGAATGCTTTAGGGGGGTCAAAAAATGTGATTTTCAGCAATTATGAAAAATGCACTCAATGACCCCTACGTGACTTCCATGACCTTGACCCATATTTTAAATCTCCATCAAGTGTCCACTCATTTGGTGTTGGTCCCAGGTCCATACGTCATACCACGCCTGAGATATGGGTGTGACCCACTTTCAAAAACTCTGCCACACCCACTTTTTTACGTCAAAATGCATGTGTGTAGGTCAGGAATACTTTAGGGGGTCAAAAAATGTGATTTCCAGCAATTATGAAAAAATAGGTCGATGAAATTGTCAGATGTGTACACAGACGCGCAGCTAGTAGAAAGCTGTATGACGGAGGGCCACCATGGATGCCGACATTATGTACACCATACAAGGTATGGGTACATATAGAAATGGATTGGAGGAGTGTCTAATTTGATGGATAAAGGGTTAATATCTCCGGATCAAATTATCAGATTTATATAAAAAACTGTACAGCACAGCACATCAGTAACTTGAATACATATATAAAGTAACATGACAATCGGATTGATATTTTTTGAGTTATCTCCTGCCAAAGGGATTGGAGGAATTTTCAATTTGAAGGATAAAGGGTTAATATCTCCGGATCAAATTATCAGATTAACACCAAAAACTATACAGCTCAGCACATCAGTAACCTGAACACAATTATAAAGTAACTTGACAATCCAAGTAATATTTTTTAAGTTATCAAATGCCAAAGGGATTGGAGGAATTTTCAACTTGAAGGATAAAGGGTTAATATCTCAAGATTAAAATAACAGAGTTACACCAAAAACTATACAGCTCGGCACATCAGTAACCTGAACACAAATATAAAGTAACTTGACAATACAAGCAATATTTTTCAAGTTATCGAATGCCAAAGGGACTGGAGGAATTTTCAATTTGAAGGATAAAGGGTTAATGTCTCAAGATCAAAATAACAGATTTACACCAAAAACTATACAGCTCGGCACATCAGTAACCTAAACACAAATGTAAAGTAACTTGACAATCCAAGTAATATTTTTCAAGTTATCGAATGCCAAAGGGATTGGAGGAATTTTCAATTTGAGGGATAAAGGGTTAATATCTCGGGATTGAATCATCAGATTTACACCAAAAACTATACAGCTCGGCACATCAGTAACCTGAACACAAATATAAAGTAACTAGACAATCCAAGCAATATTTTTCAAGTTATCAAATGCCAAAGGGATTGGAGGAATTTTCAATTTGAAGGATAAAGGGTTAAGATCTCAGGATCAAATTATCCGATTTACACCAAAAACTATACAGCTCGGCACATCAGTAACCTGAACACAAATATAAAGTAACTTGACAATCCAAGCAATATTTTTCAAGTTATCAAATGCCAAAGGGATTGGAGGAACTTTCAATTTGAAGGATAAAGGGTTAATATTTCAGGATTAAATTATCAGATTTACACCAAAAACTATACAGCTTGGCACATCAGTAACCTGAACACAAATATAAAGTAACTAGACAATCCAAGTAATATTTTTCAAGTTATCAAATGCCAAAGGGATTGGAGGAATTTTCAATTTGAAGGATAAAGGGTTAATATCTCAGGATCAAATTATCCGATTTACACCAAAAACTATACAGCTCGGCACATCAGTAACCTGAACACAAATATAAAGTAACTTGACAATGCAAGCAATATTTTTCAAGTTATCAAATGCCAAAGGGATTGGAGGAATTTTCAATTTGAAGGATAAAGGGTTAAGATCTCAGGATCAAATTATCCGATTTACACCAAAAACTATACAGCTCGGCACATCAGTAACTTGAACACAAATATAAAGTAACTTGACAATCCAAGCAATATTTTTCAAGTTATCAAATGCCAAAGGGACTGGAGGAATTTTCAATTTGAAGGATAAAGGGTTAATGTCTCAAGATCAAAATAACAGATTTACACCAAAAACTATACAGCTCGGCACATCAGTAACCTAAACACAAATGTAAAGTAACTTGACAATCCAAGTAATATTTTTCAAGTTATCGAATGCCAAAGGGATTGGAGGAATTTTCAATTTGAAGGATAAAGGGTTAATATCTCGGGATTGAATCATCAGATTTACACCAAAAACTATACAGCTCGGCACATCAGTAACCTGAACACAAATATAAAGTAACTAGACAATCCAAGCAATATTTTTCAAGTTATCAAATGCCAAAGGGACTGGAGGAAATTTCAATTTGAAGGATAAAGGGTTAAGATCTCAGGATCAAATTATCCGATTTACACCAAAAACTATACAGCTCGGCACATCAGTAACCTGAACACAAATATAAAGTAACTTGACAATCCAAGCAATATTTTTCAAGTTATCGAATGCCAAAGGGATTGGAGAAATTTTCAATTTGAAGGATAAGGGTTAATATCTCGGGATCAAAATAACAGATTTACACCAAAAACTATACAGCTCGGCACATCAGTAACCTGAACACAAATATAAAGTAACTTGACAATCCAAGCAATATTTTTCAAGTTATCGAATGCCAAAGGGATTGGAGGAATTTTCAATTTGAAGGATAAAGGGTTAAGATCTCAGGATCAAATTATCCGATTTACACCAAAAACTACACAGCTCGGCACATCAGTAACTTGAACACAAATATAAAGTAACTTGACAATCCAAGCAATATTTTTCAAGTTATCAAATGCCAAAGGGACTGGAGGAATTTTCAATTTGAAGGATAAAGGGTTAATGTCTCAAGATCAAAATAACAGATTTACACCAAAAACTATACAGCTCGGCACATCAGTAACCTAAACACAAATGTAAAGTAACTTGACAATCCAAGTAATATTTTTCAAGTTATCGAATGCCAAAGGGATTGGAGGAATTTTCAATTTGAAGGATAAAGGGTTAATATCTCGGGATTGAATCATCAGATTTACACCAAAAACTATACAGCTCGGCACATCAGTAACCTGAACACAAATATAAAGTAACTAGACAATCCAAGCAATATTTTTCAAGTTATCAAATGCCAAAGGGATTGGAGGAATTTTCAATTTGAAGGATAAAGGGTTAAGATCTCAGGATCAAATTATCCGATTTACACCAAAAACTATACAGCTCGGCACATCAGTAACCTGAACACAAATATAAAGTAACTTGACAATCCAAGCAATATTTTTCAAGTTATCAAATGCCAAAGGGATTGGAGGAACTTTCAATTTGAAGGATAAAGGGTTAATATTTCAGGATTAAATTATCAGATTTACACCAAAAACTATACAGCTTGGCACATCAGTAACCTGAACACAAATATAAAGTAACTAGACAATCCAAGTAATATTTTTCAAGTTATCAAATGCCAAAGGGATTGGAGGAATTTTCAATTTGAAGGATAAAGGGTTAATATCTCAGGATCAAATTATCCGATTTACACCAAAAACTATACAGCTCGGCACATCAGTAACCTAAACACAAATATAAAGTAACTTGACAATGCAAGCAATATTTTTCAAGTTATCAAATGCCAAAGGGATTGGAGGAACTTTCAATTTGAAGGATAAAGGGTTAATATTTCAGGATTAAATTATCAGATTTACACCAAAAACTATACAGCTCGGCATGTCAGTAACCTGAACACAAATGTAAAGTAACTTGACAATCCAAGAAATATTTTTCAAGTTATCGAATGCCAAAGGGATTGGGGAAATTTTCAGTTTGAAGGATAAAGGGTTAATATCTCAGGATCAAAATAACAGATTTACACCAAAAACTATACAGCTCGGCACATCAGTAACCTGAACACAAATATAAAGTAACTAGACAATCCAAGCAATATTTTTCAAGTTATCGAATGCCAAAGGGATTGGAGGAATTTTCAATTTGAAGGATAAAGGGTTAAGATCTCAGGATCAAATTATCCGATTTACACCAAAAACTATACAGCTCGGCACATCAGTAACTTGAACACAAATATAAAGTAACTTGACAATCCAAGCAATATTTTTCAAGTTATCAAATGCCAAAGGGATTGGAGGAACTTTCAATTTGAAGGATAAAGGGTTAATATTTCAGGATTAAATTATCAGATTTACACCAAAAACTATACAGCTTGGCACATCAGTAACCTGAACACAAATATAAAGTAACTAGACAATCCAAGTAATATTTTTCAAGTTATCAAATGCCAAAGGGATTGGAGGAATTTTCAATTTGAAGGATAAATGGTTAATATCTCAGGATCAAATTATCTGATTTACACCAAAAACTATACAGCTCGGCACATCAGTAACCTGAACACAAATATAAAGTAACTTGACAATCCAAGCAATATTTTTCAAGTTATCAAATACCAAAGGGATTGGAGGAACTTTCAATTTGAAGGATAAAGGGTTAATATTTCAGGATTAAATTATCAGATTTACACCAAAAACTATACAGCTCGGCACATCAGTAACCTGAACACAAATATAAAGTAACTTGACAATCCAAGAAATATTTTTCAAGTTATCGAATGCCAAAGGGATTGGGGAAATTTTCAGTTTGAAGGATAAAGGGTTAATATCTCAGGATCAAAATAACAGATTTACACCAAAAACTATACAGCTCGGCACATCAGTAACCTGAACACAAATATAAAGTAACTAGACAATCCAAGCAATATTTTTCAAGTTATCGAATGCCAAAGGGATTGGAGAAATTTTCAATTTGAAGGATAAAGGGTTAATATCTCGGGATCAAAATAACAGGTTTACACCAAAAACTATACAGCTCGGCACATCAGTAACCTGAACACAAATATAAAGTAACTTGACAATCCAAGCAATATTTTTCAAGTTATCGAATGCCAAAGGGATTGGAGGAATTTTCAATTTGAAGGATAAAGGGTTAAGATCTCAGGATCAAATTATCCGATTTACACCAAAAACTATACAGCTCGGCACATCAGTAACCTGAACACAAATATAAAGTAACTTGACAATCCAAGCAATATTTTTCAAGTTATCGAATGCCAAAGAAAATGGATACAGACGCCGGACGGACGGACGGACAGATGGACAGACGGACAGGTGGACAGACGGATGGACAAAGGATGGACGAACGACGGATGGTGACCCCGGATGCCGGCATTATGTGTACCATACATAGTATGGGTACACATAAAAATGCACTTAATGAACCCAGATGACTCCCATGACTTTGACCCATATTTTGAATCTCCATCGAGTGTCGACTCATTTGGTGTTGGCCCCAGGTCCAGGTTGTCACTAAAAAGTGTACTCCGACCCCGACCCCGACTCCGAAATTACCGACTCCAAAACTATTTCTTTTTAAAACTCTTTTATTGATGGATCAGTTATACTGAAATGCAACATAAATGTACAGAATTACGTGTAGTATACATATAATCATATAAATGTTACAAAAAAATTATGATTTTCATTAAATTGACTTTTATTGAGTTTTGACTCACTAAAAAGTGTACTCGGCGATTTCAACGAAATTTCATTCTCTCATTCATATAATACATTCTTCCAGCTAATTTGTTGCAGTATTAAGAATATATTCGTATTTTACGATGTCTAATGCAAGATTTATAATTAATTTGGAAATTAATCGTACTTAAAATGGAAATTTATTCGAAGATGAGAATCGCCGACTCCGGCTTCATTTGAGGTTGTATGTAAAATTCAAACTTGCAATGGCGGATCAATAGTCAGAGGTTTTCCCGGATTGTGGTAAGTGACGCGGATAAGGAAATTGTTTTACGACAATCAAGTTTAACACCTGTCAATAGCAGGGTAGTAGTATTTTTTCGATAAGAAATTGGACCCTAAGGTTGTAAAATAATTTCCAGTGCTATTTTTTTCTGAAGGCATATAACATCGGGAATTATATTATAACGATAGAGTCAAAAGCACCTGCCAGTAGTAGTAATTTTTTCGATAAGAAGTTGGACCCTAAGGTTGTAAAATAATTTCGGCTTTTATCTTAAGGTAGTATTGAAGCTGATTAATAATTCCCAAACTTTCATCATTCGCGTGATTACTAATCACAGTACTCACAAACAAACAAAACAATATCAATGGTTGAAGTGAATAATACATGAACAATCTATTAATAAACAAAAAAACTTATGTTTATTGAATAAAATTATCAAAGACGGACAGAATATTGATATTGAGCATTAAAATGTTGTTGCTAAAGTCTTGCACACACAAGACATAAATTTCACAGAGAAAAAGAAGGGTCCAACAAACTACCTATGAAAAAATCACTTTCAACGCCTTCTCGTGCATGTTAACTGCGTCACTTACCTCAATCCGGGAAAACCTCTGGCTAATGATCCGCCAATTGCAAGTTTGTATTTTACATACAACCTCAAATGAAGCCGGAGTCGGCGATTCTCATCTTCAAATAAATTTCCATTTTAAGTACGATTAATTTCCAAAAAACATATATTCTTAATACTGCAACAAATTAGCTGGAAGAATGTATTATATGAATGAGAGAATGAAATTTCGTTGAAATCGCCGAGTACACTTTTTAGTGAGTCAAAACTCAATAAAAGTCAATTTAATGAAAATCATAATTTTTATGTAACATTTATATGATTTTATGTATACTACACATAATTCTGTACATTTATGTTGAATTTCAGTATAATTGATCCATTAATAAAAGAGTTATAAAAAGAAATAGTTTTGGAGTCGGTAATTTCGGAGTCGGGGTCGGGGTCGGAGTACACTTTTTAGTGACAACCCCAGGTCCATATGTCATACCATGCCTGAGATATGGGCTTGATCTAGTGCTGCCGTGGTTAAGACTTTTTTCTGACCGGTTAACCAGTGTGTTTGACCGTGGTTAACCGTGGTTAACCGCATTTAAGGTACCTATATTTGTAGCGTGTTCTTGCTTCAACTGTAACTATTATATCGCACCGGCCAATGTTATGTACATTGACCATAAATAATAATAAAGAAGTATTCTATTTAGTCATTGTTGTTCAATCGACGCATGTGTTTACATCAGTGCGTGTACCGGAAATCAACAGGTTTGTGGGGTAAATATGGATGAAAGCATACAAAATACAAAATCATCAAAATAACAACAAAAAAATAAATAATAACACATTAAATGTTTGCCAGCAATACCTGGAGAGATGTATTTATTCCATGAACTCCAATTCACTGATGTGTAATGTCCGGTTATAAATTACGAACACGTGCACCAGGTTAGTTTCAATAGCACCAACAATGCTTAAGTGGGACAACAATTTGAAAATAATTTGCGCTGTAACCTGCGCATTTGTTGTATTTTTATTGGTTTTTCCCGGAACGTTCTCGCATTCCAGAAAAAACAACTTAATCACAACAACTGCGCAGGTTACGGCGCAAATGGTGCTCTGATTCTGAAACTATGAAGTTTCAGGTTATGAACCACTAAATAAATCCCATTGACCACAGTGTTAACCTTCAACTCTCTGTACAACACACCAAGTTGTTTTGAAAAAAAATACCTATACATTTACAAAGTACATCATCTCTTGAAAAAATTAAACTGGAAAAAAATATATGTTGCCACACCAAATTTCAGTTTAAATTTCGAATTTTCACAACTACCGTATGGTCTTGCACTGAATGACCTTCACACTTTTTCCCCCATGCCTCATGTTTTTGAGAGATTCTCACACATTCCGGCACCAAATTACAAACAAACTTATTAATCCTTTCTAAAGTGGAGGAATCAAAATTTTAATTAATGGTTTCAAAGTCAAAATATATTTAACCAATCAACTGATCAGCTCTATTTAATCCTACTCACAACATTGGGTGTCAAACGCTCCAGGTCACGTGTTCACTTATTTAGTGGTTCATAACCTAAAGAGATACCAAAGTTGATTACAATATCTGTAATTTGGGATTTAAATTCAAAATGAAATACTACCAAATTGATTCCAAACATTTTTTTTTTAATTCGCTGTTTTTTTCTCTGACCTCACAGCATTTCATTTAACCCATCCTGTTTTTTGAGTAAAAAAAAAATCCTGATACATTTTCACCATTTCACTCATTATAATTAAACATAGTAAAAAAATCATTGAAAAAATATTCTTCAAACTGACATCATTTTGTATCAATACATTAACAGATCAGTCTCATGTGTACCTCAAAGCCCAATTATTCTCAGATTACACTCAGTGCAAGAATATTTTAACCCCTTCATTCTTCTCAAAATAAAGATGAAAAAATGTACTTTTCCTTCCTCAAATGTTTCTATATGGCACATATGTGCAGAGCAATACCACATGTGAGAGAAGCACACCTTGACTCAACATAACCATATAATTTGAGTGGAAAACAGAAACAAAGGAACAAGCAAGGGTTGCTATTTGACCTACACCGTACCAACCAATTCAGTGAAAAAGCCACCCCCTGATGCTTATGAGACCTTCCATCATAGTTTTAGTGACAGAAGTTTATAGTGTTTCCAGATGTATAACTTACAGAGATAAGAAGCATCTTAGAAATCAATAAATCACAGATTTATTTTATCTTATCACTGGCAGAGTGGCCTCCGAGTGGAAAATTCCCTCGGTAATGTGTTGCAAAGACAAAAATCTCCACATTTACCCTGCTCAAATGAAATATTTTATGGACAGCACAGGAATTTTGAGAGAAGTCAACCACATGACTCCTTGTATTATACTCATGGATGCCAGGAGCTGAATTCTAAATTAGCAGAAACAAATTGGAGGGGGGGGGGGGGGGGGGTGTGAGCAGAATAATAAAATCTTACAGATGACTCCAGATATGTTTCAGAGGTCACGCAAATACATACAGTGGCATAGCACTTTTCCCCCCACTGGAAATGAGAACTATTGACCCAGTCTAGTTACTGTTAACCCTTTCCCCACCCCCAGCCTACCTCCACTTGTTTCACCTTTTCAAAAAAAAATAGTTGTTGAACCCTCTTAGAATCAACAAAGGTGCTGATTCCAGAAAGATTCAACAACATATTTTTACTAGAATATACCTGAAACATTAATCTAAGGAGTGGTTAAGTATCTCTATTTACCCTATTTATGATATAATATGTCATATTGACTGCTACATCATAACATTAACAGAAAGCAAATCTTAGTGAGACTACTTGGCAAAAAATAATGGTTGAAAAACCAATAAAAAAGACAAGAAGCAAAATTCAATTTTCAAGCATATAGTTTGGGGAATGCGCTCTTTGTAAAGAACACAGTACTTAAGGCACACCCAGCGAGGATTGACAAAAACATTGCTACTGAATCTTGAGATGAAAAGAGGAAAGAATTTTATACAATGTGAATGCTGCCATTGCAAAAACTGAAAAAAATTCAAGTTACCTACGGTGTCATGATTTTCAAATCACGAAAACCCTTCTAGAATAGCGATTGGAATCTGATATTCAAAACACTTCAAGGCAGAGGGTATTTGCTCAGAAATAACTGGAATAAGCTTCAAATTGTCCATCAATCGAAGGGAGGTAATCCACTTTCAGTTTCTATCAAATAGAAAGGAAATTCAGCTGTCACATCATAAAAAATTCAAGTAACTCCATACATAAACTACTCACATGGAGTGAAAACCTTCTGTACACTCCATTAACACAACATTTAATTCATTTCATAGGATGAAACAGGTTATTTCACATTTGATTCACTAACTGAGGTCCCCAAAACAAGAATAGTCTCCATTCTGTGCTGTTTCTGAGAACTTGGCATGTTAAAAATCACATATTTAGCACATTTATATAGATAGAGGGGGGTTAAAATGTCAGAATGAAAGAAAAGAGACTTGCAGTAGTTAGATGTGGGATGGGAGCTTAGGTGGCATGTGGAAAACATGACAAATTTTATTAAATGTGTTTCAAGGTAGCAATACAGTGCATTTAAACTCCAACTGGTATAGGGTTAAACAGATTCATTCTGCAGAAATGGTTGTGTTTGTCACCATTATTTCAACTGTTCTACCTTGCAGTTGCCCCAAACAACTGGAAATTCAACCACTAACCAGCCAAACAATCTTTCCTCCTATCTCAGGTCACCTTGTTTCTTCAGCAAGCATTTTATGCATGCCAGGAAAGCAAAACAGGCACTGTGTCGTGAAAATTGGGCATCCCACACCTCCAAAATAGCATTTTCCCAAAACTTTCAAACATATTACAAACCCAAAGTGCTTGAATTGAAAAATTTACAAGAACGGGATATCCGAAAACAAAGAAATATCTTGAAATATCCCTCAACAACAGTTACAAGGAAATACTCCTTTAGGTTATGAACCACTAAATAAATCCCATTGACCACAGTGTTAACCTTCAACTCTCTGTACAACACACCAAGTTGTTTTGAAAAAAAATACCTATACATTTACAAAGTACATCATCTCTTGAAAAAATTAAACTGGAAAAAAATATATGTTGCCACACCAAATTTCAGTTTAAATTTCGAATTTTCACAACTACCGTATGGTCTTGCACTGAATGACCTTCACACTTTTTCCCCCATGCCTCATGTTTTTGAGAGATTCTCACACATTCCGGCACCAAATTACAAACAAACTTATTAATCCTTTCTAAAGTGGAGGAATCAAAATTTTAATTAATGGTTTCAAAGTCAAAATATATTTAACCAATCAACTGATCAGCTCTATTTAATCCTACTCACAACATTGGGTGTCAAACGCTCCAGGTCACGTGTTCACTTATTTAGTGGTTCATAACCTTCAGTCACAAACGAGCGTTGGATTTTCTTGACAGGGAAGAAGACATTGGGGTGATAAACAAACAACGAAAAATAAATAAATGCGAGTATTTTTTAAATCTTTAATAATAATTTTCCTTTATTCTTTTATCTTATTCACCACGTGGTAACTCGTGAAAACTTACCTATTTCCGTTGCATCCCAAACTGCCCCAAATTGGCAAAACGTAACTTGCAACTAATTCTTTTTGACTGCATATATTTAAAAATGGGGGTGCAACTTATACATGGGCTTTAGGCAAATAGACTTATACACGGGGGCGACTTATACACGGACATATACGATGAGTATAGTGAATGTAAGGTTAACCGGTTAAAACATTTTCTTGACCGGTCAAAGTTTTAACCACAGGTTAACCGGTTATCCGGATAACCGTGGCAGCACTAGCTTGATCCACTTTCAAAACACCCATACGGACACCACTAATGCCCCAGGAATCTGAAAAACATAGGTGGGCGAGAACTTGTGACTGTCTATCAGCATGCCTAGGGGGCGCGGTGGCTCAGTTGGTAGAGGTGCAGTCTGCAAGCCGAGAGGTCCTCGGTTCGAATCCCACCTGCGGCAACCACGTTGTGTCCTTGGGCAAGATATTTCACCCCCATTGCCCACGTGGGGGCACGGTGACGCTGTGTACTAGGACGTACTGGATGTCGATTGTGCACCTGTCTTCAACCAATGCTGACCCTGCTTGTGTGGAGTTAGTATCTGGGGAGCTGACAGTTGCTCGCCGTTGCTCGGTGGTTCTCTCCGGGTACTCCGGCTTCCTCCACCCCTAAAACTGCCGTGGTCATGATTAGTGCAGAAATATGTGACCTTAAACACCAATAAATAAATAATAATACTACCAGCATGCCAAAAATCAACAAGATAGGCCAATTTGTTTTCGAGTTATCTTGCGGACAAAAAAGTGATGAGAAACAGAAAACAGGAGAAGAAGGAGGAGAAGAAGAAGAAGAAGAAGAAGAAGAAGAAGAAGAAAAGAAAAAGAAACTGTGCGAAAACAATAGTCTGTGTGTTTCACACAGACTAATAATCGTACAAAAACAATAGTCTGTGTGTTTCACACAGACTAAAAAAAAGACTAGTTCCATTTGAAACTTATAATTTACAGTTACTGGTGGAGAGATGCTGATGACTGAAAGATGCATCTCATACACTGGTACCAAATGGGCAAGCCGCTAACAGTTAGGTGAGCTCCAGAAAAGAAAAGTTGACAGAAATCGTGCATTGTTTAATGACGAAAAAGTGGTAATGTGGTTAATATCTATATTAAAATTGAACAGACACCAATACTGTCGGTCATACACCCACTGTGTCTAGACCGCTGAAGGCAGCTACATGAAATCTTCCGAATTGGTTCTATTATCCCCGCTCAATACTTTAGTATCTTTGTCGAGTGCCGAGACCCTGAGGGAATATTGTGAATCGCGTGGAAACCGAGGCAACGATTCGTCCCTACTCTATTCTCAATGCAATGACATTTCCATCCATTATTTACGTGTCATCAGACAACTTTGGCATTATTTCTGTCTATTTGATAAACTGTTCAACTTTAACTACTCGCACCTCTATGAGAACCGATAGGTTGGACTTGAACTGTTTATTTTCGATTAAGAAACTGACAGCTCGACCCAGTGGCAAAATGCTGTCATTTGGCTAAGCTGACTTTAAAATTTAACAGACACCAGTGTCGGACATATGCCAATTGTAACCAGACCATCAAAGGCAGCCACTTGAAATTTTGAGAATGTGTTCTACTATTCCCGCTCGACAGTTTAGTATTTTCTTGAGTCCTGCGACCGGCTGAAATCACCGTGGATGTACCCATAAGGGAAGTCTCAAATCTGCCAAGGGTTAAACATTTTTTAATAACATATAAAACTAGATGTGTGGTTATGACTGCCGGAAGGTCATAAAAAGTATACACTCCATTCGTTCCACGTACAGTAGATTGTGGAGAGAGTTTTTGGAGTAGCGACTCGAAATTTTCAACGTTTGTTCTAGAAGCTCTGCCAAACTCAACCTGTCCCTGAAAAATCCAAAAACCGAGCGCGTAGCGCATGGAAGCCTCACGTGCATGAGCATATGCTCTTCTCGAATTGGACATGATGAATTGCGCAATTCGTGTCGCTTTTTCAGGCAACCGATGCAGCAACTATTCGTGAAAGCTGCGTGATAATTTCATGGAAATCCACCGAGAATTCGCTGACATAAAGCATTTTTGAAGAGAGGAGGTAATTTTCTGAATTTGGTCTTTTTCAAGCCAGAGCGAAAGAGGGTGGGAATGGGCGCAGTCTCTCATTTGTGCCCCCTCTCTGGGGTAGGTCCACTTAAAAGTTACAATCGAGTGTGACTAACGGAGAGGTGACTGTAAATCGAAGTAGCTTCTTTAAGAACAGCACCCAGGGATCCCATCGCAACCTTGAAACCTTTCAGAATTGTCAGAAGCTAAAAGTGAAAAGAAAATGGCGGTGAGTAGGTTTTTTGGCGGGAAAAGATTAATGACAATTTGCATTTCAGACATTGAAATAGCATTTCAGACATACACGAACTGCATCCAGACTGCTGAAGGCAGCGACTTGCAATTTTCAGGACTTGTTCTACGAAGCCTGGCCAACATTTTGCAATAAAATCGAATGTTCTGACCACGTGGAAAACACCATGCCTCGCGTGGAAACCGTGGGAATGCTTCGTTCCCACTTTATTTTCAATGCAATGAAATTTCCATTCATTATTTACCTGTCAACGGCCGAGTTTGGCATTATTTCTGTCTATTTGTTGAACAGTTCAACTTTAACTATACGCACCTTTAAATAGGACTGAAAGTTTGGAGTTAAACTGTTTATTTGTAGACCGTCCCAACAAAAACTGACAACTCGACCCAGCGATGAAAAAAACCCCCATCATTTGGCTAAATTCAACAGACACCAATGTCTTGAATCTCAATGCAATGACCTTTCCATTCATTATTTACCTGTCAACGGCCGAGTTTGGCATCATTTCTGTCTATTTGATGAACTGTTCAACCATAACTATTTGTGCCTTTATATAGAGGACCGAAAGATCACCGCATGCTCACCAATATTCGGGGATTGATTTTACGAAAATAACAACTATTCTGACAGTACCCGTATGGGAACTGTCAAATTTGCCAAGGGTTAAACTTTTAATAATAACATATAAAACAAAAGTTGTCATACTTTGCCTACTGGATGCATCCACAGACAACATTCAGTGCTCAATCAGTTAGGAATGGAGTAAATTGTCACTTAAACCTACGAGATTCTGAAAAAATTAAAGGTTTTTTTTTTTCGGTGGCACCTATCTCTATGCAACCAAAACAGGGATTGGGTAAAATTTACAGCAACCATATAACAGAAAATATTCTTGGAATTGAATTGTGAATCTGAATATCGAAAAGCATTTTCAGATATTCTATTCCAAACTTCCACTGAATGCTTACCAATATTCAGTGATTTTAAGAAAATAACAATTAATCCAACAGTACCCATATGGAAGTCTGAAATCTTCGAAGGGTTAAACTTTTAATATGAACATATAAAACAAAAGTTATCACACTATGACTGCTGCATGCAGCCATGGAAAACATTCAGCGCTCAAACAATTGGGAATGGAGTAAATTGTCACTTAATCGTACCAAATTCTGAAAAAACAAAAGGTTTTTTGGACTACACCTATCTTTATGCAAACAGAATGGGCATAGGGTTAAACTTTACAACCAAACGTACCACAGCAAATATGCTTGGTAGGTACTTGTGAATACAAACATGTAAATCATTTTTCGATATTTCATTCATAAATGGAAGAAAAATGAACTCAAAATGAGTTAGTTTTATGAAGAAGTTTAGGGTACTCGAATTCAAGGCCCGAAAATGGGATGAAGGGTAAAACTTTGAAAAAAAATATATAACAGCCAAATTATGCTTGGATGTATGCCCAAACTTCTCATGGAAAACATTTTGAAAAAATGTGGCCGCAGTGCTGAGAAATCACATGTGAAAATTGGCCAGTTTTGCCAAAATTGCACTTTGCTCAGAATTTTGAGGTCAAAAGGGAGCAACGTGGGTAATACAGCTTATGTAGTCAGATGTAGTAAGTCATGCTACAAATATTACGAAAGCTCCAGCCAAATCGTCCAGGGTCTTGTTTCAGAATTGTGGCAAAACGTAACATTGTGACAACATTTAGCACAGTTTTGACAGAAAACGAAAAACTTCAGAAATGCCTTGATCCAGGTGAGAAACTTCCAATGACGCGCTATATATGTGCCAAATTTCAGTAGAATAGTATGGAATCAATCAGACAAAAATCATTGAAATAAAAAATAATGTGAACACTAGAGAAATAGAATTCACTGCATCCAGTACATTCAAGAGCTTGTAAGAAAAGGGTTAAAAAATCTATCGGGAAAAAACTATATAGAAAGAGAATTTATGGAGGGTTATTTTGGGAGTAACATATTTTTAAACAAATCAGGAAGGGATTTTCGTAAACAGTATTTACAGATATTCATAAAGGAATCAGAACACTTTAAAAAAATGCTCTCAGTTATCCCTGGGCGACCTCAGTGACCTTGACCATATTGTGAACCTCATGGAGTGTTGACTCATTTGGTGTTGGTCCCATGTCTATGTGTCATTCCATGCTTGAGCTATGAGTGTGACCCACTCTCAAGAATTTTGCCCACACACACTTTTTTTGGTGTAAAAATGCATGTATGAACTTCGGGAATGCATTTGGAGGGTCAGAAAATGTGATTTCCATCAATTCTGAAAAATGCACTCAATGACCCCAAGGTGACCTCCATGACCTTGATCCATATTTTGAACCTCTATTGAGTGTTGACTCATTTGGTGTTAGTTTCAGGTCCATTCGTCATACCATGCTTGAGATATGAGCATAACCCACTTTCAAAAAATTTTGGCCATACCCACTTTTTTTACGTAAAAATTCATGTATGAACTTCGGGAATGTTTTAGGGTGTCAAAAAATGTGATTTTCAGCCATTCCAAAAGAATGCTCTCAATGACCCCTAGGTGACCTCCATGACCTTGACCCATATCTTGAATCTCCATCAAGTGTCGACTCATTTGGTGTTAGTCCCAGGTACATTCATCATACCAGATTGAGATATGAGCATGACCCGCTTTCAAAATTTTTGGCCACGCCCACTTTTTTAACGTAAAAATGCATGTATGGACCTCAGTAATGCTTTGGGGGCTCAAAAAATGTGATTTTCAGCAATTATGAAAAATGCACTCAATGACCCTTAGGTAACCTCAGTGACCTTGACCCATATTTTGAATCTCCATCAAGTGTCGACTCATTTGGTGTTGATCGCAGGTTCATACGTCATACCACGCCTGAGATATGCCATGCCTGAGATATGGGCGTGACCCACTTTCAAAAATTTTGGTCACGCCCACTTTTTTAATGTAAAAAATGCATGTGTGTATGTCAGAAATGCTTTAGGGGGTCAAAAAATGTGATTTCCAGCAATTATGAAAAATGCACTCAATGACCCCTAAGTGACCTCCGTGATGTTGACCCATATTTTGAATCTTGGTCCCAGATCCATACGTCATGTCACACATGAGATATGGGCGTGACCCACTATCAAAATTTTGGCCACGCCCACTTTTTTAACGTAAAAATGCATGTGTGTACGTCAGGAATGCTTTAAGGGGTCAAAAAATGTGATTTCCACCAATTATGAAAAATGCACTCATTGACCCCTGGGTGACACCCCCCCCCCCCCCCCCCACGACCTTGACCCATATTTTGAATCTCCATCGAGTGTTGACTCATTTGGTGTTGGTCCCAGGTCCATATGTCATACCACACCTGAGATATGGGTGTGACCCACTTTCAAAACACCCCTACAGACATCCCTGATACCCCAAGAATCTGAAAAACATCGGTGACCGAGAACTTATGGCTGTCTATCAGCATGCCAAAAATCAATGAGATAGGGCAATTCGTTTTTGAGTTATTTTGCGGACAAAAAGTGATAAGAAGACAGAAGAAGGAGAAGACGAAGAAAAAAAAAGAAAAGAAAAAAAGAAAAGAAAAAGAAACCGTGCAAAAACAATAGTCTGTGTGTTTCACACAGACTAATTATCAACTTATCATCCTGAAACCAATTGTTTACAACTTACTATGTGAAGGGTCACTGTGACCTTGACCTCTGACCTTGTGATTCCGAAATAAATAGGGCTCTTTCTTGCACCAATACCAACCTACCTATGATGTTTCATGAACGTAGGTGGAACCACTGTCAAATTATCATCTGTAAACCAATTATTTACGATTTATTATGTTCAAGGTCACTGTGACCTTGGCCTTTGACCTAGTGAGTCCAATATAAATAGGGGTCTTCCACTCACCTTGGCCAACCTACCTATGAAGTTTCATGTATGTGGGTCAAACCATTATCAAGTTATCGTTTGGAAACCAATTGTTTACGATTTACTATGTTGAAGGTCACTGTGAGCTTTCACCTAGCAAGTCCAAAATAAATAGGGTTCTTCCTCTCACTGATGCCAACCCACCTATGAAGTTTCATGAACATGGGTCAAAACATTATCAAGTTATCATCCGGAAACCAATTGTTTACGATTTACTGTGTTGAAGGTCACTGTGACCTTGATGTTTCACCTAGCGAGTCCAAAATAAATAGGGTGGTTCTTCCTCTCACTGATGCCAAGCTAACTATGAAGTTTCATGAACATGGGTTGAACCATTATCAAGTTATCATCCGGAAACCAATTGTGTTGAATTACTATGTTCAGGGTCACTGTGACCTTGACCATTGACTTAGTGAGTCCAAAATAAATAGTGTTCTTCCCCTCACAAAGGCCAACCTACATATGAAGTTTCATGAATATGGGTTGAACCGTAGTCAAGTTATCATCCGGAAACCAATTGTTTACAATTTACTATGTTCAAGGTCACTGTGACCTTTACCAAACAAGTCCAAATTAATAGGGTTCTTCCTCTCACCGATACCAACCTATCTATGAAGTTTCATGAACATGAGTTGAACCATTATCAAGTTATCATCCGGAAACCGATTGTTTACGCCCGCCATTCATCAAACTATAAGTCGAGTTTGACTTTGTCACAACTCGACTAAAAATATTAATAGAAACCTTCTGAATTCCATGTAAGTGTGGTACGAAAGTGATTGCAAACAGATAGTGATGTTCATGTATGTACATCGGTGGGTTGAGAATTTTGAGAATAGAATAATCCAAAATCAAGACATTTTTTTTAAAAAAAAAGGGCTAAATAGCATCAAAGTCGGGTCCTGCGAATAAGGA
Organism: Pictodentalium vernedei; assembly: GCA_031216915.1. NCBI lineage: Eukaryota > Metazoa > Mollusca > Scaphopoda > Dentaliida > Dentaliidae > Pictodentalium > Pictodentalium vernedei. Next base: position 226,398,011 of record CM062293.1, read on the forward strand.
ATTTCGCTTTGTCTCAAATATTGACTCAAATTCTCAAAGAAAATTTTTGACTCGAACGAATATCAAACTCAAATATTTAACAGATGATGAAAACAAAATTACAGTTTGGTGTGATGTACCTGTATGAAGAACGAATGGGTCTGTATGGCCCTGTAACCCAATCTGTGTTTCAAAAACGGAAAATTCAACATACATTTTGACACGGACAGTTTATTAGTGGCTCGAAAGAAATGATTATGGTCATCAGTCTGGCACACTATTAGTGGCCCTAGACGAAGTCGCGGGATCGGGGATCAAGGGGATGCTATTAGGGATTGAGCGCAAATAATTATTTCCGTTGGATCGCCAATAAATTAAAGTTGATAAACACGAACAAATAAGTTGGTCAAACGTTGTTGGCAAGTGTTTTTCGTGTCGTATAAATTTCATGAAATTGGAAATGGAATTTTAATGCTTTTTGTTAACTTTCTAAATTGTATTTTTTTGCTCTTAACCCTTTACCTAACATGAGTTGCAGACGACACTTGGAAAAAAAATCCTTGTATAACTAAAAATTTTCATTTTTAATTCCAAAACATATGTCAAGACCCCTCAATGGAATGAGCGTGACATGCTTGTTCCAAAGAGGGGTCATAACCAATGTTTTTGGAAGCAAAAAATGAAAATATAAAAAATGAAAGTGTCAATGACACGGTAGCTCAACTTGACAAACTTGAACTTGGAGGTAAGTTATAAATGAAATTGCAAAATTGAAGATCATTGGTACCAATGTTATTTGATGAAATTTCAACATAACATCATTGTGTGTGCACAACGTCAGAGTAATCCATGCATTTTTAAATGTAAACTGTAAGACTGGCTAAAGGAAGAATGTTGATACATAAATGCAGTGTGTTCAGAGGTTATTGTAAATGGCAACTTTTTCACAGAAATGAATGCTAATCAATAGCTCTTATCTGAAGGTCTTGCCTGATGAGCACACCAAGTTCAAAAACAATCTTATGATAAATGTGGCCTGTAGGCCATGTCCAGGAATGCTGATGCACAAATGCAATAAATTCAAAGATTGTTGCTAACTGCAACAGTTTTGGATGGAAATGAAAAGAAAATCAATAGCTCCTACCTTTGTCACCCTGCATAAGCATACAAAGTTTCAAAACAACCTGATAATGAATGTGCCCTCGGAGGCATGCCAAAGGAAGATGTTAATGCACAAATGCACTAAGTAGAATGTCATTGCTTGTGGCAATGGGGGTTTTTTGGTCTTTTTTATGGAAATTCATAAATATACCCTGCAGAGAGTGCAAAAGGGATAAGTTGATGCACAAATGCAATAAGTTCAAAGGCTGGTGATAAGGACAATAATTTTTTATGGAAATGAAAAAAAAACAATAGCTCACATCTAGAGGTCACCCTGAACACACATACCAAGTTTCAAAGTGATCCGATCATAAATGTGCCCTGAAGGGTGTGTTCAAGGGAAATATTGAGGTCTGACTAAACTATGTTCAAAGGTCAGTGGCAACATTTTTTGACAGAAATGGAAGAAAATCGACAGCTCCCATATAGATGTCACCCCACTCAAGCACACCAAGCTTGCAAGTGATCCTATCATAAATGTGCCCTGCAGAGTGCGTCAAAGGGAAATATCGATGCTTAACTGCACTAAGTTTTTACTAAGTTCACCGAAGGTCATTGCCAGTGGCAACATTTTTTTATGGAAATCAAGGAAAAACGATAGCTCCCATCTAGAGGTAACCCCAAACAAGCATACAAGGTTTCAAACCGATCTGATCATAAATGTGCCCTGTAGGGCATGCCAAAGGAATATACTGATGCCTGACTAAACTAAGTTCAAAGATCGTTGCCAGTGGCACCATTTTGTGACGGACGGAAATGGAAGAAAATCGATAGCTCCTATCTAGAGGTCACCCCAAACAAGCATGCCAGGTTTAAAGCAATCCGATCATAAATGTGCCCTGTAGGGTGTGCCAAAGGGAAATATTGAGGTCTGACTAAACTAAGTTCTAAGAACGTTGGCCGCAGTAACATTTTTTGACAGAAATGGAAGAAAATCGATAGCTCCCATCTGGAGGTCTCCCCAAACAAGCATGCCAGATTTCAAAGCAATCCGATCATAAATGTACCCTGTAGAGTGTGCCAAAGGGAAATATTGAGGTCTGACTCAACTAAGTTCTAAGAACATTGGCCGTGGCAACATTTTTTGATGGAAATTGAAGAAAATCGATAGCTCCCATCTAGAGGTCACCCCAAAGAAGCATGCCAGGTTTCAAAGCAATCCCATCATAAATGTGCCCTGTAGGGTGTGCCAAAGGGAAATATTGAGGTCTGACTAAACTAAGTTCCAAGAACATTGGCCGCGGCAACATTTTTTGATGGAAATTGAAGAAAATCGATAGCTCCCATTTAGAGGTCACCCCAAACATGCGTACCAAGTTTCAAAGCGATCTGATCATGATTGCGACTTGTGAGGAAATTGTGGACATACATACTAACGTACATACATACGTACGTACGCCGACGGACAAGAAGTGATTGCAATAGCTCAGCTTGACTTTGACAAGTTGAGCTAAAAATGAATGGCGATTTTTGTGTATAGCGCTGGGAGGTTTTGGCCCTTTTGTTAGGTAAAGGGTTAATGTAATAAAACACAAACGTGTGTGCTGGTTGGCATTTTACTATTATTTTAAATATACATATTTTAATGTTCCAAACAGTTACCGTTGATGTGGTACATACATGTATCAACCGATACATAATCGACCATGGTACATGTACATATCGACTTAGGTTCGAAGATTTGCTGTTATCCACAGTCTGTAATATAATTTTGAGGGTTGGTACACACTGTGCATCCACCAAACATGCTGTATTGTTCTGATGAAACAGAGATAGAGTCAGATCACGTCCAAGCAAATTGCACAGAAGAATGTGCTGGTTGGATGTTTGGTGGATCCACAAGACTAACCAACCCCAAATATTATAGTACAGACTGTGGTTCCAAGTTTGGATTATAATTTATACTGTACATGATACATGTACATACGACCCAACATATTTTTACCTCAGCAATTTATGAACACTGCCTTGGCATACAATTTTTGGGTCCCTTCAAATAATTTTTCCTTATTTGTTATATTCTTTTTGTAACTATTTCTTACCAAGCTTTCGTCAGGTATGCTCTGACCCTCTACGTTGCTTTCATGTTCCATTTCTTGTTCCTCCGTCTCCAAATCTGAAATTGATGAATGGCCTCTCCCATTTTCGCCCAACTCTGTTGATTCAGATTTTTGCACGCCAGAGAAAATGGCGATGAATGTGCAGGATGTGTTTTCCATCTATATACTGTACTTTTCGAAATATTTTTAGTTGTATCTTTCAAATAGTTTCTATAATTTGAACGAACAGATTTTCGCACATCGACTTGCTAATTCATCACCATTGTTATTGGAAAACATTATCTCCCTTGGGCCGGTGCTTGAATTTCCAGACAGCGAAAACAAGACCAAAAGCGGAATGAATCTTGGACGAAAATGAGTCCTCCAAAAACACGTAACTCTTTTCATCAGAAGTGAAGTTTTCGTCACATTAAGGCGATTTTTAGATTTTTTAGTATTGAATGAACACTTGGTTATATATAAAAAAGATGTATAAAATTTGCTTATATGAATTGCATGGTTTTCATCACGGACAATATTCGCAGAATCGTGTAATGCTAGCTACACATGCGTGATGTATGGCGCCAATTCCCAAAACCGTTTTCACCGACATCCATAACATCAACAGTCTTGTTGCGAGTTGGAACGATATTAAGGATTATTTGATCGGCCACAGTATTTTGTTTTATCACACACAAAAAATATTCAAGATGCTATACATTCTTTTGGAGTTCACTGAAGAAAGTTCTCTGGAGGTTCTGGAAACAAAATATTTCGTTGACTTTGACGAGCAGGATTGCAACAATGATGACTGGGACTTCCAGGAATGTGTAAAAGCCATTTGGCCATCAACAAAAAAGAGCCACACTGCAAAAATATTACGATTCAGCGGTGAGTAATTTACAGTGTTGCAAGCTTTCAGCTGACGTGGCGATTCGATGATGGGGGGAGGGGAGGGGGTTAAAAACATCCCTTTCTTAGGCAGGGGGGGAGGGGGACATATGCAAAATTACCGGGTATCGATGATTTTCGAGCGGCCCGCACTTTTCGGCCTCGGGTCTGGCGATTTTCAGCTTTGGGATATATTGGGATGGAATGACATATGAAGATATAGACAAATTCATATAATTTTTTTTTCTTCTTGTGGGTGGGGCCGGGGGTGGGGGGGGGGAGATAGGCCCGCTAGGGGATGGATTCCAGTAAAAAATAAAGAATCTACCATTCAAAAACCTCACATTTAATTTTTTAATCGCATTGCGACTGAGTCGTGATCCGGTCAAAATAATCTACCTGCTTTTGCATGCATTCACACTGCTGTGCAGGAGTCTTAAAATGTAAATATTATAAGTACAGGAAACTGATAAAATGACACATTATTATTTTTTATATTTGTTAATTAAGCCTATTGTTGTTTTTTTGTTTTTGTATATGTTTGCATAGTATGTACATTATCAGGATATCCCCCCCCCCCCACCCCCCCACCCCAGTCATTTCCCCCTGAATATGGACACTTCACCCAGTCGTTCCCCCTCCCTCAATGGGACACTTCCTCCAGTCATCCCCCCGCACCCCAGTTTTTTCTTGGTTTTTTTCTTGTAATTTCCCTACAATTTATTCCAGCTATTTTTTAAATTTCTGCTGTTAATATAAATTCACTGTAATGTAGTGAAGATTTGTTATATTTTGTAACTAAAATCATTACTGTGGTCAGTTGGAATAAATGTAAATGAAAAGAAGTTGCCAGCTATGTTATTTTAATTGTTTTTAAATAAGCGTAGTGAATTGAGCTTCAGAGTGAATATTATTTCTTTAACAGAAATATCCAATAATTTTTTTTCAGGGGGGTGGGGGGGGGGGGGGGGTGGGGGAGTCTGATAAAAACTTGTTTCTGGGGGAAATGTCCATCAAAACTGGGTGTCCATTCTAGGGCAGGGGGAATGGTTTAGGGGGGGGGGGGGGGGGGGGTCCTGTGTTGGTATGTACATGTATGGCTATTTTCATAGTGCTATGAATTTTCTGATGGTAAAATTAATTAGCGCCTATAGTGATGCATGTAGCCTGCAGTCGGTCCCTACAAATGAAACCTCGAGCCTGATCATGCAGGCCTCGTAAGTGCATGTATGTGGGAGGGAGGGAGGTGGACATAATACAGTGGATCCCACTCAGAGTCTGGAAACGAAAAACACGGAAGGTGTGCACTTACTGTGTATTAGTAGTAGCACTGAATAAATCAAAGTTTCCCTAATTTGCATAATTTTTGCACGAGAACAAAACCTGCATTATATGTGATGTATTGCATGTTACTAAACATTCATACAAAAATTTATTCAAATCTGAACATTCATATGGAAGTTCTGTACCAAAAACTGATTACACCCAATTTTGGAACAAAATGGCCACTGGTGGCCATCTTGAATTTTGGACCAAACTCCAAAACACATATTCTGGTCTCACAATGACAACAAAGATACCCAAGAAGTTTTGTGAAGATCGGTTTGTAAATACGGCTTTTAGTCCGAGGTGCGTTGATGCACGGGGCAGACGTACAGATTTTCGGTACAAAATTTCCCACATTTGAACTTGACCTAGGTATTGATAAAAGTAATCCATATATGAAATTTCATCGAAATTAGTTGATTTTAAGGAAAGTTAAAGTCTGGAAACCGTCAGCCAATCAAATTTCAGCAACCTAATTAAATATGCACAGAAAATGCCCATATTCGAACTTGGACCCACAGTTGATGAAAGTGATCCATTACCTAAATTTCATCGAAATCGACTGACTGTAAGGAAAGTTAGAGTCTGGAAATGAAAAACATGGAAGGACACCTCAAATTTAATATCTCCCGTTTTTTTCAATAAGCGGGAGACAATTAACAGGGTTCCACTGTACATGCAAGTACATGAATAAACTTTTGTTTTATTCACAGATGATAAGAAGAACTTGAAGACCATTATGAAACTGATGGTTGATGATGGTATGTCTGTTTCTGAGGCTATGAAAGAGATGGAAGACAGAGGCAGGGCGAGGCAAGAGAAAACGACGAGTGAAGAAAATGTCATCGGACGAATCGTCTGATGAAGAAGTAATATATTTTAAAGGATATTTGCAATTTATATCTCCTAAATAAATTATTGCGACAGTGAGTGACTAAAATAAAGGCATAAATATATTGTGCTGTGTGATGGTATGATTTAATATTATAAACTGCAGAAAAAGCTCTCTCACCTGCCCTACTTTTACAGTGTATACGATTAGACTAGAGCCGTAAGATAATTAACCAAAACCAAACCGAGGTTTAGGTTTTTTTCATTTAATTGTAAGTAATAGTAAGCAACTGTTTTCGTTTTTTTTTTAGTTTTTAGAGGGCTGACTCACATAGAGGGCTGACTCACAAATCAGTGAATTTAATTTGTCATGCCGTAAAATTCGCCCTTGAAAATTCTTCAAATATTGAATAGAGAAACACCGATGACAGATAAATCAATAGAGCAAAGCTTTAAACAAGATCACCAAAGATTAACCACAATATAGTTTCATGCTTTTTAGGAGTTATTTTTAACCCTGTTATGTCAACGATCTAAGCCTTCAACCTTAAAGGTCATGTACTGCTAGTATATACAATTATGGAAAAAATTAATCATACAGTTGGCCCGAGTTGGGATAACTAATTTAATTAATAGATCAAATATTGTAATTTATCAGACAAAAGTTTTCCAATTGTGGTATACATTTGTGAATAAATATTAGTCATTTTCATGTAGATACATTTTTTTTTTAGAGTCCCAGTGATGGCTTTGAAGAAAAAGAGCAAACAGAGTAAGGGTTGAAAATAAATGCAGAGAAAATGGGGTCCCGAAGTATATTGGATACTTTGAAAAAGAAAGCAGGAGATGTGGCTGAATCAGAAAAGGAGGTAAAATGGAACCCAGTTTACTGAATAGTAGCATTGTCAGTGACAAATATTCAATTAACAGGAGTATACATTTAACAGGAATTGGACAATTTCCCTGTCTTTAGTTGATAAACTAAGCATTTATTCTATTATATCTTGTTTGACACAGCTCATTGCTTCCTGTCAAACAAGATATAATAGATTGAATGTCTTTGTTGATTGTACTCAGAACAAACAACTCTATAAATGTGTGGAATTCACTCAATTCAGTTGGGTGTAACTTTTTGGCAAACTGCAAGATGTTTTTATTCAATTGAAAGCAGAAAAAACTCTAAAACCTTTATGCAATTAACAAGTCAAATTTGTATTGAAGTATGGTAAATGGTTTGGTGTTTGTATGTCTTATACATACAATGACAGTATTTATCAGCTCCTGTTATTATAGTGTTAATAGTACCGTCTCAAGTGCACATTTCATTGGCGTCAAGCGACTTGAGAATAGATAATGATTTTACCAGAAATTATTTGATTTTCTTAATATATCATTGAATCGAATCTTCGACGAACCTTCCCAAGGCACTATAATGGCCTACATACGTCCTGCGATTTATAATAAACATATTTATTTCACAATCTATACAAGGTCAGGAGTTTGGTAAATGCAAGCCCATGAAATTTGTTTTGTGACAGTTTATTGGAGAATGCCCTCAGGCATTCACCAACAAATTTCCACAAGACAAATCTGATGAACATGCTAATATTTCATGTTGATTCTATTCCAGGAGTGAATTGCGACCTACCGGTGCCGTTGATCGAATGAGTGTATAAACTTCGACTTTCTGACAATGCTTGAGATTGGCTCCAATATTGAAACACAGTTTACCTATATTCCGCTGTTCATGCAGACTGACCATAGGGCACATTTTGGGAATTTTTATGACGACAATTGGGAAAAAAAACTGACTAAATGGCAGTAAATGAGGTTGGGAATAGGGCCAAATATCGGACTATGTAGCGACCTATATTGATCCCTGAGAGGTCACTGCATGTCAGCAATTGGTACAGGTCAAAATAGATATCGAGAAGTGTACCGCCGAGTAGGCAACTAGGGGGTTAATTCAGGTGGTCATACCATTAACATGATATCGTGTTCAGCTTTCCCTCTTGTTTGGAACGGTAAATTAATTTATTAAGAGGCAAGAAAATCCCCATTCAGACTTTTTTATTTTTTGCTTCAAAAACATACCTTATGACCTTCATTTGAACGAGGTCGTTTCGATGATGGATCATAAGCTATGTTTCGAAAGCAAAAAATGAAAAGTATAAAATTTTATGCTAATTACTGCAGTGGCCAAAACTGCCTGGCCATGCACATTGTAACACCACCACCCCCACCCACCCCCTTCCCCAAACCACCAGTTCTTAGAAGTCATAGTGATTCTCACTCCATTATCAAATATTCCTGACGAAAATCAAGCTTATCTCTCGATTAGAGTATTTGGTGGTGGAATGAAATCACAATGATTTAACACAGAACAACACTCAAGTTAGGCACACGAAAAAATGCTCACGCGGAATTAAAATTAGGCAAGCGATACGTGAACGATGAAATCACGTGCATAAGAACGCCAGGCCTGTTTTTTTTTATTTCAGACTACAGGGCAGTCCGAAACTTATGCTGAAACTGCAAGACTCAGATCAGAAAATGGAAGGTTAAGACAACACATCAAAGAACTGGAGGCAAGATTATTGGCCTTTAACAGTATGTATATTTTTGTTATGTTCTCAAAACCTGCATTTCAGAAGTACCCAGTACTATTTTGAAGTAATATAACTTAAGAAATAGTGATAAATAGTATATTTTGTATTGAATAATTCCTATAATAATGTTCAGAATCGTCATGCTTTCTTAAACAAGATATAATAGATTAATTGCTTATTTTGGATGTACATGTATTAAAGCTGAATATGTCTGTAAGCAGTGGCAGTCAAAGTAATTATCACATAGATTACAAGAGGTTTTATTCAATTTACAGGGGTTTACTCATAATATATATATACGTTTCTGACATACTCTTGGGGCCCAAATAAAAGAAGGGGGCAGAATAAAAATAGTGGTGGAAAATGTTCCAAAATTGAATAAGAGTAGGGTGCAGAATAAAAGTAGGGGGTATGTTTATTTGGGTCCCGAGAGTATTCTGAAATTCAGCACCAAGACAGCTGAAGATACATATTGTTTTTGTAAATTTATCTCAAAATACTAAGTAATATTATTGCTTTGTTTTTTCAGAATTATCAGAAATTGTTTCAAAGTTGGAGGATCTGATCACACATGGTCCACTAGAATCAGCAAAAGGAAAGGGGCCAGAGGCGACACCATCAAAATGCATACCAGGTCCATTTCAGATTCCTACATCTCAAATGCAGTGCAGAAAAGTTCAGATCGAAGTAATGGATGATGAATTGGTAAGTTAACAAATGTATTATATGGTTATTGCTTGTACAGTATGGGTAGAGTGGATTGTCTCTAAAACATTTGCAATGTGGATTTTCCACCCAACAAATTCTTGAAATACCTTGAAAATAGGCAAAGAACCTCTTTCAATTTTTATGTTAATAGACCACAGGTGTAACATGATGGTCTATTAGCAAAAAGATAGCAATTCTTAAGATTTCTCTCAGAAATTGTAAGTTTATGTCACATGGAGAATCCACCCTAGTCTATGGGGGTTTTAGTGGGGACCCTATCTCCCCATACTATAGAGAGCCTTCCTAGAAACAATGCCAAGTGTTTTATTTTCAGTGAAGGTCAAAAGGTCACACAATTATTATTTTCATGCTGTTAACCCATTTCATGTCATAAATAATACTTTGTGACAACCTCTGTAGAACGATATGGCAAATCAAGAGGGCTGCAGAGTTATCAATTTATCGTGTGTAGACAGATTTAGAGACATCATTGATGGGTGATTCCAGGTTGTTGATTTTCAAAGTCACAGAGAGCCATTACCCTCTCTCCTTTCAGTCCAAATTTAGGAAGACCATTGCTCCGCTGAGCTTTTCCCAAAAGCTGGTACAGAACAGATTTATTATTAGAGGATTTCCATTAGTTCTACATGAACAAGTTCTGAAAATGTTACTCAGTGTCTTGCCTTTTTACTGAGGTAAACAAGTTCTGTTTTACTGGTAAAATAGGACCCGGTCACCTATGCCTGAGGAAAAAGTCCACTAAATGGTCAACATGGGTATAAACGATTGGCTAGACTTGACTTTATATCCATGTTGCAGTCACGATTAGCCATTGTGCAGAAATATATGTGACCTTAACATCAATAAATAAATAAATAATAAATATGTCTTGCCTTTTTATTTTTCAGTTGAGTGCGGAAGTGATAAATAGAGCAAGGAAGTCGGATGCTCGGAAGTTTACAAATGACCTGTTAGTTTCATTATATTCAACACCCACTATGGCTAACATGAGTGTGACAGGCATGAACAATCTGGGAAGGACAAACAATGCAAAGCCAGCCATGGAAACAAAGCATTTAAGGAAAATTTAAAGTTGTGTTTTGCGCTGTATTTATCTGCTTGGTATTTGTTGTAACTTTCATTCATCCAGTACAACATACTCATCATTTCTGACCTGGACTTTTATGATGGGGCTCAGTATTGGATAATTTGACAATTTAAGTGAAGGTTATAAGAGGGTCCTGTTTTGGATCATTTGGCAATGTATAACCATATCATGGTTTGAAGTTCATAATAAGCTTAGTATGGTATATGTTAATGTGTAGTCTCCAATTAACATCAGCCAATTCAAAGAAGTTATTGAAATGGTGTTCGTCAGGATCATCTATCCATCATGAAAGCTTGTGTGCATTTCTCCCACACATTTCATTGGACATTTACAAAATTTAGTGTCAAGTATTGTAAAGTATAACAAGAGCTTACAATGTCCCCTACCGGACTAATGAGCATTAATAATTATACAAATGTTACAACCTAGATGTGATCAGCATGAATTCTGTTGAAGCGTTTCCAAAAAAGTCCGGAAAACTGATATTTTGGCGCTTTTCCATATTTCCAAGGGCCATAACTCACACAAGAATAATGCAATCAACATGAAACTCAATCTTCATCTGTAAGTCATCGTTCTATAGTAGGTCACCAAGAATGAAATCATTCGGTTGAAGCATTTCCAAAAAAAAGTCTGGAAAACGAAAGTGTGACTGACAGACTGACTGACAGACTGACGGATGGACAGAGTGCAAATGAAACTTGATCTGTAAGTCATCGTTCTATAGTAGGTTACCAAAAATGAAATCATTTCGCTAAAGCGTTTCCAAAAAAAAGTTCGGAAAACTGATATTTTGGTGCTTTTCCGTATTTCCAACGGCCATAACTCACACAAGTATAATGCAATCAGCATGAAACTCAAACTTGATCTGTAAGTCATCGTTCTATAGTAGGTTACCAAAAATGAAATCATTCGGTTGAAGCATTTCTAAAAAAAAGTCCGGAAAACTAAAGTGTGACTGACAGACTGACGGACTGACAGACTGGTGGATGGACAGAGTGCAAAGCTATAGTCCCCTCTGGTAATGCCGGTAGGGGACTAATTATGCATGTGAATTTATTTCTGTATAGATGCATGAAAAAGAACTTTCAGACCTTATTCATGCAAATAAATAGAAATACATGATGTAAAAGGGGTTTCACACCACGAATTAAAATACATCCAGTATTTTGTATGATCATCAAATTTTCAGTGTCAGATTATTTTCAGTTTCAATCACACCACTGCAAATACATGCATTTAAACCAGCTCTTCATTTGTTCTGGATCAATCATAATACTGTCACATGACCTTATGCCATTTGACATACCATTAAAACACAGGAACTGCTAATTATTGGCATGTATGATTGAATGCACAATCAAGATTTTTAAATTATATTCACTTTGGACTTTTTTAATTTTTCTTGTTTCAGAACTGGTCCTGAAAGAATTTCCTGGGAAATCTGTCAGTGATGTGCGATTTTACATTCGGGAAAAGTTCAATAACTGCACCAAAATTGTAAAGAAGGCAATTTCAAAACAACAAAGCTGATCAAATGAACTCAGTACATGTACTTATGATTCCATTTTTGAGTGTACGATTCTGCATATAGCAATTTTTATTCTCTACTACACGTAGACCAGTTTAGCATTCCATCATCTTCACATCCAGGATACAATTAACCGGTGTATTCCAGCTTAAAATAAAAACATCACACAAATATGTGCTCAAGTTGAACTCAACTCTTTTAGGCTTAAAAAATATTCTATTTGATGAACTAAAGGCAGGTGTATACTAGAATTTCAATTAAAAAAATCAATATATCTTTCAAACTTGACCAGTTGTCCAGCATGTATGTGAAATCTTTATAACTTATAAGCACAGCAGGTTTAATATACACAGATAAGTTGTATCCCGGATGAAAGGATAGAGAAATGCTAAACTGGTCTAATTAATGGACACAAATTGAATCCAAGCTACATCATTGCCCATGTTTTCAGTGCTGGTATAACAGGATATCTCCCCTCCCCCCCCCCCCCCCCCACCTGGATACAGACATGTTAACCTCCAGAATAATTTTTCAGGGAACCCGAGGGTGATTTTCAGGGAAATGTGATAGATTTCAGGGAAAAGTTCGCGCGGGGACAAAATAAAAGAAAAAACTTGTGAATTTTCAGCTCATGGACCACTATTAACACCAGGTTATATCCAGAACTAGTTGTCAACTATGCTGATGCATTTATGCTATGTTAAAAAATCATAAAATAACTGTTGATTTGACTCCCCCCCCCCCCCCAGGATCCTCTTCTTCATGAGCCCCCCCCCCCCCCTCCCCACCACCACCCACCCACACTGTCCCACAGAGCACCTCCACCTGTGGTTTGCTCTTATCAAAGTCTACTTAGCTAATAATTTCCCAAGTCTGGAAATGTTAACAGGAAAAGATGTCCTAATGTTCAGTAAAAAGCATCTTTATCAAACTTCATGCATGTGGGACGTTTGTGCCCTACAGAAAACTTTTCTTTTCATCATTGATGTATTTTTTTTTAATTCCATTCGAAATTTTCTGGGTACAGATGGCCAATAGTTAACAGTTCTGTAGTCAGCACAACAGAATAAATGTAGTGTTAGAAAATAAGTCCGTTGTGTTTAAATGTGCAGTCATAATTTTTCGGCATCCTAAGCGACTTTAACCTACTTTTAACCTGTGCTAAACAGTTGTTGTTTACGTTTTGATTTTGGAAAAGGGATGAGAATTGAAGCTATTCTATGAAGGAATAAATAAATATATATTATTTAATTCCTTTTCATATATTTTAATTTCCAAAAACTGCATTTAAATGAAGGTGGAGTTTTCAATTTTTTGAAAGTAAGTCACCTATTTTCACTTCGACACTCGCACATTGATCATGAATCTCCGAAGAAAAAAACCAGAAATAAACATGAACACAGTTGAAATATATATCATAAAATCCCCTTTTCTTAAATAAATTTAACTTAAATCCATATTTTCCAGCTTTGTGAGTTTTTACCAGAGTTTGAAATGCATGTGATTTCACTCCGAACGTTTTTCAAAAGTTACAACGGAAACAAAATATTTGACTGTTGTTTTCCGGGATTTTTGGTCCCAAACTGATTCCCATCCGGGAGGCCGGGAACTACACTGAAATTCTGGGATTTTCCTGGGCATTCCGGGAGAGTTAACATGTCTGCCTGGATATCTTTCAGGAATTTTTTTTTGGTGTATTGGGAGTAAGGCCTGGCCCATGCAATTGGGAAACTACCCGTCTTAATGGACCAAATTGGGAATCCTATTGACTCTGTAAAGTTGATAAAAGTGCACATTTCTTCTATACAGGCACGTTAAAAAGGAAGAAGTTGGTTTTATTATATCAAATTATAGTTTGATAGTTCCTTTATCAGCATTATAAGGCCTACTTTGGCAGTAAATGTTCATAAATGTGAACAAGTTGATACTGGGTACCAACCAATTGGGAATTTAATAATTCCCAATGGGTACCCAGTATCAACTTGTTTATAACATTTATGAGGGGGAAGATAATTATTATTATTATTTATTGGTGTTTAAGGTCACATATTTATGCACAATGGCTAATCGAGACCGTGAGTTTTACGAGTGGAGGAAGCCGGAGTACCCGGAGAGAACCACCGAGCAACGACGAGCAGCTGCCAGCTCCCCAACATTGTAACTCCGCACTACAGCACAGGCAGGGTTAGATTGGTTGAAGACGTGCAGTACGCCTTGGTACACGGTGTCATTGTGCCCCCACGTTGGCAATGGATATGAAGTGTTTTGCCCAAGGACACAACGCGGTTGCCGCACCTCTACCTACTGAGCCACCGCGCTCCCTTGTCCATGTTTTCAGAAAAGTCCAAAAAATGGCTTGAATGGTTCTAAGATTGCCTTTTTAAATTCCCTGGTCATTATTCAACCGTATAAGCATGGCTGAAACTGTTTTTAATTTGTTCTATATTTTTTGACATGGGGGGGGGGGGGAGGGGAGAGAGATAACCAGGCCATTTCATTATCAAAAATGCCAAATCAGGGCTTAAAATTACTCGTGAATCCGAGAATCAGTTCTCGTTATGATTCTGGCAAACTCAAACTATACTTGCACGAATCTAAGTGGATTCACATCAATTTACTGCTTGGATTCACTTTATGTAAGATGTCTTTGATTCATAATGACGTTCTGATAGGAGTGTATCATAAGATACAAAATTATGTGAAACTGTCGATTCACATTTTCTTGAGTTTGGTATCAAATCAAGTCATGGTTGCAATTAGCAGCCATGACTTGATTTGATACCAAACTCAAGAAAATCCCCCTCTCATCCTAGCTCTGCGCTGGATGAGAGGGATTCTTTTAACATAAAGATAACAAGTTTGAGGGTTAAGTAGCACTTCAGATTGAGTAGTGCACGCTGGTCTCGTTTTGAAGAGTTTCAGAAAGATCGACTGAGTCGATACGCACGGGCTGCATCTGGTACTATATAAAAGTCTCACAGACAATAATTGAATCATATTTTAAAGAGATGTGAATGGTCCTCAAATTGCCCACGAGAGTGGGAACTGTATCCAGAGGGCTGGGTTGTTACCCCTCAAACTTGTTATCTTTATGTTAAAAGAATCCCTCTCATCCAGCGCAGAGCTAGGATGAGAGAGGGATTCTTTCCCACATAAATCTCCCAAGTTTGAGGGTTAAGTAGCATGGTTTGAAGAGAAATATGAGGAGCATATATAAGCAATGGTTGCTAGAAAAAAAAACAAAGAAAATTTATACTCTTTCCATAATATTTTGCAATCAAAACAGCCCAACCAATACACAGTCACTGTTTGTCAGATAACAATCCACATAGGATAACAAAAGACAGTTAATGTTCTAAGACAGTTCGTGAAAACTCTGCTCCATGCGAATCATTCTGCCTGAAATAGAATTGAAAAAACGTTTGAGAAGAAGTCCAATTTGCAGTCTTCAGAATGCTGTCCAAAGTACACCCGGCATTAAAGACCGCAGAAGTTGAGGCAGATCTAGTGGAACGTGGTTTGAAGATAGAAGTATCAATTCCAGCACTGGACATGCTATCAGAAATCCATCTAGCTTATGTGGTAGATGTAATAGCTTTAAAGGTTTTGAAAGAGATGAAAAGCTGAAAAGATTTCCGCCTAAAGCATGTCTGCATTAAATATTCTTTTAGGGTGCATATAACACACAATTTGTTGTCATGAAATTCATATAAACTTAATGTAGTATTAGTTTTCCCAGGTCTTGACGTCTTCAAAAGTTTCTGAATGAAGAACTTAACGGAATTCTGTTCGAACTTCATGAAACGGACATCTAAGGCAATGAAAGTTTGAGCTCTTTGAGCTGTAGTAAGAGCAATGAGACAAGCTAATTTTTCGTCAGTAAATGCAATGGCAAACTGTGGTGAGGATAAAGGTCACGTAAATAAGTCAGTAATGATGACACAGGCCAGGTTGTAACATACCGTGGAAGTGGAGGACGGGTGTTAAAAACACCCTTCATCAACCGGTTAATCAAATGGGAGTTTGAAAAAGAGATCCCGCAAGTAAGAAGAATCATTTGATTGATCATGGAGCGGTGTGTGTTGACAACACTGTAAGACTTACCACTTTGGAATAGGAAATTCAAATAATTAGCCACATTTATCTCAAGGGGTGTACAGGGATCAATGTATTGTGATGAACACCAAGCCACCCATTTGTTCCAGGCGAGATCATACTGTTTCCTGGTAGATTTTCTCCAAGACTGTAGAACGAGCTCCCTTTTGAAAACCCTTTTGCTCGGACCAAAGCCCAGATACTGTGCATGCGATGAGATGCAATTGATCGTGGAGCGGGTGTATTTTGCCTGAATGAGGAAGTGTAAGCCTGTTTGCCTTCTTTGGCAGAGCTATTGGTATGTCTATTAAAGTTTCCATCAAAATGGGGAACCATGGTTGGGTTGACCAAAGAGGTACTAAAATGAGAGCTTTGCGTACCTGGTTTTCTTGAAGTTTTATGAGAGTCTTCAGAATCAACCTGAAAGGAGGAAATAAATATGGTAAGTATTGTCCCCAGTCAAGAGTAAAAGCATCAGTATGAATGGACATAGGGTCAGGTTTCCATGAAACAAATGGAAGAAGTTTGTAGTTCAGATGTGAAGCAAAAAGATCGATGTCTGGTGTAAAAGTTTGATGACATATTCTGTCAAAAATATCCCCATCTAAGGCCCATTCAGTGGTGTCATTAAATTGACGCGATAAATTATCTGCAGCAAAATTCTGTGAGCCTGGTATATGAGAGGCTGACAAGAAAATGGTGTGCTCAAAACACCAGCTGAAAATGTCCTTTGTCAAGTGAAAAAGGCCTGGAATTTTCCCCCCCATGTTATTTATATATGCTACAGTAGTAGAATTATCAGAGAGGACACAAATGTGCATATCACTGAATCCAGAACACAGACTATGCAATCCCATCTGTACAGCCTTGAGCTCTAGATAATTAATATGAGAGGAATCCGTGAGGTTAGCAGCCCATCGTCCATTTGTATTGTTGAGTTCACATTTCGCTCCCCATCCCAATAATGAGGCATCAGTTTGTAAGAATTTAGATATTGTAGGTGGGCGAATAGCCTTACCATTCATAATTTCAATGTTATTAATCCACCAAGAAATTTCAGTTTTTGCCTGATCTGATAACCTGATGGATGCATCAAAATTGTAATTGCTGACATGTAATGCTTGTGACTTATCCCAATCAAGATGACGGTAATAGAAATGACCCAAGTGTATAGCTCTCAAGGAAGAGGTGTACATGCCTACCAGCTGCGCCACCACTCGAATGGTCTGAGAAGTAGAACTTAAAAGCACCTTAGACTGGTGGATAATATTGCTAACTTTATCTACTGGAAGGAAAATCTTAAATTGAACCGAATCAATTATAAACCCAAGATATTGAATTCTCTGACATGGGTCCAAAACTGATTTCTCTACATTAATTTGAAATCCTAACGATTCAAAGAGTTTAGTGATTTCCTGTGTTTGGTGCTGACAAATACTTTCAGAGGCATTAGAAATGAGTGAATCGTCAATGTAATAAAAACATTGGATACCTTTCTTTCGTAGACAAGAAAAAAATGGTTTCAGAATTTTCGTGAAAATTCTCGGGTCACTGGAAAGGCCAAATGGGAGACAGGTAAATTCGTGCAGTTGATTGTTCCAAAAAAACTTTAGAAATTTCCAATCGTTTGTATGCATAGGAAGACTGAAATAAGCATCCTTCAGATCGATTGATGTAAAAAATTGAAATGGTTGGATGGCTTGTAGTACTACATCAATAGTTTCTTGTTGAAAATGGTGGTATTCAATAAAAGCATTTAGCTGTTTCAAATTGATAACAGGTCGATATTTCCCATTTTTCTTTCGCCGAAGAAAAATGTTAGAAATGAACTGAGTACTGACAGTAGTAGATTTTTCAATGGAACCCTTATTTAGCATGTCAGTTATGAGATCATCCATAATGGACTTTTCAGAATCATTAAACATAATAGGTTTTGGTATGTGGTGTTGGATCGGCTGATTAATAAATTCAAGACGTTGTCCACATATGTTGCTGAGAACCCATTTATCGTCTGTTAATTGTGCCCAATTGGAAAGAAATTTCTTTAAATTTCCTGCCATTTTACAAGTAGGATTTCTGTTAAGATTAGAACTTACCTCTACTTCTGTGACGAAAGATCTTTGGTCACGTTGTTGTTTGGAGCGTATGGCTTCCTGTCTTGCCAAAATTTTCCCCGTTGATAGGGTCTGGTGTGTTGCCATTGCGGTCGTTAGTTTTGACGACTGAACCCTCGATTGTACGGCCGGCCAAATTGGGGTCTCCCCCTTCCTGCCCCTAAAAAAGAATCCTTGAAGGACCTGGCATTGTCTGTTTTCTGAATTTCATTGATTTCCTTTATTTTTTTTAAAAATGTCGTCGCCAAACAACAAAGATGTAATTTTGTTGTCCGCAGAAAAAAACCCTTTATAGGAGTTTTTCAGAATGGGTCTCAGGAAATTTCGTCGCATGATTGACAATTCAAATTGAGAGGAGCAGTAAGCAACAAATTTTCAACAGAAAATTTTTTAATGGCTGACAAGTCAGGATTACTTTGCCTGAGCTCTTCAGTAAGATGTAAACTGGCTGCCATAGATCCAGCCAACATTTTCTGGATTTTTTGGACATTACAGTCCCTTGCCCTGATTTGTGAATTACGAATTTGGGACCAGATTTCCGGATTGACCCGTGGGGGTTGAATGAAAGTACAATTCTGTGGTATAACAGAATGGTCCAAAACTTTGTCTATTTTACTTTTGTCATTCTGTGTTGTACAGTTTTTGGTAATATACTGAGCCATTGTATCATTAATATCAGGTCCCATTTTGAGTGCAGTGGAATCCATGGTAATATCAGGAAGATCAAAATTAGTTTCCTTGGAGTAATCATCAAAAAGATTATCAACTTCTGACATGACATTATCATGTATAGAAATTTGATCAACATCAGGTCCGTTTTGATCCTGATCAATATAATCATCATTCGCTAACATTTGCCTAGTTATAGAATGAGAAGGCTTAGTTCGTGTTTTTTCAACATTGTCAATTCTGGCATTTAAATCAGATACCTTGGATAGGATTTGTGAAAGAATATCTTCCGATTCCACTGTATTCAGAATAGGTACCCGCTTTAACAGTATGGCCTGGTATATTTAGCTTTCACCGTTTTGGCGATATATTATGAGAAAAAGCAGAAGGGTCGTGTTTAGGTGGTACGACTGTGTCGTGCGATTTCACTCTTTTACCTGTGGTAAGTTTCTCTCAAGCCTGGAAATAAGCAATCTGTCATTTGCAGAATGAGGTCCTAAAAGGGTGAATTTGCTAAAGCTAACCCATACAGTGGGCCAATATATCATCTGGGTACCTCTTTCTCTTCAGGCCTGACACATGGATTCATATTGAGATTCACAGAGGGTAAATTTATTGATATGTGCAGGGTAGCACCAAAGTCCCCTTCTGGGGACCCCATTCTGCAGATGACCGTCTGCTTATTTCCAGGCTTGGTTTCTCTTGTTCTAGAGATTTTGTGACGACTGAGTCGAGAACTTCGTTGGCGTTACATTTTTTGTTTACGGAAGTTGAGGAAGGTTTCCAGGTTTTAGACGCTGAAGAGCTCTTTTTGTCGCCTCCCTTGGATGATTGGCGAAATTGACTGGTAGATGTTGCATCATCATTGTTTTTAACTTGAACATCTTTGGATGTTGTTTTCGACTGAGTCGAGTATTTAGGCCCAATATAGTTTCCTGAATCGAGATCAAAATCATAGCCACTGAGGGAATTCTCTTCCGTTTCTGACAAAAATATACTGAGGGCATCATCGTCAGCTGATTGTTTTAAAGGAAGAAGAATATTAGATGGATTCGTAAAATCGATATCCACTCCGTGATCATGAATAATTTTGTCCGATTTTTCCCCAGAAGTGGAAGGTGCAACTTTAGAAGTGCTGGACACTTGATCGGTTTTGTGGCGTGAGTTATCAGATTGTGTTTTGCCCATCTTAACAGCGTGCATCTCAACAGCAAATATGATTCAATTATTGTCTGTGAGACTTTTATATAGTACCAGACGCAGCCCGTGCGTATCGACTCAGTCGATCTTTCTGAAACTCTTCAAAACGAGACCAGCGTGCACTACTCAATCAGTGAAGTGCTACTTGACCCTCAAACTTGGGAGATTTATGTGGGAGAGAATGTGAAGCATGTGGTATAAACCACGGGTGGAAATGTTAATTTATTTTGTGATCTCCCCAACAGTATTCAGCTTCTGTTTGCAGAACTTCATGTTATGGCCTAAATGGATTCGCACGAATATATTTCACGAGAATCATGTTAGATTCTCGCAATGTCTGTCAAATTTTAAACCCTGAAAATCAATCCAAAAAAAATGTTTTTTCATGGGTGTGGGGGTGGGGGATATACAAGAACAGTTTGTCTCATTTCACTTTATTGATAAATCTGTGGGCGTTTGATTTATCAGTTAAGTTAAAATGAAAGTGGAATTCACTTGTAAGTTCTTATATTCTACAATTTCAGGCCTTAAACTTTGTCCTGATTTGCAAGAATAAATTTGTATTCGAATGAACTCCTGCTGCGAGAATCAATTTTCAGTTCGTAAATAATCAGTACATAGAAAAACTAATTTCTTGTCATGCATTTACATGTAGAACACATGTTCCAACACACATGCTTTTGGTGGTCTTGTGGCTGGAAGTTGCAAAACCTTGGCAGTGGTTTCCAAGGAAGTCTTGGCTGCCTGTATAGGCAGTCAAGACTTCACTAGACGCTACTTCCAAGTTTTACCTCATTTATGAGGGAGCACAAACAGAAGTTGATTCTCATTGTTTTTCTTGCGTGAATCGATTCAGATTCTCGTGTGAATTTTAAGTCCTCAATTTCTTTTGACTGACCCTGTTTCTCACTAAGGCTTCATGGTATTGAAATTCCAATACCGGTAACGATATTGAAAAAAATACCGCGATATACCATCGTCAACACAGGTGATGAAATTTGGGAAGTGTTGGCTCATGTCCCAACAACTTACAGGTGAAAGATGGTGTAGAAATTCTCACTTTGTAAAAGCAATCTAGAAGTCAGAAACACAGCTGGAAATATATATATTGCCTTAATCGATTTACTTGAGATTATTGTTACAAAATGTGTGTTACATAATTCCACCTTGTGTATATATTCACAAAGTTTTATTTAATAAATGCTAGTAGTTTGAAATTTACACTTGTTTTAATTGTCTTTCACCAGATTTGATATTCAATTCAGGCAATGAGAATTGGAATTTCATTGCCACAGTGTTTCCTCTCTGTATGTGTGGTCGGTGTCACACTCGTATTTGTAATGATACTTATTTGGATGATAACAATTTCCATGCTCTTATGAAGAGATACCAATTGTCATGATTTTCAGGAATTACCTTTACAATATTATACTGCGGTACACGTACTTCACCACAATATAGCATGCTACCTGTGTGACCTATTAAATATACCATGTATACAATGGTACCATTTACCTTGGTATACCATGGTCAAAGATACCTTGGTATACTATTGTCAATTGACCATGGTATACCATTGTCAGTTGACCATGGTATAACATGGTCAATAGTACCATAGTATACCATGGTACAATTGACCACAGTATACCATGGTAAAATTGACCATGGTACAATTGACCACAGCATACCATGGGACAATTTACCACTGTATATCATGGTACAATATACCGTAGTATACCATGGTATACCACAGTACATTTACCACGGTACACCATGGTCAATTGTACCATGGTATACCATGATATACTGTGGTGAACTGTACCATGGTATACCATGTTCAATTGTATCATGGTATACTGTGGTCAATTGTATCATGGTATACCATGGTCAATTGTACCATGGTATACCATGGTCAATTGTATCATGGTATACTGTGGTCAATTGTATCATGGTGTACCGTGGTCAATTGTACCATGGTATACCATGATAAATTGTACAATGGTAAATTGTACTATGGTACACCATGGTAAAATGTACCATGGTATATGATGGTAAAATGTACCATGGTATATGATGGTAAAATGTACCATGGTAAAAGGTACCATGGTACTTGTACAATGGTATCATGGTATGAGGTACCATGGTACCTTTACCAGGGTACATCGTGGTATCAGTACCATGGTACACCCCAGAAAAGTTCATCATGGTACATTTGAGGAGGCCTTGATTAGCATGAACATCAATGCAAACTGTTCTTTGTAAAAGTTCCACGGTACATGTACCATGGTACATGAGTCGCAATGTACCATGGTACATTTATCATGGTACTTTTACCATGGTATACTATGGTACTTTTTTATAAGGAATATCATCTCATTAAAAAAAAATGAACAGGATAAAAAACATATGTTGTTGTGTTTTTTGTGTTAAAATTTCGTGATTGTTGCGATTCCCCAACTCCCATCTAGTTTCATACTCAACTGAAAAGGCATATTTTACTTGTCTCCATCACCTTATTTTTCATCTCTCACAATTTTGAAAGACCAATTGGTGCAAATACTTTAAGTCTTTTCCAAAATAGACAGTGCGACATTTTTATTGCGGGTTCCAAATTCAACAAGAAAACGTTTTGTGCAAGCACAAGCGCACAAGAAAATACACATGAAAGACTTATTTTGTGCATATATCAGGCAATCTCTTCGTATTAGAACATAAACAAGAAACATTCTGTGAACAAAGTTGAATCTCCCTCGCTAAAAGAAGATGAATACCACATCTCAAAGTATTGTGACTGTTGATTCACAAAGAATAAGTTGAAAATAATTTCAACTTTATTGGACAGAGTTTGGTAGATGGAGGCAAGAGAAAAAATCTACAGTTTCAGGCTATGGGGTTAACATCTTCCTTCGAAAACACTTGAATGGACACCTCTCCCACATAAAAAAAACACCTCCCCAAAAAGATCAGCATTTTGAATGAATCGTCTCTGTATGAAACTCGACGTGGGACAAAACGCCGAGGTGATTTTGATAGGAACTACCCCGGCACCATCGCCAAGTATTGTCAGTGGTGGTTCTCGAAAATTCCTTTTAAAGAATTTCAAGTTTATTGGACAAGGGGGAGGGTGGCTACACTTTGAGGATTAAGATCTCCATTCGAAAAAAAAACTTGGAAAACTACCCAAACCCTCCACACAAAATCAACAAAGCAGAATGCTTGAATTTAGGCCACAGCTATATCGCGAACTGAGGAAAAATATTCATGCAGACATCCCATCTAGTATAGTATCACAACAAAAAACTGTTTTAAAAAGTACTTTTAAGTTTGTTGCTGGCACAACACAACATGAAAAGTGATAATATTGAATACGCTAAATCCCAGTTAAATAACGGATCAGGTATATTATACGGTTCCATTTTCATTCTTTTCAAAGTCAATTGAATCTACGTAAGAATTCAGTACCGCATGATCTGGTGCAATTACTAACCCAATATGTATATACACACAGGCCGAGTTAATGCAGTCGAGAATTTAGGGATAACATAGGTGCTTATTTCTGTTCTCGGAAAACTTCAATACTGCAGAATAGACAAATGGAACACGAACCATGCGGTTGAATTTCACTGTAAAGGCCCTAATAGGCTGGGAAAAACAATTGCGAAATGCGCTGTAAAGGCCCAAAGAGGCTGAGGAAAAAGATAGTGGTGAAATGCACTGTAAACGCCCAAAGAGGTCGAGAAAGTAGACAGTAGCAAAATGCGCTGTAAAAGCCCAAAGAGGCTGAGAAAAAAAAACATAAGTAAAATGCAATGTAAAAGCCCAAGGAGGCCAAGAAAAGAACAAGAGGCCCCAAGGGGCCTGAGGGCGCTCACCTGACATGGTAGCCTAAATATCAACCCAGAGAATTGATTTCAACAAGTTGCATCTGATCCTCCTAAGAAAAGCTTATACCAAATATCCAAAGATTCTGACCAGTGGATCTAAAAAAAAAATAGAAGATTTTTAAAGAAGATTCCTCATATTGAACTAAGTTATAATTCGGGCTCCCACAGTGAGTCCAAATATGGACCTAGGGACTTGGCTTGAACAAAGTTGAATCTCACTCCCTAAGCATGGTGCATACCAAATATCAAAAGATTCTGCCTGCTGGATCTTGAGAAGATTTTTAAAGAAAATTCCTCATTTTGAACTAAGTTACAATTCAAGCTCCCACAGTGAGCCCAGATATGGACCAAGGGACTTGGCTTGAACAAACTTGAATCTCTCCCCCTAAGCATGGTGCATACCAAATATCAAAAGATTCTGCCTGCTGGATCTTGAAAAGAAGATTTTCAAAGAAATTTGCCTGAAATGCATTAACTTCGAATTCGGGCTTCTATAGTGAGCCCAAATATGAATCCAGGGGGCCAATTTGAACAAACTTGAATCAGATCCACCCAACAATGTTGCATAACAAATAACAAAAGATTCTGCCTGCTGGATCTGGAGAAGAAGATTTTTAAAGAAATTTGCCTGAAATGCACTAAGTTCGAATTTGGGCTTCTATAGTGAGCCCAAATATGAATCCAGGGGGCCGATTTGAACAAACTTGAATCAGATCCACCCCACAATGTTGCATACCAAATATCCAAAGATTCTGCCTGCTGGATCTGGAGAAGAAGATTTTTTAAGAAATTTGCCTGAAATGCACTAAGTTCGAATTCGAGCTTCTATACTGAGCCCAAATATAAACCCAGGTGGCCGATTTGAACAAACTTGAATCAGATCCACCCCACAATGTTGCATGCCAAATATCAAAAGATTCTGCCTGCTCGATCTGAAGAAGATTTTTTAAGAAATTTGCCTGAAATGCACTAAGATCGAATTCGGGCTTTTATAGTGAGCCCAAATATGAATCCAGGGAGCCGATTTGAGCAAACTTGAATCAGATCCACCCCACAATGTTGCATACCAAATATCAAAAGATTCTGCCTGCTGGATCTGGAGAAGAAGATTTTTTAAGAAATTTGCCTGAAATGCACTAAGTTCGAAATCGGGCTCCTATACTGAGCCCAAATATGAACCCAGGGGGCCGATTTGAACAAACTTGAATCAGATCCACCCTACAATGTTGCATACCAAATATCAAAAGATTCTGCCTGCTGGATCTGGAGAAGAAGATTTTTTAATGTTTTTCCCATTGCCTACAGTGTTAAAAAGTGCTGACTCAGCACTTTTTCAAAGTCCCGAAACTGTACCCTATGATAAAACCGATGGCAATTTTTTTTTACCAATCCTTTCTGTTGGTCCCAAGGAAGCTGCACACCAAATAAAAATTCTCAGTGCCGTGCAGTTTTTGAGATATAGGCGTTTTAATTTTTTTCTATTTTTAGCTCCTGTGGTTCCCACGGGGCTACAGGAAAAAAAATTTCTGCATAAATTAGGTACTTATGACCCAATAAGCCCTCACATAAAATTTGGTTCAAATTGGCCTCTCGGTTTAAAAAATAGAAATTTGGGGTGGGGCCAAAATTTTTGCTCCTCCCATAACATCGCCAAATATAGACCTACAAACTTCTCTTGAACAAACTTGAGTCTACACCTCAAAAGGAAGCTGCATACCAAATATCAAGTCTCTGCTATTGCTGGTTCTTGAGAAGAAGATTTTTTAAGAATTGGAGCATTTTTGCCCCACCCCTCTGCTCAATATGAGCCGAAACCTAATTTGCCCAAAAATCAAAATGCCGCTATATAACCCCTACTCACATGAAATTTCATTAACATGCGGCCAGTGGTTTGGAAGAAAAAGACCCAAACACCACCTTCACGCCGGACGACGGACGACGGACGCCGGACGACGGATGACGGACGACGGACGAAAAGTGATCAGAAAAGCTCACCCTGACTTTCAGTCAGGTGAGCTAAAAACAGTAGCGAAATGTATACCGTAAATAATCTGAATCTGAATGCACTGTTTGAAAAAAAACCCTCTAAATCTGCCAGGTTTTATACTTGCCAGTCAACAAGCCTGGGTAAAAAATGTGGGGAGTTGACAAATTGAAGAAACAAGAGGCCCCAGGGGGCCTGAGGGCGCTCACCTGACATAGTAGCCTAAATATCAACCCAGAGAACTGATTTCAACAAGTTGCATCTACTCCTCCTAAGAAAAGCTAAAACCAAATATCCAAAGATTCTGACCAGTGGATCTAAAAAAAAAGATTTTTAAAGAATATTCCTCATATTGAATCCCACAGGGAGCCCATATATGAACCCAGGGACTTGACTTTAACAAACTTGAATATCACCCCCCTAAGGATGCTGCACACCAAATATCAAAACATTCCGACTGCTGGATCTGAAGAAGAAGATTTTTAAAGAAAATTCCTCATTTTGAACTAAGTTACAATTCGAGCTCCCAAAGTGAGTCCAAATATGGACCTAGGGGCATGGCTTAAACTAACTTGAATCTCACCCCCCCCCCCCCCCCCCCCCCCCCCCTAAGGATGCTGCATACCAAATATCAAAACATTCCGACTACTGGATCTGAAGAAGATTTTTAAAGAAAATTCCTCATTCTGAACTAAGTTATAATTCAGGCTACCACAGTGAGCCCAAATATGAACCCAGGGACTTGGCTTGAACAAACTTGAATCTCACCCCCCGTAAGCATGGTGCATACCCAATATCAAAAGATTCTGCCTGCTGGATCTTGAGAAGAAGATTTTTAAAGAAATTTGCCTGAAATGCACTAAGTTAAAATTTGGG
This sequence comes from Pictodentalium vernedei, assembly GCA_031216915.1. Classification (NCBI taxonomy): domain Eukaryota; kingdom Metazoa; phylum Mollusca; class Scaphopoda; order Dentaliida; family Dentaliidae; genus Pictodentalium; species Pictodentalium vernedei. Next base: position 226,425,016 of record CM062293.1, read on the forward strand.
CTCCTATACTGAGTCCAAATATAAACCCAGGGAGCCGATTTGAACACACTTGAATCAGATCCACCCTACAATGTTACATACCAAATATCAAAAGATTCTGCCTGCTGGATCTGGAGAAGATTTTTTTTTAAGAAATTTGCCTGAAATGCACTAAGTTTGAATTCGGGCTTCTATAGTGCGCCCAAATATGAATCCAGGGAGCCGATTTGAACAAACTTGAATCAGATCCACCCCACAATGTTGCATACCAAATATCCAAGGAATCTGCCTGCTGGATCTGGAGAAGATTTTTGAAGAAATTTGCCTGAAATGCACTAAGTTCGAATTTGAGCTTCTATAGTGAGCCCAAATATGAATCTAGGGAGCCGATTTGAACAAACTTGAATCAGATCCACCCCACAATGTCGCATATCAAATATCAAAAGATTCTGCCTGCTGGATCTGGAGAAGATTTTTTAAGAAACTTGCCTGAAATACACTAAGTTCGAAATCGGGCTCCTATACTGAGCCCATATATGAACCCAGGGAGCCGATTTGAACAAACTTGAATCCGATCCATCCTACAATGTTGCATACCAAATATCAAAAGATTCTGCCTGCTGGATCTGGAGAAGAAGATTTTTGAAGAAATTTGTCTGAAATGCACTAAGTTCGAATTCGAGCTTCTATACTGAGCCCAAATATGAATCTAGGGAGCCGATTTGAACAAACTTGAATCAGATCCACCCCACAATGCTGCATACCAAATATCAAAATATTCTGCCTGCTGGATCTGGAGAAGATGATTTTTTAAGAAATTTGCCTGAAATGCACTAAGTTCGAAATCAGGCTCTTATACAGTTCAGGCCTTCCATTTTGAGGCGACCGATTGTTCAGGTCCCGTGAAGGTCGCGCAAAACTAAAAAGCCGCGAACGAACATCGGGTCCTCTCAACATTCCCCCCGTTTACGCGAGAACAGGGTATATTTTAAGCAGTTTTGCATCGCTGCTTGCAACACAAAATTCACCTATCACGAATCATTTCCCGCTAATTGAATTGCATGGTGCGATCCAATTTTTCGAAGTTTATTGTGGTACATATATAACTTGTGTTTTCCGCTACCGTAAAATTTAAAAAAAAAAAACATTCAACTTTGAAAAGTTTTGCGAATTGAATGAGACTGAAGTAAATGTGCGGGGGACGTTTTAAGGCTGGAACCCCAAACCAGCAATCCACCAGATGTACTGCAATACTGGTGTCAGTCTTAACTTCGCACATATCCCAGAGTATTGTTCAGCTCCTATGGCTGAATCAGCTAATGACACTGGGAAGGTGGCCAACATATGCTTCAGTGACAAAGACTCAACAAAAAATTTTAAAATGGTTCATGATATCAAAGACTGAACCACTTATATTATTTAAAGTCGATTTTCAATTTGGGATGAGGGATATTAAATTTAATGAGCCGCAAGGAGAGTTACGTAACTAAATAAGGCACAGGTACTGTTAGCTGTTTTGAAAAATAAAGTTTCCTGACAGCTAATTTGATTACCTCCATTTGACTAAAGACGTACTTTCTTCACAATACAAGAGACTTCTGTTCTCATTGTCTTCGAAAGTTTGAGTGGCTGAAGTTTTTTTCTCTTGTTGATGTTTAGGGTGACATAATTTACGCATGAATACCAACTGAATACAGTCCAGGTGAGCACGTTTTAAGCCATGTTGGTCTTTTTGGAAAAGATTTGCACAACTCAAAGTGAGTTGTGTGGTGTTACTTGCCATACTTGACATACTTGACCCTAAAGTTGTATGTACCTGTTATGAGTAAAACAGACCATGTGGCTTGTTTAGCAGTGAATACTCCAAGGTGTGTGTTTAAAACGATGCCCAATTAGTGATAGAATAAAAAAAAAATACACTTACATGTATTAATAGGCACGCATTTTTGCCATATTATCATTCAATGCCAAATACTAAGTTATGGTAGTTGCGTAGGCACAAAGTGTGTGTGGGGGGAGGGGGGGGCGGAACTGCTGCCCCCGCTGCCCAACACTGGCGGCGGCAATTGGGGAAGACCCTGCCTTACCCAGATTATATTACTCAAGCTATTTTTTCAGTTTTTACTCAGATTTACAAAACAAAGTCACCAGAATGCGCTATTTTGAAGGTTAGTTAAAAAAATGTTCTAGGGGAGACCCCCCTCCAGATAGCCCTCTCCCCTCCAATTTTTCATGCCCACGGCACTCTCGGCAATTGCTTTCTGGATTTGGTTAGTCCACGTGCCCCTTTTTATTAGGTGTGCCCCCTGTCCTGGATACCTTCCGGCGCCACTGCCGGGGGGGGGGGACGAATTCTCGCATCTTTTGATAAATCATAGAGTCAATTTTTATTGGTTCCGCTTTTTCTATTTGCCGACTTATGAAACCAAAACTACAGTTATTTCCTGTTCACAGTCACATGGAAACGAAATTGAAAATGTCTTCAGCAGAAAAAAAGAAGAAAAACGAACAGAAAGCCGCTGTTCAGAAGAGAACGTTCATGAAATGGGAGGACAATTCCGATTTCGCAATTCTTGAAGAGAATGATGGATATGTAACCAAAATCCAGTGCAAGATATGCGCTGACAATCTTGCCAAAATAAGACAAGAAGCAAAACTTTGGGGCATTAAAGGCACCGCTCTTCAAGGGGTAATCAACTATGCAGACTCAGTGGAGTACATACATCATACAAATTACCAGAGGCATATTAGATCTGGTGGCCTGCACAATTGGGCCAAAAAACAGTTCACAAAAACATCTGCCTGTGCTGAAGATGATGAGGCCTCTCAATCATCTCAGTCTACAGTTCCACCAAAACCAAGTACTTCAAAAGGTGCATTATCTCAGAAGTCAGATTTACCCATCGACAAACTGATAATTTCATCGTCTCGGGAATGTTATAGACATTTAGTGAACACAGCTCTGTACATAGCGACACATGAGCGTCCACTGACGGACTTCAAAGAACTTCTTGAGTTACAAGATCAAAATGGTCTGAAAATTCTCACTGGACGACAATCAAAACATGCATGCGATGAATTCATCAGTTGCTTGGCATCAGCCATGTGGAAGGACATAGAAAAAATTCTCAAGAATGCCAATTTCTTAAGTGCTATGATGGATGGGTCTCAAACTCGTAAGACTGGTTTTGAAAAGGAACTCGTTTATGCAAAGGTGGTAGTGTATGGTCAGCCGACCGAGCTATTCTGATGAAATGTCAGGATATGCGGGATTTCGGTGGAGATACTGCTGATGGAATCAACTAGAACTATCACTGAAGGTGATTAATACCCCCGCTTTGGGTTTTTAGAGGAATGCACTTCTGATCATGTAGGCGAAGGCCATAAGGAAATGTATACATGAAGATCATTTTTTGTTGTTGAAATTTGCATTTGCATGTGGCCTTCCACAGAACAGCACTGAATACTTAAAAGAGCCCATACATATATGGTTTACATTTGGAAAAACACATTTACAATGTGCAACATGTATTCAAAATCGGTTCATTAATGTAGGAGGAGTTGCACACACAAGAATCCCATTTGAAAACCCATAATAAATCCAAGTTAAAAGGAGATAACCTAGTTAAAATTGTCGCAGATCAAAAATTTGGGAATATGCGTATGTTCACTTAGTTGTGATAATGTTTGAAAGGTTTCGTCAAAATTGATTGATAAATGTAGGAGGAGTTGCACGCACAAGAATTTCATGTAGAAACCCATAATAAATCTAAGTTAAAGGGAGATAACCTAGTTAAAATTGCCACAGCTCAAAAATTTTGGAATATGCGCATGTTTACTTAGTAGTGATGATGTCTGTAAACTTTTGTCCAAATTGATTGATAAATGTAGGAGTTGCGCACACAAGAATTTCATGCAGAAACCCATATTAAATCAAAGTTCAAGAGAGATAACCTGGTTAAAATTGTCGCAGATCAAAAAGTTTGGAATATGCACATGTTCACTTAGTAGAGATGATGTTTGAAAGGTTTCATCAAAATCGGTTCATTGATGTAGGAGGAGTTGCGCACACAAGAATTTGTTGGAACGGAAAGACATAATAAATCTAAGTCAAAGGGAGATAACCTGGTTAAAATTGTCGCAGATCAAAAATCTTGGAATATGCGCATGTTCACTTAGTAGTGATGATGTCTGAAAAGTTTTGTCCAAATTGATTGATAAATGTAGGAGGAGTTGCGCGCACAAGAATTTCATGTAGAAACCCATAATAAATCTAAGTTAAAGGGAGATAACCTAGTTAAAATTGCCACAGCTCAAAAATTTTGGAATATGCGCATGTTCACTTAGTAGTGATATGTCTGTAAACTTTCGTCCAAATTGATTGATAAATGTAGGAGGAGTTGCGCACACAAGAATTTCATGCAGAAACCCATATTAAATCAAAGTTCAAGAGAGATAACCTGGTTAAAATTGTCGCAGATCAAAAAGTTTGGAATATGCACATGTTCACTTAGTAGAGATGATGTTTGAAAGGTTTCATCAAAATCGGTTCATTAATGTAGGAGGAGTTGCGCACACAAGAATTTGTTCGAACGGAAAGACATAATAAATCTAAGTCAAAGGGAGATAACCTGGTTAAAATTGTCGCAGATCAAAAATCTTGGAATATACGCATGTTCACTTAGTAGTGATGATGTCTGAAAAGTTTTGTCCAAATTGATTGATAAATGTAGGAGGAGTTGCGCACACAAGAATTTCATGTAGAAACCCATATTAAATCAAAGTTCAAGAGAGATAACCTGGTTAAAATTGTCGCAGATTAAAAAGTTTGGAATATGCACATGCTCACTTAGTAGAGATGATGTTTGAAAGGTTTCATCAAAATCAGTTCATTAATGTAGGAGGAGTTGCGCACACAAGAATTTGTTCGGATGGAAAGACACAATAAATCTAAGTCAAAGGGAGAAAACCTGGTTAAAATTGTCGCAGATCAAAAATCTTGGAATATGCGCATGTTCACTTAGTAGTGATGATGTCTGAAAAGTTTTGTCCAAATTGATTGATAAATGTAGGAGGAGTTGCGCACACAAGAATTTCATGTCCGGAAAGACGTACGGACGGACATACGGACGGACGGACAGACGGACGGACAGACGGATGGACGGACAGATGGACGGACAGATGGACGGACGGACGGACGGACGTACGGACGTACGGACGTACAGGGCGATTCCTATATAGCCCCCACTTCTTCGAAGCGGGGGTATAAAAAAGCATCTGACAGCGCTTTCAGAGAAACGTACAATATTACTGAGGAAAAGCACACTAATGCGATGATAAGTGTGTGCTGCGATGGAGTGAGTGTAAACTTTGGTGCATTCTCAGGTGCTGCTACTTGCTTGAACAATGAAAGGCCTTGGTTATTGAAGATCCATTGTGCAAACCATAGATTGGAGTTAGCTGTCAAAGACGCGTTCAAAGCTGATGATGCTTTCAGAGATGTTGAAGATATAACCACTCAACTTTATTACATGTTTAAGAACAGCGGGAAAGCAAAGCGCATCATCAATGCAATAGCCGCTACCATGAATGTCACCTGTGTAACATTTCCGAAGTCTTTCGGCACCAGATTTCAGAACCATAAATACAGGGCTGCTAAAGCATTGATTACCAACTTCTTGCCGTTTTGCATGTATGCAGAGAACATGGTGGAAACCCCAGGAGCGTGTAAGCCAGACGTTTCTGCGAAACTCAAAGGATATCTACAGAAATTCCAATCATATCAGTTTCTAGCATCCCTGAACCTGTATAGGATTGTTTTGTGTGAGACTGCACACTTGTCCTACAAACTTCAAACAAAAACACTACTTGTGACTGAACTAATGGAAACATTGTCAACTGCCAGGGAGAATCTCGTTGAAGTTATGAACTCAGATGAAATTGACTTACCATTCAACTCACATACTGACGATGAGGGGAATGTTGTCGTAACAGCCAAATCAACTAACTTACCAGCCAGTATGGCATTCAAGGAGAAAAGCATGTTGACAGAAAGACAAAAGAAGCGTCTCGGAAAGTTCACAAACACTTATTCTCAAGAATACAAATTGAAATATGTCCCACAAGGCAAGAAGTGTGTACAGAGGATAAAGAATAAATTGATTCCAAAGATAATCTCCTGTATTGAGGAGAGGTTGAGTTGTTTCCTTGTGGATAAGGAAGTTGACACTGTGACTGACAATGACTGTACAAACCCAGATGTTACTACAGAATCTGATTTGGGAAATCCTGTTGAAATAGAATCTGAAACTTGCCAAGAATCAGATGATAATCAGAAGGAGAAAAGTGTAACTAGAAAGAGGAAATCTTCTGAAACTGTCAAGAAGTCAACAAAAAAATCAAAATTAGGGAAATCCAAGAAAAGTGATGCAGATTATAAACCTGTATATGAAGCTATGAGACTTCCTGATTATAGCTGTTGGGATTTTGAGGATGATACCTCTTCAACTTGTTGTGACTACATAAACACTCTGTATAACTATTTCAAGACACCATTGGATTACCATGGGTTCAGCCTTGACAAAGCTCTATTCGAGTTCAGGAAATTGAAGAGACTGATAAAGTCTAAATATCGACACTTCAAAAACAAGATGGAAGTCTGGAAGGCTGTATTCACTTATGACTATGAATCCCATGAGCATATTCTTCTGCTTGTTGAACTTATACTATGTGTTGCTTGGTCTTCCTCGACGGTGGAGAGAGGTTTCAGTTGTACCAGGCGTATTCTAACAGATTCCAGGAGTTGTATCGGCAAGAGCAAATTGGATGATCTACTCTTACTCCGAATCAATTCTGTGCGCCTCACTGAACTTGACTCAGATTATAGAGCTAAGCTAGTAGACACTGCAATTGACATTTACTTCAATGAGTTCCAGGGTAAGAGAGGTCGATATGAGAAGAGGGTGACACCTTCAGCCACTCAAAGTTGTGCTACATCAACCAAATTGGTCACTGAATCATCAAGATACATTCCGAAACCGTTCTGTGCTTCAGACTCAAATGTGCTTATGAAGGATGAAGGCTACCTCATCATTTTGGAATCAGAGTCAGATGATGATGATCTTGATGATGATGGCGAATTAGATGATAATTCTGACATTTCAGATTCTGAAAAAATTTAAATCCTGAAGTTTCAGAACTGTTTTAACATTTTTCAACTTTCTGATGAGAAATTGCTGTGATTTGGAACATAGCTGCCCCATGTTTGAGTCTGTTATAGTGTCTTAGTCTCTAGGTAGAAGTCCTGAACACTTCATTTTCTCCCTACTCTAATAATTTTCAAGGTTTTTCAGACAATCATATTCAGTCATTTATTCTGAGAATCAAGCGGCAATTGGTTATTTTTCCAACATATTTTCATTTTAATAATCAAACACGATAACTAGTCATTACATAATTTTTGACAAGTAATTCACATTAAACTAAAAGGAACAACAATAAGTAACATGCCATGATCATGGTGATATTAATACGAGTTTTTATACTTCTTTTGCAGTTGACTTTGTTACTACTGTATTTCAAGCTCCAAGTTAAAAGTGTTTAGGCCCATTCAGGCTATTAGAGTGTTGCATTCATATCCATCAATGAGTGTCTGTGTATCAATGCAAAACTCTAATGGCCTCAATCAGCCTAACATGCAGCAAGCATTCTTTCATTTTTCATATCCTGTGTCAGTGTGAAGGTTTTTACCAGGTATTTTATTGATTTTATAGTATAAATTTTATTTTTACACTGCTCAGAAGAGTATTTCGAGTTGAAATGTTGAGCTTTATTGAGTTTATTTCCTTTTTCTTAATAATAAATGATAGAAATGTTATTGGAGAGTCATAAACCTTCAAGCAACATTCAGGTTACCCAAAAGGTTACCTTACCAATAACCTGGGGAACGAACGATGGGTTACCAAGTTTCATAACGCGTGAACGATAGGTGGGTTACACTGTTTCACGAAACTGGCAGGCCTGATACTGAGCCCAAATATGAACCCAGGGGGCCGATTTGAACAAACTTGAATCCGATCCACCCTACAATGTTGCATACCAAATATCAAAAGATTCTGCTTGCTGGATCTGGAGAAGATTTTTTAATGTTTTTCCCATTGCCTACAAGTGTTAAAAAGTGCTGACTCAGCACTTTTTCAAAGTCCCAAAACTGTACCCTGTGATAAAACCGGTGTCAATTTTTTTTTACCAATCCTTTCTGTTGGTCCTAAGGAAGCTTCACACCAAATAAAAATTCTCAGTGCCGTGCAGTTTTTGGAGATATGGACGTTTTAATTTTTTTCTATTTTTAGCTCCTGCGGTTCCCACGGGGCTGTGTGAAAAAAATTTTGGGCATAAATTAGGTACTTATGACCCAATAAGCCCTCACATAAAATTTGGTTCAAATCGGCCTCTCGGTTCGGAAAACTTAAATTTGGGGTGGGGCCAAAATTCTTGCCCCTCCCATAAAGTAGCCCAATATTGCCCCTCAAACTTTTCTTGAACAAACTTGAGTCTACACCTCAAAAGGAAGCTGCATACCAAATATCAAGTCTCGGCTACTGCTGGTTCATGAGAAGAAGATTTTCAAAGATTTTGGTGCCCCTTGGGGGTGTGGCTCCACTCAGGAGGAGGGGCAACTTCATTTGAGCAAATCTGAATTGACATTAGGTAATAAACATTTACCCAACATTTGAAAAATATTGGGCCAGTGGTTTCTTCGGAGAAGTTGGTTTTGTAAAGTTTATGCTGGACAACGATGGATGGATGATGGACGGAAAGCGATTAGTAAAGCTCCCCTTGAGCTTCCCTCAGGTGAGCTAAAAACCAGTAGCAAGATTCACTGTGGAAAAAAAAAACTCTAGATGCCAAGTTTTATAATTGCCGTCCCAAGTCAGGATAAAGGATGAGAGGAGTTTAATAAATTAAAAAAAAAAAAAAAAAAAAAATATAGCAAAATAGCTAAAAATCTGCCAGGTATTATAATTTCTGATCTAAAGCCCAGGTAAAGGATGAGGAGTCTTGATAATTATTTATTTCAAGTCAATCCCGAAATCTTCAAAATTTTCTTCTCAACTCCGCGATAAAGTATGGGGTGGAGTTTTTAATTGTTGTTCACACCTAATAACAATAGGCAAATCCATTTAATTGGCTCATTTCAGGGAAGGGTTTCTGCATAATCTGTGCAGCTGAGTCTGGTAGGAAATGAGGCCGGAGATGTGATTTTCTATCAGGCATTAAACATAAAATTCTAAGGGGTTAAAATCAGGATATTACCACCATAATAGTATATCAGGGATGAAACAGGCCTCATCAAGGGGACCTCAAAAGTGACGTCACGTCACGTGAGCCAGTGGTGCCATGTTGTGTTGTCATCATAACCTGCGTGAGCGGCCGTGTTGTGATGTCATTACCATAATAATATGTGCTGTTACTGCGCATGTGCAGCGTGTGTTGTTAGGGTGATACGTGTTTCCATCGTCCATTTTGTATACTGGAGGCCACCATCTTGGTTTCTACGGTAGCACGTGGTTGCTGTTACCCAAAGGCCAACAACAAGACAGGGGTATGTTCAGAGGGTATGTTCCTTTGTACAAGAGTAACTTCCCAATTCGCAGAATTGCCCAAATAAACCCAGATAAGTTGTACTATTTCGGATTCCTTCAGAAACCCCGGCTTCTATCTATCTATGCAATAGTTTTCGTCGACCCGACCATGTTCGTTTGTCCTGGAGTATACTCCAGAAGAGAAGAAGAGCGTATCAGTTGGAACAGCTTTGCTTATTGTTACTATATTTAGGTTTTCTGGTCTGTTCTGGTTAGTTCAGACCCTATTCCGAGTACTGTTGTTCTTGTTTCCTTTATCAAGATCACCCAATCAGTTCACTTTAATGGCGCCAACTAACCAATCAGATTGCTCCACCCCCCATAATCTATATGCAGAGTTATCTCCCCTTATTACAACAAAGTCCTATACGATTCTCATCACCTCCGTATCCAATGGCCAAGTTCTGTGGAATCCTTTTTTAAGAACCACTTTTTGGAAAACGTCTGACCTTTGGCACCCTTTTTTCTGAAATGAGGCCATGAGAAAATCCCTCAATAAGGTCTAATTTACTATTCCTCTTAACCTCATTTTGGTTGAGGCCATGAGGGCCAAGAGAAAATCCCTCAATGAGGTCTAATTTACTATCCCTCTTAGCCTCATTTCAGTATCTGAGGATACCTATAGCCTGGTATTGTATTATTGGAGGATACCTTTCGAGGATATTAAAATGGACTATTTTTAAATAGCCACAGCACTCAGTGGGTATGTGTCAAACAAACAAATTTCATTTTGTCGGTCTTCGACTTGTCGGACAACGATATTGATATTAACCCTCTCCACCATTAATGATTGTTTTAACCTAAGCATTATTTTATCAAACCAAGTCATTTGAGACTACTATACCCACCTTTCTCATGACATCAATAAAGGCACTTCAGTGAGACAGTTAAAAACAATTCTTCAGACACTCTGGAGTCACGGAAAATCATGGAATCTCATCTGAAAAAGCCATGATTCTCCAGAATCATAAACTCTAGTTAGTTATTGCGATCTATTTTGCCAGAAATTTTGTTAAAACATAAACAGCATGCCTGGCATAGTAAATGAAAGTGTCAATGACACTGTAGCTTAACTTGTGTGTTGTGTTTGATGAAAAGGATAATGTTCAATGTTTACGAAAGGATTATGAAATAAGACAAGAATTGTGATAATTGAGAATATGTTCATTTCTGTTCCCTGTATGCTATGTTTTTGATAAAAAATAATATGAGGTGTACACTGTACTAAAGAGCTGAGGGGTGGGTTAATATGGCCTCATAATTAATGTATGTGGCCCTCACAGTTAACGTATATCAACGAAAGTTACCAAGTTACAGTGAAATTATTCCAAAACGAGTCATTCTATCAAGTTACATTGAAATTCCTTCATAAATATGGCCTGTAGACTGTGCTAAAGGTTTTCGGGCTTTGGGCCACTGTAGCCATCAGTTTCCCAATTGCGTCCAAAGGGGACATTCTCATCTAGACATTATATGAAGTCAACCTACCAAGTTACAATGAAACCCCTTCATAAATATGACCTGTAGACTGTGCTAAAGGTTTTTGGGCTTTGGGCTCGGGCAGCGATCATGGTTGAATGATTGCAACCAAAAGGGGACATTCTCATCTGGGCATCATCTGGAGTGATCCTACGAAGTTACAATGAAATCCCTTCATAAATATGACCTGTAGACTGTGCTCAAGGTTTTCGGGCTTCGGGCCCCTGAAGCCGTCATAGTTAACCAATCATGACCAAAAGGGGACGTCATCATCTAGGCATTATATGGAGTCAAACTAACAGGTTACAATGAAATCCTTCCATAAATTTGACTTATAGACTATGCTAAAGGTTTTGGGGTTTTGGGCACGGGCAGCCATCAAGGCTGAATGATCGCGACCAAAATGGGACGTTCTCATCTAGACATTATTTGGAGTCATCCTACCAAGGTACAATGAAATCCCTTCATAAATATCACCTGTAGAGTGTGCTAAAGGTTTTCGGGCTTTAGGCCCCTGTAGTCATCACAGTTGCCTAATGGTGTCCAAATGGGAGTGTTCTCATCTAGACATTATATGAAGTCAACCTACCAAGTTACAATGAAATCCCTTCATAAATATGAACTGAACACTGTGCTAAAGGTTTTCGGGCTTTGGGCTCGGGCAGCGATCATGGTTGAATGATCGCAACCAAAAGGGGACATTCTCATCTGGGCATCATCTGAAGTGATCCTACGAAGTTACAATGAAATCCCTTCATAAATATGACCTGTAGATCGTGCTCAAGATTTTTGGGCTTCGGTAGCCATCACAGTTGACCAATCACGACCAAAAGGGGATGTCATCATCTAGGCATTATGTCTGACTATGTCAAGTTAAGCTAAAAACAAGCCTGGAAATAAGCAATCTGTCATTTGCAGAATGAGGCAGAATGAGGTCCCCAAGGGTAGGAGAATTTGCTGATGCTATCCCATATGGTGGGCCAATGTATCCACTGGTACCTCTTTCTGTTTATACTTGAAACCTTGATTCAGATTGTTGTTCACGTAGGGTAAATTCGGTGATGCTGCCCTGCTGTGCAGTGTAGCATTATCAAATTTACCCTCTGGGAACCTCATTCTGCAGATGATTCTTATTTCAAGGCTTGGTAAAAAGAGAAGTCGAAAAATACTTCACAACACTTTTTTCCCTTAGGTTACCACCACATTATATAGCATAACCTGCTAATGGGTTACGATAATAACTCCTTCTTTCAGGCCTGTGAGAAAATTACATTTCGCAAAAAAGACATACAGTCAACATCTTAGTATTTTCATCAAATTTCATAAAATCAATTCATAGCTGCTATAAAGCAGCCACAAAATGATTTAACTGGTAGAGGGCTAAATTAATTTTGGCCATCAAATCTTATACACACCTTTGCCTTGTTACAGTTTATGGGAGAGTGCATGGCACTCTCCCATGAATTATAACAAGGCAAACTCTTAAACACTAGATAATACCATTTCAAAGATAACACAAAACACATGCACTCTTTATGAGCCTTCAAGTTGTGGTACCTACACTTCAGAATAAAGCCCAAATTTGGGCTCCCAGCACTCTACCAATTAATGGAATATTCCATGGTGACTGGCATAAAAAAAATCCTGGTCAAAGGACCAGTCCTCTTTATGAAAGGAGGAATATATACCTCTGCTGGTTATTTTGATACTGGGAAGAAAAATGCATCTGCAGCAGGCAGAGTAAAAAATATCCAGAAATATCCACCAAGCTTTTCAACTTAACAATCCAGCAATGCTGAAAGGAGGCTAAGATTCAGAGTAAAATATTCATTTGTTCAACACCAACATGAAGATTTGTATACCTTATCCAAAATCATAACTGAACATCAAGATGTCAAAGTGCTGCTAGCTTATTGCAAGTGTGGCATTGAGTTTGAAATCAGCAACTATATTCAGGCAGTCATCAACACATTATAAAATAAAAGCCTTTACCTACTGGACACGATGTGAGTGATCCGAGTGCTGTGATGAAGAAAATGACTTTTTCTTCTCCATTTGCCGTTTTAATATAGTGTGATGCGTCTAATTTGAGTGTTGCTGTAGAACAAAGAAAGATATAAACTGCAGCCTGCACAAACTGGGTGAACAATCATTTTGTTTGCCTAAAACTTAGGAAAACCTATTTTTCGTTCGCCTACATAAAACTTTGAATAGCAATAAGGTTTATATTGGTTGACTCATGTAGACCACAACCCACAAACAATAAATAAAAGGTGGGCCACAACCAGGTGCATACCGCTAAACAATGACAAGAGAAGAAATAAAGACTTTCCCATAAACAATCTTCATTCCAAATTTCATTGAGATCCGATAACCCAAACCAGATACGAGGCGAACAAAAAATTGGCAAAATAAATAAATACATGGCATTTTGAAGGACAGGAACATAACAAAAATGCTGACAGACAATGCCTGCTGAATATTTTCTCACAGCTGTTTTGTTCCATGAAATGACCAGTGCAGAGTGCCTGTGGAAATTCATAATCTATGGGCTCTTCTTGTCAGATATTTTAGGTAATGTTCTGTTGTCTGATGTTCCATTTTTTGTTGGGAGTGTTTTGATATTTCCTCAGTACTGTAAATCAGGCCTGTTTTCAAAATTTGCATAACCCATTTATTGTTCACATGGTCTGAGCTTTGGTAACTCATCGTTCGTTTCCCTTTACATGATTCAGGTAATCCAATATAACCTAAATATATATATGTATTGCAACTATGCCAATATATGAACTGTTGTATCATAGCCAAGTTCTTGTTCCTATAGGCAGTATCCTGTTGAATAAAGATGAATCCACAGGAACAATAATGAGGCTGTGTGGCAGCAATTCAGATACAAATTAGTTGCAATTATATCCTAATCTTGGCATGGGCTAGCACACTGAGGAGTACGGCATCCATAATCACTATTTGTGGCAGAGACATGCATTATTGCCATTTCTTGATTTTGTACCTATGATAAATCTTAAGATGATCAACAATTTAAAAGGATGTTGAGCATCAACCAATCATCACATAAGTGTTTGCATCTGTCTGAAGTATAGCTGCTCTGTTGGCCAATGATGATTGATTGATGCTGAACATCATTCCACCATTCATCTGTCCTAGATCATTCAACTTGGCGAATCTTTTGTGTGACCCAGTGACAATTTGGCATGACCAGTTTATGGTTCGTGCGTTTTTCATTTTAGGTAACCCCCACCCGTCCCAAACGGCCATTCTTAATCAAGTCTGTGATACCAATACCAAAGAACATACCACCCAGCTCTAAGCTGTCTCCAATTAAATGTTCTGACACAATTGTTGGAGAACAATTTTTAACTACCCATCATAATTTATCTCTCTCCAAGAGATCGTTCACATTTCAGAGGAGGAAATCCCAACATTCAAGAACTTGTCTTGGGAATTGTCACGGACTTTCCAGGACCTCTGTCTCAATCTTTTTATTTTGAGGTGAGCTATTGCTCTTGCATGCCATCACCTGCAATTTTTACCTTTTGCGAGTAGCGAACACCGTACCCCAGGACCACCTCGTGAGCAATTAAACATTACCTAACAAGTCGGCTGCATCCATCGCGTTATATACAAATTGTGCAGTGGAAATTTTTTAAAAAATTCAACAAAACCATATCATGCGACTCCCCAATTGGAACGATTTTGTGGAGCTTATTCCAATGGGGGAAAAAGTTAAAATAACAAATTTTGATATGATATGTTTATCTCTTCAATTCTGGAAAATAGGCCAAATAACGTAGGCATATTCGAAGTAGCCTTAAAGGTACTGAGGGACAGAAATTTTTTTGTAAGTTGAAAGTGAAAATGGCCCTAACTCTGGGAAAAAATATTGGACAGAACCCGTTCCTTATGCATATCTGTTCCCCCATGCGGGTCTACAACATACCAAATGAGATCCAAATCCGACCAAAGGCTTTGAAATTACAATCCAGAACATACTGAAATGAAAGTGTCAATGACACTGTAGCTCAACTTGACAAATTTGAACTTCGTAAGTTATAAGTGAAATGGCAAAATTGAAGATCAATGGTACCAATGTTATTTGGTGAAATTTCAACATAACAGCATTGCGTGTGCACAATGTCAGAGTACTCCATGCATTTTTAAATGTAAACTGTAAGACTGGCTAAAGGAAGAATGTTGATACACATATGCAGTAAGTTCAGAGGTTATTGTAAATGGCAACTTTTTTCACAGAAATGAATGCTAATCAATAGCTCTTATCTAAAGGTCTTGCCTAATGAGCACACCAAATTCAAAAACAATCCTATGATAAATGTGGCTTGTAGGCCATGTCAAAGAAGAAAGTTGATGCAGAAATGCAATAAATTCAAAGATTGTTGCTAAGAGCAACAGTTTTCGATGGAAATGAAAATAAAATCAAAAGCTCCTATCTTTGTTACCCTGCATAAGCATACACAGTTTCAAAACAACCTGACAATGAATGTGACCTCTGAGGCATGCCAAAGGAAGATGTTAATGCACAAATGCACTAAGTAGAAGGTCATTGCTTGTGGCAATGTTTTTTGTTTTTTTTTTTGTTTTTTTTATGGAAATTCATAAATATACACTAAAAGGGATAAATTGCTGCACAAATGCAGTAAGTTCAAAGGCTGGTGATAACGACATAATTTTTTATGGAAATGAAAAAAAGCAATAACTCACATCTAGAGGTCACCCCGAACACACATACCATGTTTCAAAGTGATCCGATCATAAATGTGCCCTGAAGGGTGTGTCAAAGGGAAATATTGATGCTTAACTGCACCAAGTTTTTATTAAGTTCATCAGAGGTTATTGCCAATGGCAACTATTTTTTACGGAAATGGAAGAAAATCGATAGCTCCCTCTAGAAGTCACCCCAAACAAGCACACCAAGTTTCAAGGCGATCTGGTCAAAAATGTGCACTGCAGGCTGCCCCAAAGGGAAATATTGATGCATAACTGCATGAAGTTCATTGAAGGTCATTGCCAGCGGCAACATTTTTTGACAGAAATTGAATAAAATCGATAGCTCCCATCTAGAGGAAACCCCAAACAAACATACCAAGTTTCAAACCATTCTGATCATAAATGTGACCTGTAGGGCATGCCAAAGGAATATGTTGATGCCTGACTAAAGTAAGTTCAAAGGTCATTGCCAGTGGCAACATTTTTTGACAGAAATGGCAGAAAATCGATAGCTCCCATCTAGAGGTCACTCCAAATAAGCATGCCAGTTCGGTCTCAAAGCAATCCAATCATAAATGTGCCCTGTAGGCTGTGCCAAAGGGAAATATTGAGGACTGACTAAACTAAGTTCTAAGAATGTTGCCTGCGGCAACATTTTTTGGCGGAAATTGAGGAAAATCGATTGCTCCCATCTAGAGGTCACCCCAAACAAGCATACCAAGCGATCTGATCATAAATGCGACCTGTGAGGTGTGCCAAAGGAAATTGTGGATGGCAACATTTTTTGACGGAAATGGCAGAAACTTGATAGCTCCCATCTAGAGGTCACTCCAAACAAGCATACCAGGTTTCAAAACAATTCGATCATAAATGTGCCTTGTAGGGTGTGAAAAAGGGGAAATATTGAGGTTTGACTTAACTAAGTTCCAAGAACATTGCCAGCGGCAACATTTTTTGACGGAAATAGAAGAAAATGGATAGCTCCCATCTAGAGGTAACCCCAAACACACATACCAAGTTTCAAACCATTCTGATCATAAATGTGCCCTGCAGGGCATGCCAAAGGAATATGTTGATGCCTGAATAAACTAAGTTCAAAGGTCATTGCCAGCAGCAACATTTTTTGACGGAAATGGCAGAAAATTGATAGCTCCCATCTAGAGGGCACTCTAAACAAGCATGTCAGGTTTCAAAACAATTCGATCATAAATGTGCCCTGTAGGGTGTGAGAAGAAGGAAATATTGACGTCTGACTAAACTAAGTTCCAAGAACGTTGCCAGTGGCAACATTTTATGGCGGAAATGGAAGAAAATCGATAGCTTTCATCTAGAGGTCACTCCAAACAAGCGTGCCAGGTTTCAAAACAATTCGATCATAAATGTGCCCTGTAGGGTGTGACAAAGGGAAATTTTGAGGTCTGATTAAATTAAGTTCCAAGAACATTGTCAGCGGCAACATTTTTTGACGTAAATATAAATTTTATAGTAAATTTCCTTTCTTATTATACCTACTGCAATTGTTTACTACAGGCCTGCACTACAGTAGAAGACCCTTAAACTTGGATAAAATACTCTCTATTTTAATCTTTCCAAAGAGATTTGGGAAAGAAAAGTGGTGTAAAAACACCACGAAAAAATAAGCCAAATCTGGGTCGAGCGCCATCAGCGCACACCCAGTAGGGGACGCTCTTCTCTTAGTACAATTCCACGACTTCCATTAACCAGTGCATAAAGCAGTCATCAAACCATTCTTTTGAGTCCGCCAACGTAGGAGTTATGTGATGAGCGGGGAGGAAGCATTCCTACCCAAATAAGAAGACGGGAGCGCCTCCATGTAAACAATTGCGGTAGGTATAACAAGAAAGAAAATTTACTATAAAAGTTATATTTCTTATCAACCTACCTTACAATTGTTTACTACAGGCTCAATAGACAATAGGATGGAGGGAATCACATAACCAACCCACACATAACTCAATTGCACTGGAACCGTGGACAGAGGAAGAGGTCCCTAGGCCCATCAAACCATAGCGTCACAAACATTAGTAAAAGACAATGAGAGATGAGGCGTATGGTTCTGTGCGACGCACAGACAGAAAGGGCAGTAAACAGCACAGAGCTGGAACTGACCTTGTAAGAAGCCGAATGGCTGGGATAGACAACAGCCCGAGCAAAAGAAAGAGTGCCCATAGAACAAAGGTCCTCTGCCTGCTCCTGCAACTCTCGCAGATAAGCGGAGAAAGTAGTATTTCTCCAGTAGGCTGCCAGCATAACATCCGACAACATGACAGAGTTAGTATAAGCCCCAAGAGGTAGACAATGCACGCACCTCATGGCAGAAAAAACAATTGGTAATACAATCGCCAGTCGCTAGACGAACAGAAGCTGCACGAATAGCAAGACAAATCCATCGAGAAAAGGATTCAGGAGAGATCTTCTGTTGACCAGGAATAAGAGACAGAAAATCGATCCTACCTGTTCAAATGAACAGAGCAAAGGGTGTTTACCCTCAACAGAAGGAAGAGTCCCTCAACAGATAGGAAGCAGAGTAGTTTCTGGTATCTGATTCCTGGCCAGAAAGGAGCAATCACTGGTAAACATAACACTGGTGGGAGAGCTCCAGAAAAAGGCCGGGTCAACAAAGAGGGCATGAAGCTCACTAACCCATCTGGCTGAGGCAAGAACCAAACCATCAAAAAAGCCATCTTGTATGTGAGAAAACGCATATCCACCTGGGATAAAGGCTCGAACGGCACCCCCCCCCCCCCCCCACCCAAGCAAAGCAGCACCCAAGAAAGATTCCATCTTGGGGCAAGCTGCAAAGTCCAAGGCCTTTTCAAGGAAAAGTGCCGAACAAGCTTGGAGAGGCATGGAGTAGTGCCGATACAACGCTATCCCACATATGAAAAGGTCTCCGAAGCATGGACCTGTACCCATTGCTGGAGACCCTCAGAATCAAACATGTACCAGAAACTCCGCAATCTGTGTGATCGAAGGAGTGACAGAAGCAACAGAGTAATCCGCACACCATCGACAGAAGACCTCCCACTTAGCCGCATAGGCTAAACCAGTGGAGTGCCTCCTTGAAGAAGAAAAGCAACTCCACAGCTCGTCTCGAAAAAACCACTGCGGAGGACACAGGACCTGACAAAAGACATGCGCGAAGGCACAATGAAGTTGGCAAAGAAGGTCGCAATGTAGAGGGAGACATGCCGGAACCGCCGCTAACAGAGAGCGTACAGATTGATCCACATGCACTGAGGTGACAGGGGTGCGATCAAAAGGATTCGACAACTGCAGGTTCGTATCTGGGCTAGAACCTGAGGCAGAATCGGAACCAGCAGGAAGGCGTAGCCGACAAGACCATTCCAAAGGAGGGACAGAGCGTCCACAGCGAAAGCCAGAGCATCTGGACATGGGCACACGAAAGTGTCCACCTGATGGTTCCAATGAGTCGCAAAGAGATCAATGTAGGGACAACCCCAGAGATCGCAAAGAGACTGGAACACCGCCATGTGGAGCATCCACTCGGTGGAAAAGAACCTGCCCGTCGGGACAGGGAGTCGGCTAGGACGTTCAGACAACCGGGAAAGTGACAAACCACCACTCCGGCGTTGACATCCTGAGCGAGCAGTAGAAGATCCTGAACCAATTCATACATGGAAACATAGTGCGTGCCACCCTGGTTCCGAATGTAAACAACCACCGTCGAATTGTCAGACAGAAGGACCTGACAATTCGAAAGGTGGGGGATCCACTGCCAGAAACTCAGAAGAAGAGCAAGAAGCTTCTTCTGGTTGACGTGAAGAGCTGCTAGATCCTGGTCCCATGATCCATGAAGGAAAAGACCTAGAGGATCCAATGTCACACCCCATCCAAGATTGCTGGCGACTGCCGTCAGAACCCGGTGGGATGTGGGGAAGACCAACGGAACTCCCTGCATAATCCACTGAACATCTGTCAGGGGAGATGGTGACGAGGAAGAGACTCCGATAACTGAAGCACCAGATCCAGAGGATCGACATTCGGCCTTCAACGACTGAGCAGAAAGTGTTGGAGAGGTCGGACATGCAGCCGACCTAGAGGAATGAGATCCGTCACCGAACCGCAGAGACCGAGCAGCCGGGGAAGACTCCGAGCTGTTGTGGATGTGGATCGGGACAGAGTCTGGGCAGAAGTCTGTGAAAATCACAGCCATTGGCTGGGAAACTGCCACTTTATCCAGCTGAGTACGGAAGCCCATCCCAGATAACAAAACGACGGAGAAGGGACCAGGTCCGACTTCTCCCTGTTGACTCTGAACCCTAGTGATGTGAGTAGGCTCAACAGTGTGATGACATCAGACTCCAGAAAAGCAGCATTGGAATGCCTCTGGAGGATATCGACTAGATAAGCCGAGGAAGACACCCTGGATTGTGTGCGATGTAAGACTAACATATGCGACATCAGACAGGTGAAGGCCCAAGGATCCAGGTCGAGGCCAAAGGGCATGGCCTTGAACTGGAAAACATCCTGGGGAAAGGAGTGGCGAACCAACCTGAAAACCTCCATGCTGAACTGAGGAGCAATGATAGACTGCATCAGGATACTCAGATCAATAACCTGTCCGAGTCGGCCGTCCTTCTTCGGCACCAAGAACAGGCGGGAATAAAATCCCACTGAAAGAATGTTCTTGATGACCTCAATCGCCCCCTTTGACAGGAGATTGCCTATCTCTGTGATCAAAAGTTCCCAACATGTAACATTGAAAGGGACTTGTGTTGGAAGAGGCACTCTCGACTGAGTGGAATGCCTCAACCTGGGACGAATTCGAGGTGACTACTGCCGATGCTTACCCTTACCCTGTGAGTGAGTAGAAGTGGTGGCAGGAGGATCAGCCCTTAGCTTCGCAGAGGAAGCAGAAGGGTACTTGTTAGGCTTTGGATGGGATGGGAGTCAACCGGACCCTCACCACGGAACCATGGAATAGTTGCGGACCCGTCGATAGAGGCAGATCGAAGAACAGCGCACTGCCCCTCAAGAAGGGAAAGGTTTGTGTCCAGCACAGCGTCCCTGCGAACTAATTCCAAGTTAGCCATGTTACAGGCACATGTGTGAGAAGATGCATGAGTGCCTTGGACAGCACACACAAAAAACCTGTTCATCGTCAAACTTATCTGGTAGCAGATAAGCAGCAAAGCAGAGACGATGTGATCGAAGAGAGAAAGCATTCCAGCATCTCTCCCGATAAGCCCAACACGCACTCCAGAGTCTCCATATGAAAAATGGCCGGCTTGGGAGTTGGAGTCCTGATCCAAGACCGTCAAAGTCTGGCAGACTGACGGATTGGCAAAATCGTAGAAACGATAACGCATCGGAGGCAAAAAAGTGTCAACCCTGATGAAGAACGACGTCTTCATAGCCTTGGAACTCAGCTTAAGAGTCCAAAGCTGTAAATGCTTCAACCACCTGTACTGACAGGCGCCCAGAAGCAGGTTGCTCCACAGGCTGTAGGTGCGCAACCGATGATCATGGTCAGGTTGACACTGTCGGCTGGTTTGACAGTTTGAGATCTGGAAGGAACCCAAACACAAAGTCAAGAGCTGCCCCCAAGTCAGAAGACTGTTGGCTCTTGACGTCAGGTATGTCGGACTCATCCCATGAGTTAGGAGACACATAGCCCATCATGGGCAAACCAGCCAATGCCTCCCATGGTGTAGGCAAACCAGGGGGATCAGAAAGCGGCCCCTTTCCAATCCCTGGAGGCAGCACCACAGGGGGCACCCGGAAACCACATGTAACCTCGCTGGAAGCAACGGAAAAAAGGCTCTTGGACAGTGAGCTAAGTGAGCAAGGAGAGGGCCTCCCTAAGCTCACTGACAGTGTCGGAACGGTACAACGTGGGAATTAACCAACAAAGTGGCTTCACTCCGGAACCATTTTGCCAGCGAAGGGTCACAGTCCTCAAATACACACGACGCAGGGCGACGGGCTGCAGCCAAAAACATCTGAAGGCAGATGTGTCTTGGAGTATGACATACCCTAAGGATCTACAGAGCTGAAACTCAGGAGAGTTGCCATGGACCTCTACAGGACAGAAGGTCCAGGCTGCACAAAAAGCATTGGGCACGCAAAATTGGCCATGGGACCAGAGTGTGTGGACGGAAACGCCACGGAGCTCATGATGTACCCACCATGAACATCCAAATCCAATGAGAAAAACTGAGGTACTTGTTGGCTGAGAGACCACAGCAGAGGGTTCGGCTGGCAGCCCCTTCCGACTTTGCCGAGTTGAAGTCAGGGAAGGCTGAGGCCGATACCCCACGTCTACACTACCAGACACCTCTGCAGACCCCTGCAGGGATAAAACTGCTGTACACAATGGCTGAGAGGACACAGCAGCGGGTTCGGTCGGCAGCCACTTCCGACTTCGCCGAGTTGAAGTTAGGGAAGGCTGAGGCCGATACCCCACATCCACACTACAGACATCATTGCAGACCCCAGCAGGTATAAGCTAAAACGGTGACTGATGACGTTGTAGGCGGAACAGCAGTAGCAGCAGATATGATGGGAGCTGTTGAAACTGGCAGAAAAGGGGAGAGAGCAACCGAGCTCGGACTCAAAGGAGGCGTAACAACCCTAGTGACAGCATCAGATGTCGACTGGAGAGGGCGCATAGTCCCGGAACCAGGCATCTCTTCACCAGACATCTCAACAGCTCCCGCAGTATCCACCATGGTAAAAAACTGCACATCCCCCACGGAGGGGGTATAACTCTCACCAGACGTGGTCGTGTCGGGAGGCCCCGAATCGACATCATTCCCTGACCTCTCCCCCTGCAGATGCAGGAGGAGCTGCACATCCCCCACAGATGGGGTATAACTCTCACCAGACATGCTCATGTCGGGAGGCCCCAAAATGACAGCACCCCCCCCCCCCCCTCCCGGGTGCAGGAGGAATGGACACGAGAACGCACCAAAAGCGAGGGAAAAAGGCATTGCCCTAAAGGAACCGTACTGGACATAACAGAGGTGAGAGCAGTAGAAGAAAAAGGTGAACTCAACAGATACAGAAAGTAGAAGAACACCCCCCAACTACGAGAGAAAGGTGGCAGAAAAAAGAACCGGCGGGAACACAACAGAACCCAGATAGGAGCTATCAATTTTCTTCAATTTCTGTCAAATAATGTTGCCACTGGCAATGACCTTCGATGAACTTAGTGTAGTTATGCATCAATATTTCCCTTTGGCACACCCTGTAGTGCACATTTTTGACTAGATTTCATTGAAACTTGGTATGCTTCTTTGGGGTGAGCTCTATATGGGAGCTATCGATTTTCTTCCATTTCTTATCAACCTACCTTACAATTCTTTACTACAGGCTTGCACTACAGTGGAAGACCCTAACTCAGATAAAATACTCTCTATTTTAATCTTTCCCAAGAGATTTGGGAAAGAAAAGTGTAAAAACACCACGAAAAAATAAGCAAAAACTGGGTCGAGCGCCACTGGTGCACACCCAGTAGGGGGACGCTCTTCTCTTAGTACAATACCATGACTTCCATTAACCAGTGCGTAAAGCAGTCATCAAACCATTCTTTTTTTGTCTGCTCCACGTGAAGGACATGCTGCCATTTGCATTACGAAACAGTGATAATTCAACTCGTCGATAATGGTTTCCTGTAACTGAAATTATGGATCTAAGGATCGTATGATAACAGGACTGTGTTTTATATATTCTCGTTAATATTTTCAACCACATTTTCATTAAATTTGATATATTTTCTGTGTCGCGCCGCGAATCTCGCGTACTATGCGGTTCGGACATAAAAATTTTTTGGTCGATAAATTTTATTATTATTATTCAGGGTTCATACAGGTCTTGAAAAACCCTTGAAAATGAGTTTTTTCTTGAAAAACCCTGGAATTTGAAATTAGCCCTTGAGAAACTCTTGAACTTTCAGAAATCTCTTGAAAAACCCTTGAATACCAAGCTATTTCCTGGGCATTGTAAATATATGTGTACTCGCCTTTTACTTGTTTGTTGTGCTCGTGTCGCTCAGTTAAAAAAAAACATAAAAAAGTATGGAACGTTTTACCAAGATTACTGTAACACAGATCAACCCTCAGTACTTCCTGACTTCCAAAGTCAGATCCGTGTCAAAAATGTGCCCTGTACAGCATGTCAAAGGAATATATTGATGCCTGACTAAACTAAGTTCAAAGGTCGTTGCCAGCAGCAACATTTTTTGAAGAAAATGGAAGAAAATTGATAGAACCCATCTAGAGGTCAACCCAAACAAGCATGCCAGGTTTCAAAGCAATCCGATCATAAATGTGCCCTGTAGGCTGTGTCAAAGGGAAATATTGAGGTCTGACTAAACTAAGTTCTAAGAAGGTTGCCTGCGGCAACTTTTTTTGATGGAAATTGACAAAAATCGATAGCTCCCATCTAGAGGTCACCCCAAACAAGCATACCAAGTTTCAAAGCGATCTAATCATAAATGCGACCTGTGAGGTGTGCCAAAGGAAATTGTGGACATATGTACGTACGGACGAGAAGTGATGGCAATAGCTCAGCTTGACTTTGTCAAGTTGAGCTAACAAGAAAAATTGATATTTTCTCTAAGTCTCAATTTTTTAATATATTTTTGAGGTGCGCTGTAACTTTTGCGTGCCACCACACCTGCAATTTTCACCTTTTGAGAGTAGAGAACAGCATTCCTCGGGGCCACCTTGCAAGCAATTAACCTTACCTAACGAATCGGCTGCATGCATCGTAGAATATACAAATTGTGCAGTAGAAATTTTTTGAATACAATAAAACCATATCATGTGATCCCCTAACTGGAATGATCTCATGGAGCTTGTTCCAATGAGGGTGTGGGGGGGTAGGGGGGGGGAATGATATAGTTTTGTTGAAATTTTTTTAGGTACAGGGGAAAAAGTTAAAAATAGTAACAAATTTTGATATCATGTGTTATGAGAAATAGGCCAAATAATAATACAAAGGCTACACAATGCATGGGCCACTGCCCCTCAACCGTATGCATGTTTGAAGTAGCCTTTAAAGGTATTGTGGGACAGAAAATATTTTCTAAGTCGAAAGAGTGCAAAAGGGCCATAACTCTGGGGAAAACTATTGGATAGAACCCGTTCCTTGTGCATATCTGTGCCACCATGCGGGTCTATCAGCATACCAAAGGGGATCCAAATTTGACCAATGGCTTTGAAATTACAATTCAGAAGATACTGAAACCAGAAAAATTTTAATTTTCTAAGTCGAAAAAGGTCCATAACTGTAGAAAAATAATGGGACAGACCCCATTACATGTGGATATTTTTTTTGCAAAGCAGCATACCAAGAATAAATCAAGGCCAACATGCAGTGAATGCAATACAGAGGTCGAACAAAAACTGTCTAAGTCGAAAGAGTTAAAAAGGGCCATAACTCTGTAAAAATTATTGAACGGAACCCGTTTCTTGTGCATATCCGTTCCCCATAAGAGTCTATCAGCAAACCAAAGGAGATCCAAATCCAACCAATGGCTTTTAAACTACAATGCAAAACGTTTGTACGGACAGACAGATCCGATAACCCAAACCTGAGATACGAGGCAAACAGACAAAAAATTGGATATTTTATGAGGCAAACAGTGAATTTCCAAAATTAAAAATAGGCCGATTAAATCACCAGATGTGTACCCATACGCACAACTAGTAGAAAGCTGTTATTATCTCAGGACCAATTTTTGGAGGAATTTTCAATTTGATGGATAAAGGGTTAATATCGCAGGATCAAATTATCAGATTTACACCCAAAACTATACAGCACGGCACATCAGTAACGTGAAGATATATATAAAGTAACATGACAATTGCATTGATATTTTTTGAGTCATCTCATGCCAAAGGGATTGGAAGAATTCTCAATTTGAAGGATAATAAAAGATAAAGGGTTAATATCTCAGGATCAAATTATCAGATTTACACCAAAACTTAAAAAATTTATAGTAATTTATATATTTTTTATACTTACCAATGACCCAGACTTAGCTGGTGCTAACTCTATAATATCTAGGGCCAAATGCAAATTTTACCCCCCAATCCCCAAAATTTGCATCTAAAACCGAAAATTACATGTCCTATAAGGTCCTCCATTCTTTTACTCCACTGCGCATGCACAGTGTCAAGGAGGTCTCGAAATTGGTGCAATTATCATTCTTACAACCAGTGCCTGGTAAGCGTTATGTACGCAGCGGAGAGGCAAGAGTTCCCAACTCCTGGGAGGGCCATCCCCGTCTGGGTCATTGGTTAAGTATAAAAAATATATAAATTATTATAAATTTTTTAAGATTTTTATACTGCCAATGACCGAGACTTAGCTAAATAGTAAAAAGGTTGGAGGGCCTAGGACATAAGGAAATTCCAATAGACTCAATTACCTATAACAAACCTATCCCCTCAATGAGAAAAGGAGAGATAGGCTAAATGTATCTTTCTTATTTGTATCAAAAAAGAAGGACACAACACCAATCTGTAATTGAGCAAAATAACATCAAGTATAACCCTTTATACTAATATTTTATTTTTTTTAAGGAAAGCCAATAAATACGGGAGTCTAGCGAAATGAGACTCTATATACTCATTTAAAAGTGTTAGAAGAATGTATATTAACGCCAAATTAATCACGTGATATATACAGATACTTCACACCAATCCAGACATATTAACCTCCAGAATAATTTTTCAGGGAACCTGAGGGTGATTTTCAGGGAAATGTGATGGATTTCAGGGAAAGGTTCGCACGGGGACAAAATAAAAGAAAAAACTTGTGAATCATCAGTTTCAGCTCATGGACCACTATTAACACCAGGTTATATCCAGAACTAGTTGTCAACTATGCTGATGCATTTATGCCATGTTGAAAAATCATAAAATAACTGTTGATTTGACACCCTCCCCCCACCCCCCAGGATTCTCTTCTTCATGACCCCCAGACACCCCCCCCCCCCCCTCCCCACCACCCACCCACACTGTCCCACAAAGCACCCCCACCTGTGGTTTGCTCTTATCAAAGTCTACTTACCTAATAATTTCCCAAGTCTGGAAATGTTAAAAGGAAAAGATGTCCTAATGTTCAGTTACTTCAAGAACATTAGTACTTAGAAAGTATCTTTATCAAACTTCATGCATGTGGGACGTTTGTGCCCTACACAAAACTTTTCTTTTCATCATTGAAGCATTTTATTTATTTCCATTCAAAATTTTCTGGGTACAGATGGTCAACAGTTAACAGTTCTGTAGTCAGCACAACAGATTAAATGTAGTGTTAGAAAATAAGTCCATTGTGTTTAAATATGCAGTCAAAATTTTTCGGCATCCTAAGCGACTTTAACCTACTTTTAAACTGTGCCAAATAGTTGTTGTTTACGTTTTGATTTTGGAAAAGGGATGAGAATTAAAACTATTCTATGAAGGAATTAATAAATATATATTATTTAATTCCTTTTCATATATTTTAATTCCCAAAAACTGCATTTAAATGAAGGTGGAGTTTTCAATTTTTTGAAAGTAAGTCACCTATTTTCACTTCGACACTCGCACATTGATCACAAATCTCCGAAGAAAAAACCCAGAAATAAACTTGAACACAGTTGAAATATATATCATAAAATACCCTTTTCTTAAATAAATTTAACTTAAATCCATATTTTACTGCTTCGTGAGTTTTTACAAGAGTTTGAAATGCATGTGATTTGACTCCGAACATTTTTCATAAGTTACAACGAGATCGAAATATTTGACTGTTGTTTTCCGGGATTTTTGGTCCAAAACTGATTCCCGTCCGGGAGACCGGGAACTACATTGAAATTCCGGGATTTTCCTGGGCATTCCAGGAGATTTAACATGTCTGACCAATCAACACTTAAAAAATATTACACAGATGAGTAAACATAAGCTTTACCCTTAAAATCATCTCGGAACCGACTCGGAATAACTGACTCCAAGGGAGGTATTCCCTTGCTTTACACTTGCTTTACACTATAAAGCAGGTGACCCAAGGGAACACCCGCCCCCCCCCCCCCTTTCCCCTTGCCCTGGATCAAATACTCCAGAGCAAAGAGGGTAGCAGGACAAAGTCACTGCCGGAACCAAAAGCCTACACACATACAGCTGCCACTGTTAGTAGACGACATTCTGAGTAATGGATCTGCAGAAAGGACTCAATATTCTCAGATACAAAATCATGAAAATGGATCTGAAAATCAACATTATTAGCTTAAGCCTATGATGTAGAAGAACTCTTACTTCATGAGCTTAAAACCAACGCACAGACTGCTGAATGAAGATATAATCATTAGCAGAACTGATAGTAGATTGAATCCCTCTGACCATAGAATGGACAGCAATGTGGAGGAAGCTTCCACGGCATGGCCCACAACAGACGCTTGAGTAAATTAATCCTCAGTCTTTGTGGATATAGAGAAGCTACCAACAGAATTTGCATTGAAATAATTACATTGAGCAATATCTGCTAAATCAGTGGCATTGGAAGATACGTATATCTTATTATTCCATTTCAAAAGATCGATAGAGCGTTTACTGCAAACGCTCGAAAAACCAAACATTGTGACATCTACATCTGCAAATGATTGTAGAGATGCATCGCGAAAAAGTCGATCATTGGCCGCTCTCCTTGGTAGCAATCTGATTGAATACTGGTTTGTTGAAAGTCCATTCTGGTGGCAACAAATGGCCCCTCCATGAAGGGAGTCCGTTAATACATTCAGACGACCCGGAATATAACGGACGAATAGAAGAACTTGACGTTCTTGTACCAACCGAAAGATTCCTTCCATTAACATGAATAACAGGATGGAATGAGAGTTTCCATATTTCCGAAAATACGCTAATACCGTCGAGTTGATGGACAGAATTAACATATGAGCATTCTGAATAACGTTCATCAATAACATAGTGCAAGCCAAAATGACATCATTCTTGATGTTTGAGTGCTTGACAAGGAACTAAGGAAACAAAAGACCCTGGCACTTCAAATCCGTTCGGTTTAATGAAACTACCCAAAGTGTTTGACTGACATCCGTCAAAACTGTAAAACTCAGATCCGGCAATTGCAGTGGAACTACTTGAGATAAGCACTGAAAACTTGCCCCTGTCTGAATCTCTTATTCACTTGATTAGACAAGAAGATGTCCGTATCGAGCGAAATAATCTTCATCCTCCAATTCTGAATAAAAAGAAATTTGGAGAGGACAAATGTGTAACAGCTCCATTGGAATAAAATCACGGCAGTTCCGCACAACATATCAAGTCACATGAAATCTCTCGCTGAGACCTTGTCTGAGCGAAGACAATAGCGAGTATAACAACTGATTAATTTCGCTCTGGTTAACGGCAGATGAACGAGAATGTTATGCATCTCAAAGTTCATCCCCCGGTGGGTAAATGACTTGGACGAAAACAGATCTGACTTCTCCTCATTTACGTATGAAACCGAGACGTCGGATCAATAGAAGCAGATTCTGCACATCGTTCCGAAGCGTTAACTCGTTGCCACACATCTGAAGAATGTTGTCCAGGTAGGCCGATGTTACCGCAGACGAATGAGCTCAGAAATGAGTCATTACCGAGTTCGTTATTCAAGTGAAAGCCCAGGAACTAGATTCAGACCGAAACACATTGGTCGGTGCTAAAACACAATTCCTATGATAAAGAAGCAACGATACTTTCTGAACGCCTGATGTACCATGACGTGAAAGTATGCAACTAGAAATCTATGCATGTAGCATAGTCGTACACCCGAATACTCGCTCTGACCGATCAGATGGACTCCATATAGAAACTTGAGTCACGATCACCTTGTTATCCAGCTCAGAATATGAGTGGACGGAACGAGCTGTCTGGTTTGGAACTAGAAAAGGATGGTTGTAGAAGCCTGGAAATTCCTGGATTTCTACGATCTCTATCGCGATCATTCTAGAAGAGACTGGACTTCTGATGGAAGTGAGCATCTATTCTACTGACTGACAGAAGCTGAGTCCAACTTGGACTCCGAGTTAAAAGAGGATTTCATTTGAGGAACAATTAATCCTTCCGAAATCACCCCTTGAATCCAAGGGACGTCCGTAATCTAATCCCAAATCATTGAGAAACTCGACAGTCTTCCACTCACTAATACACGATAGAGGTTAAAACCATTACCTCCTGGTCCTGCGAGGCTTGCGGAAGTAGAAGCCATTTCCTTCACAGCCCGCACCTCGCCTCGTCGACCTAGGGGCGTCTGACCAGATGTCTCAGTCAGAATTACGGCCCTATCTGAGTCGCTACCCTGACGGTCTCTAGAATAAGACCTAGAGGATGCATAAGAACCTCTATAGGAACTTCACTTGGACGTATTCGTCCCAGAAGTGCCTGTCCTATTCTTCTCTGCTGAATCCGAATATATGGATGCGAATTTAATAGCAGAGAGTCTAAAGCTTTCTTAGTTAAATGATAATAAACTGTGGAAAGCTTGCCGTCGAAGAAAACTCTCCGGAGACCGGAGCGACTCTGAGAGAGTTTTTCACCTTACTATCTACATGCATGGATGTAGCCAGGGCCGTGTCACGTCTAACCAACTCCATATTGCCACTAAAGGACGGAGTTTTACGTGAGGTCCTTGAAAGAACTCTTAAGGAGGTTGTACATCCTAGAATTCTTTTTCCTTGAGACGTAATGATAATGTTCTGGTAAGGTGATCTGCGTACGATGATGCATCTAAGCTGTTCCTGCTAGACGATATTATTTCCAACATCGTGGTTGGAATAGACGACAGTAAAACAATACTAGTTCCTGAACTGGTCGTCTGGACGCCGAGAACTCTCAGAATGCTCTGTCCTGCCATTTCAAAATATTCAATGAAATGACGAAAGGCAGATGTAGAGCATATTGCCGATAAGAAACCTGACCTGCCCATTTAGGTAGCAAGTTATATAAATATAGCGTCATTCAACAGATCAAATGTCTGTGAAACATATCTGGACTATGTTGGAACTGAGGGATGATGTCCCTAAACCGATTAAGAATTCTATATCCAGTGGCGCTATCCGTTTCTTATCCGGCAACGCAGCATTTTGGTCCGGAGGAACAACGTCAGATGATAATGCCGGATGCACTCTACGACAATTATGTTGTTCCGAAAAGGGAAAATACAACTCATCCGTATCCCTTTCAACATCCTGTCAGACCACTTGAAATTCTTGGTCGTCTGTGCCTGAACCTTCAGCGGAACGTACCAATGCAGCTTCGTCGGATAATTCCTGATCTGACAGAGTTACTGTCAGTTGCTGGGACGCTGCGATAATTTGTGCTATCTGCGATAGCATATCAGCAACAGAGACCTGTGGAGCTGCAGTCTTATAGATTTAGCCGCTGGAAGCTCCTTGGACATTCACTCCTGCATACCTCTAATATGCGAACGTCCGGAGAATGAAGGCTTCGTATCCTTGGCTACCGGATGGCGTGACCTGGTCACCGTAGAATCCCTGATCGGCGATGTTGGGTGAATATAATCCGGTCACATAGCCAAGGTGCGGTCGCGTGTGCTGCTGTGAGGATGAGGAAGCCGAAACAGCAGTCTCTCTGGACTGTCCATGTAACGGAGCGTCCCGAGTAGTAGACGTATACTCCAACTGAGGAACATTTGTACCACAACATCTGAGCCCAGATGTTGCAATACGAGAGAGGGACCTCTCTTGCTCCCAGCTCAGATGGACCTGGACGAGCTAGGAACCGGACTAATAGGCTTCCTCCGTACCATCCTCGAATCCCTCGTCACTGGGTGTGCACATTATATTTTATAGTGCTCGCAACACCCAAATCTCCTTCCTGGACCCAACGGACGAACCCGGGTGCTGAGCCATTTGGTGAATGGTTAAGACACCGGGCGAGCTAGCGGACGACAACGCCATCGATAGTACTAAGGAACTCCAGGCAACTGACGTATCTACATGAGCACTTTTGCCGCTAACTCTTCATTTGACTGTGACAACGGAAGCACACTTTACGGAGACATCATGGTAACATCACCTTGTTACTGAATGAGACCTGTGGAGCCGCGGACATACGTGAATTATCTGCTGGAAGCTCCCGGGACGTTCATTCCTGCATTTATATAATATGCGAACGTCCCCACTGGAAAGGTCTCGTATCCTTGGCTAGCAGATGGAGTGACCTGGTCGACGTGTATTCTTTGGTCGGCGAAGAAGAGCACCAGGGACGTTCAATCCTGCATTTATATAATATGCGAACGTCTCCTGGAAAGCTGTGGTCACATAGCCAAGATGCGGTTGACGAGGATGATGAAGCCAATATTATAGCCGCGTCGGACTGTCATGTGACGGAGCGTCTCGAAGAGGTGACAGGCTTCCTCCGTACTATCCTCGGATCCCTTGTTGCTGGGTGTGCACATCTGAAGTTTTATAGTGCTCGCATCACCCAATCTGCTTCCCTGGACCGCAACAGACTAACCCGGGTGCTGTACCATTCTTATTTCCTGGTGAATGGATGTGACACCGGGCGGACTAGCGGGCGACAATGCCTTCGATAGAACTAGCTAACTCCCAGCAATTGTCGAAATACCTTGAGCACTTCCCGCTAGCCCTAATATTGCAATGGCGGAGACACAGTTATTGAAGACATCACGGAAACATCACTCTGAGTTCTGAAAAAGAAACTGATAATATATAGTGACCGTTCGGAGAGAGGACCGTAATGGACCTCTCACCGCAACAAAAGACCGTGACACACGTCTCCAACATTGTCATATCAATCAACACACACAGAGCAAGAATTAATGCGACTACATTGACTATAAGAAACACAATGAACTCGTGAATTAGAGGAAGATATCCTCGAATTACGATTGAAGAATATTTTTTCAACCAGAAAAATTATACACCGTCATATTATTCGCACTAACTCTTGAAATGAATATACATAATATATTATAATTCATTATAACATTGAAAGAAAATAATTTTCCAAAAAAAAATTTTTTGAACAAATTTTCAGAAGTGCCCAAGTTCCCAATGGGAACCCTGAGCCCAAAAAAGCCTAAGTGTGGACAAAAATTTTAAATCATTTTGAAAAAATTAATGTAACAGTTACGGACAATATTAATGGATCTTGCTATGAACTAAATTAAGCAGAAGACAAGTAAACATTGTCAGAAGAAACAGTTGTCAACATAAGCAAAAGTGTCAACAACCCGGAAACATGACTCCAGGCACAAAAACAAACATGGCCCGAAATCAGTTACCAATTTAAACACCATCTGATGCAAAACAGAGGCTTCCAGAGAAGAAACTGTAGAACATCAGATGGTAGATGCAGACCAAAACGCCTAAACACCCCTAGGGTGAGGACGTAAACATGGGGAAAAAACAGAAAATAATTCTGTTTCCAAGCCAAAACTCCCAAAAAATTTTAGTGATAAACATTACAAAAAAAAAGCCAAAAGCATAGGAGAATCGCTAGGGGGGAATAAAGGAAATGGAGAGAGGAAACACTGATTAAACAATGGAAAATTCATAGCAAGAATGACCACAATAAGGTCATGCCACAAAAATAGGTAACATGAATAATTTCGTTAAATAATCATAAGTTACAGCCCTGAACATTTGTTTCCACTGTTTTTTCCTCTCCACGTTCTATTTCCACCATATATCCACCATTTCTCTCATAATTATGTGTCTGGCATCCTTAAAACTGAGATTTACAAGCACAAATATCAGTCAGATGTAACTGAATTGAGGGCCAAACTAAGAGTGATAATTGCACCAATTTCGAGACCTCCTTGACACTGCGCATGCGCAGTGGAGTAAAAGTATGGAGGACCTTATAGGACATGTAATTTTCAGTTTTAGATGCAAATTTTGGGGATTGGGGGGTAAAATTTGCGTTTGGCCCTAGATATTATAGAGTTAGCGCCAGCTAAGTCTGGGTCATTGGTACAGTATAAAAATACTATACAGTGTGGCACATCAGTAACCTGAACACAAACATAAAGTAACATGACAATCCAAGCAATATTTTTCAAGTTAGCGAATGCCAAAGAAATGGATACGGATGCCAGACAGATGGACAGACAAAGGATGGACGAACAACGGAAGGCCACCCGGATGCCGACATTATTATGTGTACCATACATGCTATGGGTACACATAATAACTTTGATCAATATTTTTTGAGTTATCGCATTCTAAAGAAACTGATTGCAGTAATTCTTCATTTGATGGATAAAGGATTCATATCAGAGGATCAAAATAACAGATTTACACCCAAATCTATACAGCTCAGCACATCAGTAACCTAAACAGAAATTTAAAGTAACAACACAATCTGATTAATATTATTTGAGGTATTGCATAACAAAGAAATAGATTGAAACATTTTTTTTTAAATTAAGTGGATAAAGGGTTAATACCTCGGGATCAAATGATCAGATTTATATAAAAAAACTATACAGCTCGGCAAATCAGTAACCTGAACATCTATATGAAGTAACAAGACAATCAGATTGATATTCTTTGAGTTATCGCATGTCAAAGAAATAGATTGGAAAAATGCACAATTTGATCGATAAAGGGTTAAACTCTCAGGATCACGATACCAGATTTACACCAAAATCTATACAGCTCGGCACATTGGAAACCTGACCACACATATGAAGTAACAAGGCAACCTAATCAATATTTTTTAAGTTACCGCATGCCAAAGAAATGGATTGGAGTAATGCTTAATTTGATGGATAAAGGGTTAGTATCTCAGGATAGAATCTTCAGATTTACATCAAAAACTATACAGCTCGGCACATCAGTTACCTGAACATATCCATCAGGTAATATGACAATAGGCTTGATATTTTTTTAGTTATCGCATGCTAAAGAAATGGATTGGAATAATGCTTAATTGGATGGGTAAAGGGTTAAAATCTCAATATTGAATAATCAGATTTACACCAAAAACTATACAGCTTGGCGCATGAGTAACCTGAATACAAATATAAAGTATCATGACAATCTAAGCAAAAGTTTTCAAGTTATCGAATGCCAAAGAAATGGATATGGATGCCGGACGGACGGACAGATGGACAGACGAAGGATGGACAGAGGTCCACCCCGGATGCCGGCATTATGTGTACCATACATGGTATGAGTACACATAAAAAGGGGGATAAGTCTAGAAAGTGAAATGTAAGAAATATTAGAGACGCATTTGAAAGCCTTTCCCATGAACAATCTTCATTACAAATTTCAGCGAGATCCAATAACCCAAACCGGAGATACGATGCAGAGACAAAAAATTGGCTATTTTGTATATTCAAAGGGCAATAACTCACAGAAAAAAATTCCAACATCAAAATGGCCGATGTTCCCGAAAGATCTCACAATCGTGAAGATCTGTATGAAATTTCATTCAAATCTGAGCAGTAATGTTTATGATGTAACTCAAACATACATTGGAGGGCAGATGAATGGATGGATGGATGGATGGATGGATGGATGGACGGACAGGTACAATCCCTTGTAACCCTCTTTTTTTAAAAAAAAAGTGGGGGAATAATAGAAACAAGAGGCCCCAGAAGGCCTGGGAACACTCACCTGACATGGTAGGGGATCGGGTAGTTTCATCCTCGGGAAGTTTCGTCCCCGGGAACTTTCGTCCTCAGTTCGTGGGAAGATTCGTCCCCTGGAAGTTTTGTCCTCAATATATTTAATAATTAACTTGAGTAAGGTGCGTGTAAGAGATAACTAACTACTGATACTGATGTAGTTGAATCTTAATTTATTTTACAACAACTTTATATATTATAATGCCATAAAAACGAAACATACAAAAAGCGATCAAATAAAACATACAATAAACGAACCTAATAATGAAAATTTTTTGAAAATTCTCTATTTCTTAGTTTGGCCAAAACGATATACTTTATTCACTTCAAGCAGAAATTCAGTTGTTCTCAGTTCACTATTCTTGTATCTGGTCCAAAGTTGGTTTATCTCCTTGTTGATCTTTGTGTACTTCCTTCTGACTTTTTCTAAGTCACGAGCCTCTATAGATAGCTGGATGAGCTCTGCCTCTTGTTGAAGTACTAATACCAATTTGTAAAATGACAGTATTGTTCCTTTGGCATTCATCCTACGGTGCCAAGCTGCAATACAAAATTTAAGAAATTAATACAAATATAAAGAAAAAGAATCTGACGATGATAATAAATTGACATCTGCGTTTTTCAGAGGAGGACATTATGAAGTTGACTAGCTTTACGCTTATATTATTCAATGTTATTAAATTAGTTTTAATTTAATTTATTTAATTAAATTGATATCAATAAGTTGACTTGCTTTACGCTTATATTATTCAACGTTATTAATTTAATTTATTTAATTAATTTGATATCCTTTGCAGTAAAAAATAAATTTTCGAGAAAATATGAAATCATTATCATACCTTCAATGTGATTATTGGTGCATATTGTTTGGTCGAAGATACACCATGCAGAAATATCGAAATGTTCGCTGTCTATCCACTGGTCCTGTACATAAGCAACAAATTCTTTTAAGCTGTCAGTGTTTACTTTTGTTGCGAGGTGGTCAAATGTTTCCTTGATGTGGTCATCAGGTAGAAAAGTCAAGGCCAGGAATTGTTTTATGTACTTCTTCAATGCTGGATTCGCGCTGTAGGCTGACATTTGTTACTTTGGCGAACACTGCTTTCGTCCAGTGTAAGATGCATCCCTTGATTTCCTTCTCTGGAAAAACCTGCCGTATGGCCTGCCGAGCAGCTGAAATGATTGAAATAGACATAGATTAGTTTCACATGGTAGGAACGGAAATATGATTTTGCATTATTATTGTTCTATTATCGCCAATTAATTATATTACATATACATGCTGTGTTGTAATATTGTAATATTGTTTTCTTCTTGAAATCATCTATTCACTGTATGAAGCCTGATGAAGTGAGGAGAAATCTCCAACTTACCAATTTCAAAATCGCTGACAAATGTTTCCACCGCCGGTTCTTCAATGCATTCAAGGATTGCTTCAAGAACTTCAACGTTGTCTGTTCATCCTCGACGAGTCATAATTACAAAAACCATTGAAAATTGTTTCTTTTTCTCTCCACTGCTGACAAATGAGTTGATTGTCCACAGCTGTGCATTGCTGGCAAATTGTTTACCGACAATTTAGGAACACAATGTAAGTTTGTGTTGTAGATCAATATCAGATATCTGACATGACGGAATTTGCCATGCCCTGACACTCCCTCTTACACCCTGGTCGGCGCTTTAATTAATGTGGTAAACAAGCCCTATTTTATTGGTAGAAAAGACTCTTTTAAATTAAAGTTTAAAATTTAAATCGAGATTAAATTAAAATTTAAATTGAAGCTTAACAATATACAAACCTTGAAGGTGCCATCAATGAACAACCGTTTCGCTTGACGCAGAAGATCTAACTGAAATGGTGTACTGAAAATCATGTGACAATATGTGTTCATATGTATGTCGGCTACCAAAAATTCATCCACATGTTGAAAATCACGGTCTATTTGGAAGTGGATATCTTCAGGCGTTGGTGGTCGAGATTTTGCTCTGTGCAGGTTGGTGATTCTCTTGACATTCATATTTTCTGGTTTAAACTGCGATGTCGTCGGTGTGACGGTTTCTCTTACAACTTCCTCAACAATATCTGAAGCAGGTCTGAACATACTGTGCCTGGCAACTTCTTTTACCTGTGCAGCAAAAGTAATTATTAAAATATATTATTAATTATTCATTAAAATTCTGTACGACAAAAATAACTACATACGCATACCAAATTTTGTCCCGGACGGCCCAGCCATTTTCGAGTCTATAGCTATAATTGATTATTAATATAAATTATTTGTACAATTATTATTATTACTTTTCAGTTGTTTTATATATCACCGTATTTTACTAAAATTAATAATGAAATTATATTAATTTACCTGTGAATAGACTGTTTTTTTTCACTTGCAGTGATGGATCAGCTGGATGATTGTGGACGGTGTCATTTCTGGTGAAAGAATCTTCAACCTGTGCAACACAAGCCATGCATTGATCATTCTTAGGTCTAAAGGTACATCTCCACTGTGTCCGACCATCTTTCTCTGTCTGTAAACAAAAAATGTGTGTTTTTTCAATAAAATATATAATATATAAATTTAAAATAAATAAAGAAAATATGACAAAGTATTGTTTTGTTCTCTGTCAGCCTTAATCTCCTTTAGCTGTACATAATTTTATCGTTAAATAAAAAAACAGTTTGCCACCAGATTGGGATAATCTAATCACGAGATTGAAGACGCAATCACAGTTATGAATGGTGTTTGAGTTGAAGAGTGGGTGTATAAAATAGAGTATTTTAATATTATAATATAAAATGTTTACAAACCTTAATACCATAAGAATATCCATCATTGGTTACGAGCAGAGGCTTTCCCCGCTTGTTTCCAGTCGGCAGGACTGTGTATGTCATTGGTACATCAGGAAAATCTCCGTCTGGTAGGTTATCATCACACAATGGTGTCTCTTCTATCTATACGCGGTCGTTGAATTGATGCTGTGTAATGTTGAAAA
Source organism: Pictodentalium vernedei (assembly GCA_031216915.1). Classification (NCBI taxonomy): domain Eukaryota; kingdom Metazoa; phylum Mollusca; class Scaphopoda; order Dentaliida; family Dentaliidae; genus Pictodentalium; species Pictodentalium vernedei. Next base: position 226,463,511 of record CM062293.1, read on the forward strand.
ATGCAGACAAACTATTGTTGACAGTGGCTGTGGAAAGGTCAGGTCTGGCATCACTAAAATGACAAGAGGCCCCAGGAGGCCTGAGGGCGCTCACCTGACATGGTAGTCTAAATATCAAACCAGGGACTTGATTTGAATAAGCTGCATATGCCCCTCCTAAGAAAAGCATATACCAACTAGATGAAGCAATTGTGCCCAAACAATACACAGAATTTTCGGTTCCTGCACTTTTACGTCCCAAAATTGAGATAAGCGCATAAAAAACAGATTTTTTGTTATTTTTGTTCGGAAATTTTCGAAGTCCCAAACAAAATATTTTCAGCCTAAAATTTTTTTTTCTTCTTAAAATTGACCAAAACGCTTAAAAAAACAAAAAACTAATTTCCGGATTTTGGTCCAAAATTGCTAAGTCCCACCCAGAACCCCCCCCCCCCACCCCCCCCCCTCCCCAAAAAAAAAAAAATTTGTCTTAAAATTGTACAAAACGCATAAAAAACCAAAAAACTAATTTCTGGATTTTGGTCCAAAATTTTTGAAGTCCCACCAGGCCCCCAAATTTTCAGTGTAAAAAAAAAATAAATTTTTTTGTCTTAAAATTGACCGAAACGCATAAAAAAAACAAAAAAAAAATTCCGGATTTTGGTCCAAAATTTCTAAGTCCGGAACGGGACCCCACATTTTCAGCCTAAATATGAAACCAGGGACTTGGCTTGAACAAACTTGAATCTCACCCCCTAAGGATGCTGCATACCAAATATCAAAAGATGGTAGATCTGAAGAAGAAGATTTTTAAAGAATATTCCTCATTCTGCACTAATTTAAACATTTGGGCTCCCATAGAGAGCCCAAATATGGACACAGGGAATTGATTTCAATAAACACGTGAAACAATCTTCCAAAGATGTTATATGTGAAATTTGAAAGCTTTTGGAGCAGTGGTTTGAGAGAATAGTAGTCTTACATGTTTTTCCCATTACTCACAATGTTAAAAAATGCTGACTCAGCACTTTTTCAAAGTCCCCAAAAAGTACCCCATGATAAAACCGATAGCAATTTTTTTGACCATTCCATTCTGTTGGTCCTAAGGAAGCTTCACACCAAATAAGAATTCTCAGTGCTCGGTAGTTTTGGAGATATGGGCGTTTTAATTTTTTCTATTTTTAGCTCCTGCGGTTCCCATGGGGCAACATGAAAAAAAAATTGGGCATAAATTAAGTACTTATGACCCAATAAGCCCTCATATCAAATTTGGTTCAAGTCTGCCTCACAGTTTGGAAAATAGAAATTTTGGGAGTGGAAAAAATTCTTGCCCCTCCCATAACGGCAAATATAGCCCCACAAACTTCTTTTGAACAAATCTGAGTCTGCACCTCAAAAGGAAGCGGCACACCAAATATCAAGTATCTGCTACTGCTGGTTCATGAGAAGATTTTTTAAGATTTAGGCACACTTTTTGGGCATGGCCTTACCAAGGGGCGAGGCAACTTGATTTGAACAAAATCAAATTGCGATGTCTTATCTCAAATATCATTTAAATTGCTTCAGTGGTTTGGGAGGAGAAGACGCAAACACCATGTTCACGGACGACGGACGGTGAGTGATCACTATAGCTTTCCGGACTGAACGTCAGGTGAGCTAAAAATACAGCATGAATGTTTAAAATAACAATAAATAATGATAAATAGCAATCCAGTATGCCTCTCCCACAATTACTCCCCCACCCCCCTCCCCCCCCCCCCCAAAAAAATGTGTAGTTTCCTTTCTCCCCATGAAACGAGCCCCATTTTACTGTATGAGTTTAAACACCAATAAACAAATTAATGCAGTTACCTTTCATCTTGAGAGTTTCAGCAGCATGTGTTTGGCCAGTCGCCTCTTCAAGGACAGGTGCGTCATTGTTGGTTGGTTTTTCGTCGCTGATGACTGGCGTTTTGTTGGTGTCCATTGGGATGTCAGGCCGAGTCCCACTAAAATTAAAATACAGTGTTGAAATATTAAATATAGTATGAATCAAATGATAACATAGGGCCATAAAAAAGAACCTCTGTTTCTCAGGCCCAAGCGTATGGTCATTTTTGCTGCGCATGCAACCTTTTTATCACCTCCAAAAATCTTTATAAATTCGAGTTATTATGCTCATTTCGGTAAATCGATAGTACCAATGCTTACGTTAGCGAATTTTAAATAACACACACTCTGCATTTATTCTACAGCATACTTTGATAAAGTGGGTGGGTTTTAGCATTATTCAAGTTAGAAACTGTTTCATACCTTAAAAAGTAAGTATAATGACAGACAGACCGACAGTGTCTTTCAGACTGACAACAATTATATAGGGGAATGGTTGATTCCCACCAACCCTGAGAAACTCCGCAGAGTCAGGCGCAGAGTTGAAAGGAACACGTTCTCCAGACATTGAGTTTTTTTTTTTGTAAATGGCCGTCATTGTGTTATTTGAAACTGTGTAGCTAGTTTACCAGTTATGGAATTAAGTGAATTTGAGGAACAGGATAATTGTTTGAATCAGTGATATATCAAACAATAACCTTTGCTTGATATAAAAGTAACAGTTCCATTTGAAAATAAATCATATATTATCAGCTGTGTACAGTCGAATTGGGAAAAAAAACACTACACATATTCGTTTTGTATTTCATTTTTCCAAAAAATATGATTTGTGGATGAACTGCTCTTTCAAATAGGTTGTTATAATTAATATACTACTCAAAGTTTGCTAAGCACCAAATATTTGACACATCATTGTGAAATTTGCTTGTGACATATTTGCGATATTTTTGGTGGATATGATCGAGGAGTGTATTGAGATGGTCCCCAGTGTTTACATTAGCTCTCTTGACAGGTAGACTTTTTGTGACAGTCATGGAAAGCATGTACCCCTTGATTTTCATGATGTTTTCGTGTACTGTCTACATGTACATGACATGTGTAGGGTATTCAATCTTCATTTCAACACAAACCCTTGTGATTTAATGATTGAATATGGCAAATGCAAATGTAAGAAGACATTTGTCTGAAGCAGAAAAATGGCAGACTGTAGGGATGGTGGAGCAAGGGGCTACCCATCATCAGGTTGGTGAAGCTCTTGGTGTGCACCATACGGTGATCACCAGAGCCCGGGCATGATTTCAGCAGTATGGCACGCCAGTCAGATGGCATGGTGGTGGCAGAGACAGGGCAACATCTGCAGCTGAAGACCGGTTTTTGATCATTCAGGCCTGTAGGAACTGCTTTGCCACAGCAACCCAGCTTCGCAGTGACCTTCAGAATGCATCCGTGGTAATGTTTCGATGCAGACTATCAAGCAAGGCTGCATGAAGATGGTCTCCGATCGAGAAGACCATGTATTCGCATTCTACTGTCCCAGAACCACCGCCAGGCATGATATGAATGGGCCACTGACCACATTGGATGGACCAGAGAAGATTGGCAACCTGTCCTTTTTACAGATGAGTCAAGGTACTGTCTAGACCACACAAATAGGCATTCTAGGGTATGGGGAATATCAGGAGACCGATTCCATGAAGCCAACATTGCTGAGCATGACCGCTATGCTGGAGGGTCAATCATGGTCTGGGGCGGGATCAGCTGTTTGGACATACAGAGCTCTGTGTCCTTGAACATGGTACATTGACTGCACAGCGGTATATTGATGAGATCATGGATGTCCACGTCAGATTGTATGCAGGTGCAGTGGGTGACAGATTCATTCTGATGGACGATAATGCCCGTCCTCATGTTGCCCATGCTGTTGAAGAGTACCGACAGAGGGAGGGGATTGAGCGTATGGACTGGCCAGCAAGATCCCCTGACCTCAATCCAATCGAACATGTCTGAAATGAGTTGCAGCTTGCAATTTCAGCCTGTCCAGTCCAGCCAAGAAATGTCCAGGAGCTTGGTTCCATGCTGGTCCAAGAATGGAACAACATCCCACAAAGGACCACCAGGAATCTGACTGGGAACATGAGAAGGCGTTGTCAAGCTGTAATTAACAGTAATGGGTCTGATACTCGATATTGAAGCCATACCAATTCGCTCCGTCAACTTTTTGACATATTGAAAAATTTCCTCTTTTACCAATAATATCCATTTTCCATGGTTATGTATTCAAGAGCTAAAAAATAATGCCAAACAAAAATAAAATCTTAATTTTTGTACTTAAATCATTAAAGATATAGTTAAATAAAAAATATATACAATTTTCATTACAATATTTCAACTAAAACGGAAAACAGGTAGTTGCGTCGTTGCTCGGTGGTTCTCTCCGGGTACTCCGGCTTCCTCCACCCGTAAAACTGTCACGGTCATGATTAGCCGTTGTGCATAAATATGTGACCTTAAACATCAATAAATAAATAAATAACAGGTAGTTGGATGTAATTGGTGCTTAGCAAACTTCGAGTAGTATATATTGGGAAAAAATTCCGATTCATGAATTTCTTAGGCAAGTTGTGAGGGAATTTCTTCTTTTGGTAAAATAAATCTGTGAAAGTTGGTAATTTACAGCAGTTCGACATTTTTCCCAGAGACGTTCCGTCCCCTGTAACGTCTTGCCCATGAGATGTTTCAACCTGTGCGGTGGCATAATTTTCACGTTTCACTGAGAAAAAAAACATTCTGAACACCCTTCATTTATTACCCAACACCCATCCAGTGAATAACCAATGTGGCAGCGTGGACCACCAGGACGTTGTGTGGGGGGCGAATTACCACAAACAATCTCTTGGGAGAAATGAAAAATAAAAAAAAAAGCCGCCCACCCGCATCCTTTTGGAGGAAAAATGGCCTGAGAAACAGACAATCAACGTTTTATGGCCTATAATGGTAAATTTAGTATGATCTTGGTTTCAAATTATAATTGCACCCCCCCCCCCCCCCAACACACCTCCAAAGCCCAAGTTCAGCCCCCTCCCATAATTACACACATGTACAATCCTGGGCATGTAAGAAGATACAAGAAAAATAAATGTGCAATTTCCTTTCATCTTGAATGAAGTCAATAGCAGTGTGACCAGTTGGTTCGTCGTATATGTAAACTGCCCAGCAAACTCCAGATTCGTTGCAGTTTTTGCAATTGAAGAATATAGTGCATTCAGACTTTTTGGCTTTGTTGTATATTCCTATAACACAGAAAAATCAATCCATATTAATCTATCAATAACAAAAATAGTTAAAATGAATTCATCGAAGTTAATACAAGTTAATTGATCGATATTTTATAAATGCGAAAAGAATGATATATTTACTTTGTGGAATGTTGGTTTTGCAGGTTCGGTGCTGCCAGCGTCCGCATGTATCACAATCCACGGCCTGCTGTCTGGGTCTAACATTTCTTCCACAATCTATACAAGGGTACTCAGTTGTAGCCGACGGTTCTCTAAAGTTGTAAGGCATTTTGACAGGTATGATCAATGCTATGACTGATTATGATGAATGATGATGAATGAAAAGTTTCTGCGCGGCGAAGGCGCACAAGGAAAATGTGGGATTGAAATCCCTTGCGACCCTAATAACTTTTTTTGTTTTATAGCTTTATTTGCTTATAAATCCATGAGAGTCGGGAGCGAGAGCCAATAATCTTATTAAGTTTGAGTGTGCGACTGGCAGCAGGATAGTGGGTTGAGATCCCCGAAAACTTCGAACTGGAAAATGGCTAGGAATTTGCATAATTACAAGAGCTCTGCTCCGTGTTTGCTAAGAGAAGTGGGCAAATTTATGGTAATACTGAAACCGCAGTTTGGTGGTTATTTTAGAAAAAAGAAAAAGAAACCCAAACCGTTGCTGGTTTGGGAGCAGCCCCAGCATATTATCCTTAACGGTTACAAAAAGAAAAAAATCCACCAATATGTGTTTCTGAAAGCCGGGAGTCATCCATAAGCCTATAAGAGAGAGTGGATGCTGGGTATTGGCCATCTGGTCTGCCTTCAGAGGGAACAGATGACGGGGTGATTGGAGGGAAAAAAAAAGAACAAAAACAAAGGAAAAAAAAAACAAAAAAAACACACACACCCTCTCACAGACACACACCCGAAAGCCCTTCAAAGGGCTGGTAAATCTTTATTCAAATGTTTATTTATATAAAATGTACACTTGTCCCCAGCCAGACAAGCTTGTTTCAAACCTTGCCTGGTGTTTGGTGGTTTCCTGTGTATGTTAACAGAAAGGTAGGTTGCACCAATTCCTCCTATGCTTCGTCTACCATTTCCATGCGTCTTCTTGATAAGCAAGAAAATTTGAGAATGTTCAATTAGAAAAGTTATAGAGAGAAAGATGGGTATCCGCTATTATATATTGTGACTGTTGTGTGATTGTTGCTATGGATGGGGTGAGGGGTGGGTTTCTTTGGAGCCCACTCCCCACACGCAGAGTTGCGAGGCAATCCTCACAGACTCAATCCTAAAGATCTCAATGAGTAGCGAGGCAATCCTCACTGACTCCACGCAGTTTAATTCTATTGAGTAATTTTAATTTACTGTGGCTTATTTTGTTTTTCTGTTAAGGGTTCGGTGTTCATTCAGCTTCACCAATGATTCACTATCCTGGAGTATGTGGAGGGTTTTGTTATACAGGTCTTATTAAATGCATTTCAATCGTGCTTCAGCAGAGTCGTGAGGCAGTCCTCACAGACTCAGGCCTTGCCGTTTGAAAATGGTACGGGCGCGACAAACGCGCGCCTGGAAATAAGATTGTGCGCGCTGTTTCTTCCCGCGGGCGTGTTTCTAAAATAAGGACGGTAAACATAAAGTATAGCAGACCCAACGTATTATTAAAAAATCACCAACATTTACCAACTTTTCATGGTACCCGGGAATTCCCTGCATTCGTTGGTGTTTTCTCTTGACAAATAAACAAATTTGGGGGATAGACGGAATTTTTAATTTGTTTTGACGAGTTCTTCAATCTTGTAATTCCGTAACGAAACAATTCAATTTGCACGTCAGCCATTTGGTCTGAGTGAAAACTCGTGTGTTCGATGTTGGAGAGCAGTGGTTCCGCACATGTTGCGGAGGAAGAACTGCGTAAGTACTGCATTATTTGTGTTTGATAACTAAGGACTGATTGACTCACACCACATCAATAACTACTTTAAACTATAATTTGAGAGTTCAAACGTCATAATTTTATGAACAAAATTCTGTCATCGCGGTTATCTACCATCGATGAAAATTTGAAATCTGAGAAAAACAAATTACAGAAAAACTGCAGACATGAACAATCTAAAAAAAGATCAAAGGTGAACGCATAACTTTACAGAACAGTGAATAGAGGTCATTAAACATTTGTACAGGGGAGCCTCGGCCCGAGCGCTTCGTCCAAGTCATTTCGGTTGACTTATTTTTCGCCCAAACTACAATACTTTTTTTCCAAAACAATATCAATTTAATAAATTCACATTGTTTTGGAAAAAAAGTATGTCGTTTTTTACAATCCAATTACAATGTTGTTAAAACCCTTTACCTAACGAATCGGCCACACCCGCTGGCGTATTTAACAACTTGAGCTGTTGAAAGATTCAGATTTTTTCAAACAATGTGACCAAAACCACATCATGTGACCTCTCAGTCGAATGAGTGGTCACATGATGTGGTTTTGCCGACAATTTTTGGAAAATTTGGGAAAATATAAAAAAAATAATAAATTTTTATAGGGTCGGTGTTGGGTAAAGGGTTGAGCTTTGCTTAGTACCTGGAATCCATTTATTTTATCATGGAATTCCACAATAAAATCAATGAAGTCCAGATACTAAGCTTTTCAGTGCTGCAATGAAAGTTGACTTGTAAGTTCGGGGAGGACATGCATTTTCTCAGTCTTCACATAATAATCAGGTCCCAACGCCTGTTTAAGGTTATCCCTTATGAAAATGTACCATGGTATAACCATGGTACACCATGGTATGTCACAAAATGCTGTGGTATTACCATGGTACCATGGTAATATCACGGTATTTTGGGACATACCATGGTGTACCATGGTTGTACCATGGTACATTTTTATAAGGGATCAGTGAACGTTTATTCAGTCATGTCGCCACCAAAATCTGATCCGCTGTCAGTGTCATCTGAGTCCATACTAGAGTCTGACTCGGATGTCAGTTTTTTCATTCTTTTTTTTAAGAGTTAGATTCTGTTCCCCCCCCATCACTTGACATAAGTCTGTGTTTGCGGCGAGTGTTGGTTAGATACTTATTTAAAGCCGAATCAATAATGGCTTCTTTTTCTTTGTTTGACAAAACATGGTCATTAACTCGGATAAGAAGCTGGTCTTCGATTGTTTTGTGTGACATGCATAGACGCTGGTCAGTCATCATTGCGGTTAGATGAGAAAATGCATTTTCGACGATGCTATTGCTAACAGCAATGCTCAAAATAATTTCTGCCACCAAACAAATATTTGGAAATTGCTCACGTCGAAAAGCCATAAGCTTTTCCCACAACTGTCTAACTTTAAATTTGGGGTAATAGTGTTTCGTGACGCACACAAGATCCTCCCATTCTGTTTGGAGTTTCACCCTGTTATCGTCAAAACCGGCAAACTTCAGGGGAGCTCGAAAATATTCGACCACTTTAAAAATTGAGACCATGTCCTGTGAAATACTTAGCCAATTCGCGGGATATATGTTCAAATATATCATTTTCGAGTCCCGAAAACCGCCTGTTGATACATGCATGCAAACAATCAATTGTGGTTTTTGAGAGTTTGTAAATTTCTTGTTCAATTTTAGAACGCATATCGCTACGGCAACCTTTCATATTGTCATATTCCAATTTAGCAAACTCGCGATTGTCTATTTTTCGCTTCATTGTGCCAATTTTGGGCATTGTAACTTCAAGAGAAATAGATCTACCCCCGCTATTGCCACCAGCAGTTTCAGTTAGTACGACACCAGCCTTGGAAGTAATTTGATCAAGAGAATGACTTGCGTCAAGCATTTGACAAAGAGAACGTTTGGTCTTATCTACCGACGGCAATATGTCAAATATCAAAATATTCGATTTCTCGAAATGGAGAGACATCTTGGACACAGAATCGATAATTCCCTGGTACAAACAACAGACTGTTAAAAACTTAACACTTTCAAGTTTCTTCAAATATCCAAGCATTTTTGAGGATACAGATTTATAGTCCGGGTCGGCTACTGAATCCTCAAAAACCTTAGCTAAAACAACCCAGTTATTTATTAAATGAGTAACTGCTTGCCGGTGGTGATTTATAAATCTGGTACCAGTTACTTTGGGGAAATTATATACTTGAACTTCCAGTGCCAACGCAGCTGGCTTAAAATGTCTCTTAAATTTCCCTGACCTCTTGAAAAAGTAGTACAGCCCCTTCATCAGTTCATCCACCTCTTCAAATTCCTTTTGACTCATAATAGAGTCCTTTATAGCCAGCTCAAGGCGGTGTGCCACACAATGAATTGTTAATAACCAAGGCCGACTGTCATTTTTAATCCGAGTCAGAAGGCCGTTATACTTGCCAAAATTAACGCTTGCACCATCTGCTGTGGCAGAAATAAGTTTGTGTGTAAAATGATCTTGTGAAATTTGAATTTTATTTTGGAAAACTTCGTCAATTGCCCTTTTTATGTTTTCAGCACTGGCATCACTGAAGCTGTCTATGTCCTGAAGTGCAAGTAAATAAATTGTTGGAGTACCATCCACAACTGCCCTAACTAACACAAGCTCCTTTTCTGACCCCATCTTGCGTGCTTGCGACCCGTCAGACATCAATGAAAACGCATTAACGTTGCCTAAAATGCTTGCTAATTTTTCGCGAATGGCATCAGCAATAAAGTTGATAAACTCTCAGACTTTTTTAGAATTCTCAATCCCGTGAATCAAATTAACCCCATTGGCCTTCTGTATTTTAATCATTGTTTCAAAACTTGTCAGTGGTTGACCATCAACGACCAGTAAATATGCAGTTGTGAACAGCTTTCTGTATGCATCTTTTGACTGATTTTGAATAGCAAAGTTAATTTTAGGCTGTTTAACTCCCACAGGGCCAATAATTGATGGGGGCACATCGTCAGAACTTTGTGCACTTGATGTTTCTTCATTGGATATATTAGAAGAACCGGCGCGAGGATCGGAATTTGACAATTTCTCCAATTGTATGCCAATCAAATGTGCATTAGAATCGAGGTGTCTCTTCACGGTATGTTTGGTTACAAATTACGTCCCTTGCACATACTTTTGGACTTCTACTAAGGCTCTTCCACAAAGTTTATCTGATTTATTTATCCCGGAAGTCTGTCTAGCACATGTTTTGCAGTAGACTTCTGTCACAAAATCTATTCCACGTCTCCCGTCGCGAACTGTTCTATAGCCGATGAGATTTCCAACATTCCACTTTAGAAATGTATTCAGTTGGACCTGGTGCCCCTTGATATTAGGATCCTTTGCTTGGTCGAAATTCTCCCCTAAAGGCCCCTCGTTCAGCATTTTACACTTTAAATATACGAAAGGGCACGGTGAGCGTCAGTGTTGTTTATTTTCAATCAATTATCAGCTCAGTGAACATACATGGCATGGTGCAAGACAACGTCACGATAATCATAATTACGTGCAAGAATTAAGATTCATTGTCATGATTGACATCATGTAATTGAAAGAAGAAGCACTAATGAGTGTCACAGAGTGCATTCTTCGAAAGTACAAGGAGTTTGATAAGTTAAACTATCTTTTTTTTACGAGCGCGTTTTGGTGCGCCCTCCGACTGTAATTCGCGAGCGCGATGGCGCGCAAGCGCAATCGCGTGCCTCAAACGGCAAGACCTGCAGACTCTATCCTAAAGTTCTCAATGAGTAGCGAGGCAATCCTCACTGACTCCAGGCAATTCAGTTATATTGTATAATTTTTTTTATTTTCTGGAAACTTATTTTGTTTTTCTATTAAGGGATCAGTGTTCGTTCAGCTCAACCATTAATTCACTATCTTGGAGTCTGTTGAGGGTTTTGTTTTGTAGGTCTTTTAATCGCCTATCAATAGTTTCTATTTTTGCTAGCTTGTGAAGTTCCTTTATCGGTGTCCATTTGGGTTTGCCTAGTGCCACACGCAGGGCATAATTTTGAACCCTCTGTAGCTTCTGAATGTTGGTTTTGCTCAGGTTATTTGTTATTATGGCACCGTATTCTAGTACCGGACGTATAAATGTTTTGTAGAGATTGAGAAGCACAACTTTGTTTGCTCCATAATTTCTACTTCTGATCATCTTCAGAAAATTGATACGTTTAGTAGATCTAACCGTAATAGAGTTAACGTGACTGTTTAGACTGACATCGCTATCTAGGATAAATCCCAAAAATTTGGCCTCTTTGCGCACTTCTAATTTGTGATCATATAACTTCAGATCGATACTGGGGACTGGTTTTTTCCTTTGCTTCTTGAAGAACGTAACGTTTTGAGTTTTGGCAGCATTGAGTTTGAAGCACCACAGGGCGCACCAGCTCTCAAGATCACGAAATGGTATCCTGTAGATGATTTTTAATTATGTTTCGGGACTTGCTGGCCGTCCAAATGCCTTTGTCGACTGAGAACTGCGATACTTCAACACAGTTTTTCCCTACTTTTTCTATGTCATTCACATATATTATGTAAAGAAGCAGGCTTAGAACCGAACCTTGTGGTGTTCCCGCTTCGAGTATTACTTCCTCTGACACCTCACGATTAACCCTCACCTTGATTTTTCGGTCAGTTAGAAATGATGATATGATCCTCAGAATTTTAGTGGGTAATCCCATTTTCACTAGGTTATATCTCGCACCATTGTGCCATACAGAGTTGAATGCTTTTTCTACATCCAAGAAAAGCACTGTTCCGATTTTGTTTGACTAAATGCTGTTTTCATATAATCGACCAATCGATATACGTGTTCGATTCCCTCTTTCTGACTCCTATACGCTCTTTGCCATTTGTTGAAAAAGTTGACTGATTCGAGATAGCTGTGAAGTCTCGTAGTTAGAATCCGCTCAAATATTTTTCCAACACAGCTAAGCAAGCTGATTGGGCGGTAGTTAGAAGGGTTGGTAAGGTCTTTGTCGGGTTTAGGTATCATTACTCCTTGGCCACTTTCCAGCATTTTGGGAAGTACCCACAGGAAAGACAGCAGTTTAGGAGTTTGGTAAGTCCACAGTAGAAGATGTTGGGGCACTGTTTCATTATTTTGTAAGAGACTTCGTCTTCTCCTGGGGACAAAAATGACTTGCATTTTCTGATTATACCCATGACCTCTTCTTCGCTTATTGGTTCGGTTAATTCATGGTCATCCCCGTCTTCATGCCTTTGGTCGAAGTTCGATTCATTGAAAATTGAGTTGTTATCTCGGACAAATTTATTTACTTTTACCTTAAAATCGTTGTCATATCTGTTCCCTTCTTGTGGACAATGCGCTTTCTTTAGAAGTTCGGCAAAAGCGCTGGCCTTTGCCTTGTCGTCCATGGCCATTAGTTCCGTCGCTAGTCTTCAGAGCATTATTATTGGCACTTTTGCTCTTTTGGCCAGTTAGAGTTTTAAATGTATCCCAGAACCTCTTAGGTTCTCTCATTCCATTTAGGTTTTCTGTTGCTTTTTCCCATCTCACGCGATTGTCATTAGCTATGGCCTTTTTTACTTCTCCATGTAGGTGATCATACACAGTTTTAAGTTCTGCTCTTTTCATTTGATCATTCTCTGATTGGTAAGCCCGGAAGGCTTTTCTTTTTTGTTTGATTATTTGAAGAGTTGTTTGGGTTATTCTGTTGATCCACATCTTTATTGTTTGCTTGGGGCAAATTTCATCTAGTGTACTGTTGATAACCTCATTAAGATGGGTGCAGGCTTTTTCTAGTTCATGAGCACTTACGGGGTCATTGCCTTTATTTTTGCTTCGATAATATTTCTGAAGAGGTTCCAGTCAATTTTTTATAGGTTCCTCCTATTCATGGGAGGATACCTTGTGGGACCAGTATTACATTTTAAAGTGGCGTGAACTGGCAGCTGATTACTGCCTAGCTCATCATCCCCTACAAATATGTCTTGCATTTGGCTGGTTAGTGATTTGCTAGTGATAATCAAGTCTAGGATATCTGATTGATGGAGTGGGTTGTTGCTTATGTATGTTACGTCTTGATCGTTATTTACCATGAATAGATCGAGTTCTTCAATGATGTTGAAAAGGGCGTCACCTTTAGGCTCAGTCTTATGACAACCGAATACCTAGTGTTTGGAATTGAAATCACCCAAGAATATGCAGTGCTTGTACTTTTTGGTAAAGAATTCAAATACTTTACTGTCTACTGTTGCTTGTGGCTTGTTATAATATAATATGATATAATGGCCACGTGTTTGTGGTCAAGTTCAATTTCAGCTCCAATCACTTCAGCATTGAGGTGGTCGCATGGTATTGTTTTGTATTTAATCTCCTGCCTTATTAGCTGAGCGACACCACCGCCTTTTGGGACGGAGCGATCTCTTCTAATAATATCAAAACCACATAACTAGAATTTTTTGTTTCGTTTAAGCCATGTTTCACTAATTACAATTACATCCATATTTTTGAAATAATGTGACATTTGCATATTTTTCTGATTAACGCTTTGAGCATTCCACTGGACTATTTTTCGTGTATCCATGAATGGTTTAGGAATAACTGTACTATGTTTATTTAAGTTTAATTACTATTTGTAATATTGTTACATAATTATATTTTGTTGACGGCTGCTTCTAATAACGTGTGAGATATTTGAGCTTTATATAACTTAGAGGCTGTTTTGCAAACGTCCGAAAGACTGGTGTCCATGTGTATCTTCTTTATGCTGAAAATAGAGCCATCCATTGGAGTACACGTGGAATAAGGGGAGGATGAGTTCTCGACATTACTTATATTTAGAGCTTTAAGCTGGATGTTTGTTTTAACTTTCTTGAAGTGGCTACACCCCCGGTAGTTGCTGGGGTGTTGACCACTGCAATTGGGGCATTTCAGAGTTGTAGCACTACATGCCTTCGCGATGTGTTTGTCACCGCATTTCATACATCGTTGCTCCCCGTTGCATTTGTGTGACAAGTGCCCAAATTTCTGACACTTGTGATACTGAACGGGTTGCGAAAGAACACGATATTCCTCGGTTTCGTATTTTTTGCCGTTGATAATTACCCCTTTGCTTATCAGATTTAATTTTGTTGCTCTTTTAGAGCAGTTTACTTTTATCTTCTAAGTATGGTTGCCCGTGGCTTTGGTGATTAGTCTCTCCCACAAGCATCCTGGAAGGGCTTTATCAATCGAGTTTTTTTCTGTTTTGGGGGGGACACGTGATTACGACACAGGGGTTTGGTTACGGATGGCTCTGTGTCTTGTTGGTTTTATTAGTCACCTTAGGGGGCATTTTGGCTCTTACTTTGTTGGCGTACGTCGTGCTATCGGTTGGGCTAGCTGTCGCTGTTGCATTCACTATTTCCGGTGATGTAGGCACTGTTGCATTAACAGAGCCCCCATTTCTTGGTGTGACCACAGAGTCCTTTTCACTAGCGGTGCTCGGTGAATTTTGCTTGATAGTTTTTGTCTTCTTGATATGCCAATCAGTAGTCGTACAGAAACCATTTTCGTCTTCGAAATCCACAGTTTCATCATTTTCACGCAACTCATTGGAGAGTTTCCTTTTCAACCGATTTTGGTTTGGCAATTTTTTCTGTCGCTGCGATTTGGGGAATTTTGCTGAATTTTTATCTAATTGAATTTCAACCGCCTCAGCGGGGGAAGCTGCGGCCGTGTTGATGGCTTCTTCTACTATGGAATGCAGCCAGTTATCCTGGCTGGGGGTAATTAGATCTGAATCTATTTCAGATATCCCCACCAGTGAGCCGCCAGACACAGGTCTTCTGATTTCTGTAGCGGTGTCAATATATGGTAAATCAGGAGCAGGAGGAGTATGGTCCTCCATTCCTGGTTTGGCTATCTGAATTGCCTTTTCCAATTCCCTTCTCAATTTAGCCTTTTCTTTATCTGCCTGCCACTTCTGGGCTTGAAGCTCTGACCGCAAACCCTCTATTGTGTCATTCAATCTGGCAATTTCTTTCTGGAAGCCAGACATCATCGACATCATCAATGCCATGTCAGTGTTAGTGGAATTTCCACTGTTGCTTACACTGCCAGAATTAAAGACAGAACTGTTTACCTGAGCTGAGCTTGACTTTGTTTATCCATTGTTTATATTTCTAAATAATTCTTAAATTTATTTTTTAGGTTATTCTGGGTTATTAGAGATTTTAATTTAATTGTATTGACTTAAATATTTGTTTTTAGCGGAAAAATGCAGATAGAAATAGCAAGAGAAAAAAATAAACAGTTACAGTGATACAAAAAGATACACAGAAATAGTGCAAATGGCAATAGTGTTGTTGAACTTCCGAGTGAGCGATAATCAGTTTTGTGTGAAATCACCAGTGCTGGACGATATGCCTGTTCGCTGTGAAGACAGAGGTGCGAATGATGAATGATTGATGATTGCACCCCTTAATATACCCATATAAGCCAGTTGAAGCCATGTGCTTTTCCAAGTCAGTCCCTTTGAAATCTTGAAGAAACAACATGGTTTACTTCTTTTGCTGAAACAACACTACAATATCTCACTCACATCAATTGAATTATACAAACAACAATGTGAGATATATTCGTATTTGTTGAAAAAACAATGTAAGATCTCACCGAGAGTATTTACATCAAAAGAATTTTAATCAATTTTATCTAACATGATATACACTATACAAAACCATTTGGGTGGGAATTTTCGACCCCTTCAAGTGAGAACTTTCGTCCCCTTTGGAGGACGAAGATTCCTGGGGACGAAACTTCCCAATAACTAGAGGACGAAACTTCCCAACAGACGAAATTACCCTGACCCCATGGTAGCTTAAATATCAACCCAGGGAATTGATGTGAACATGTTGCATCTGCCCCTCCAAAAAAAGCTTATACTACATATCAAAAGATTCTGACCGGTGGATCTGAAAAAAAAAAGATTTTTAAAGAATATTCCTAATATTGAACTGAGTTATATCATTCGGGCTCCTAATATGAGCCCAGGGAATTGGCTTCAACAAACTTGAATCTCACGTCCCTGAGGATGCTGTATACCAAATATCAAAAGATTCTGACTACTGGGTCTGAAGAAAAATATTTTTAAAGAATATTCCTCATATTGAACTAAGTTATAATTCAGGCTCCCACAGGGAGCCCAAATATGGACCCAGGGATTTGATTTTAATAAACATGTGAAACAATCTTCCAAAGATGTTATATGTGGAATTTGAAAGCTTTTGGAGCAGTGGTTTGGGAGAAGAAGAGTCTTAAATGTTTTCCCCATTACCCACAGTGTTAAAAAATGCTGACTGCATTTTTTCAAAGCCCCGAAAAAATACCCTATGTTAAAACCGATTGCAATTTTTTTTACCATTCCATTCTGTTTGGTCCTAAGGAAGCTTCACACCAAACAAGAATTCTCATTGCCGTGTAGTTTTGGAGATATGGGTGTTTTAAATTTCTTCTATTTTTAGCTCCTCTGGTTCTCATGGGACGACAGGAAAGTTAAAAAATTTATAGTAATTTATATATTTTTTATACTTACCATGACACAGACTTAGCTGGTGCTAACTCTAAAATATTCAGGGCCAAACGCAAATTTTACCCCCCAATCCCCAAAATTTGCATCTAAAACCGAAAATTACATGTCGTATATGATTCTCCATACTTTTACTCCACTGCGCATACGCAGTGTCAAGGAGGTCTCAAAACTGCCGCCAAAAGTCATTCTTACAACCAGTGCCTGGTAAGCATTATGTACGCAGCAGGGAGGCAAGAGTTCCCAACTCCTGGGAGGGCCATCCCCGTCTGGGACATTGGTAAGTATAAAAATATATAAATTACTATAAATTTTTTAACATTTTTATTCTGTAGCAATGACCCAGACTTAGCTGAATAGTAAAAAGGTTGGAGGGCCTAGGACATAAGGAAAATCCAATATTTTTTAAAGGAAAGCCAATAAATACGGGAGTCTTGCGAAATGAGACTCTATATACTCATTTAAAAGTGTTCGAAGAATGTATATTAACGCCCAATTAATCACGTGATATATACAGATACTTCACACCGATCAACACTTAAAAAATATTACACAGATGAGTAAACATAGGCTTTACCCTTTAAAAACATCTCGGAACCGACTCGGAATTACTGCCTCCAAGGGAGGTATTCCCTTGCTTTATACAATAAAGCAGGTGACCCAAGAGAACACCCGCCACCCCCCCCCCCCCTTCCCCTTGCCCTGGATCAAATACTCCAGAGCAAAGAGGGCAGCAGGACAGAGTCACTGCCGGAACCGAAAGCCTATACACATATAGTTGCCACAGTTTAGTAGACGACATTCTGAGTAAAAAATAACGGACCTAAACAATGTAGATCTGCAGAAAGGACTCAATATTCTCAGATACAAAATCGTGAAAATGGAGGGCTAAGACCAATATGCAGCCCTCATTAGATCTGTAATATCAACATAATTAGCTTAAGCCTATGATGTATAAGAACTCTTACTTCATGAGCTTAAAACTAACGCACAGACTGCTGAATGAAGATATAATCATTAGCAGAAATGATAGTAGATTGAATCCATCTGACCATAGAATGGACCGAAATGTGGAGGAAGCTTCCACGGCATGTCCCACAACAGACGCATGAGTAAATTAATTCTCAGTCTTTGTGGATCTAGAGAAGCTACCAACATAATTGCATTGAAATAATTACACTGAGCAATATCTGTTAAATCAACGGCACTGGAAGATACGTATATCTGATTATCCATTCACAAGATCGATAGAGTGTTTACTGCAAACGCTCGAAGATCCAAACATTGTGACACATACGTCTGCAACTAATTGTTGAGATGCGTCGCGAAAAAGTCAATCATTGGCCGCTCTTCTTGGTAGCAATCTGATTGAATACTGGTTTGTTGAAAGTCCATTCTGGTGGCAACAAACGGCCCCTCCATGAAGGGAGTCCGCTAATACATTCAGACGACCCAGAATATGACGGACCAATAGAAGAACTTGATGTTCTAGTACCAACCGAAAGATTCCTTCCATTAACATAAATAACAGGATGGAATGAGTGCCTCCATAATTCCAAAAATACGCTAATACTGTTGAGTTGTCGGACAGAATTAGCATATGAGCATTCTGAATAACGTTCATCAATAACGTAGTGCAAGCCAAAATGACATCATTCTTGATTTTTGTGGGCTTGTAAAGGAACTACGGAAACAAAAGACCCTAGCACTTCAAATACGTTGGGTTTAATGAAACTACCCAAAGTGTTTGACTGACATCCGTCAAAACTGTAAAACTCGGATCCGGCAATTTGCAGTGGAACTACTTGAGTTAATCACTGAAAACTTGCCCAAGTCTGAATCTCTTATTCACTTGATTTGACAAGAAGATGTCTGTATCTTCACCCTCCAATTCGGAATTAAAAGAAATCTGGAGATGACAAATGCGTAACCGCCCCATTGGAATAAAATCACGGCAGTTCTGCACAACGTATCAGTCACATGAGATCTCCCGCTGAGACCTTGTCTGAGCGAAGTATAACAACTGATTAATTTCGCTCTGGTTAACGGCAGACGAACGAGAATGTTATGCATCTCAAAGCTCATCCCCCGGTGGGTAAATGACTTGGACGAAACCAGATCCGACTTCTCCTCGCTTACTTATGAAACCGAGACGTCGGATCAATAGAAGTAGAATCTGCACATCGTTCTGCGCTCTGGTTAACGTCAGACGAACGAGAATGTTATGCATCTCGAAGCTCATCCCCCGGTGGGCAAGTGACTTGGATGAAACCAGATCCGACTTCTCCTCGTTTACTTATGAAACCGAGACGTCGGATCAATAGAAGCAGAATCTGCACATCGTTCTGAAGCGTTAACTCATTGTGAAGAAAGTCGTCCAGGTAGGCCGACATTACCGCAGACGAATGAGCTCGGAAATGAGTCATTACCAAGTTCGTTATTTGAGTGAAAGCCCAGGAACTAGATTCAGACCGAAACACATTGGTCGGTGCTGAAACACAATTCCTATGATAAAGAAGCAAAGATACTTTCTGAACGCCTGATGTACCCTGACGTGTAAGTATGCAACTAGAAATCTATGCATGTAGCATAGTAGTGCACCTGAATACTCGCTCTGACCGATCGGATGGACTCCATATAGAAACTTGTTGCCACGATCAGCTTGTTATCCAGCTCAGAATATGAGTGGACGGAATGAGCCGTCTGGTTTTGGAACCAGAAAAGGATAGTTGTAGAAGCCTGGAAATTCCTGGATTTCTACGATCTCTATCGTGATCATTCCAGAAGAGACTGGGCTTCTGATGGAAGCGAGCGTCTATCGTACTGACTGACGGAAGCTGAGTCCAACTTGGACTCCGAGTTAACAGAGGATTTCGTTTGAGGAACAATATAATCCTTCCGAAATCCCAAATCAATGACAAACCCGACAGTCTTCCACTCACTAGTACACGATAGTGGTTAAAACCATTACCTCCTGGTCCTGCGAGGTTTGCGGAAGGAGAAGCCATGTCCTCCACTGCCTGCACCTCGCCTCGTCGACCTAGGGGCATCTGACCGGATGTCTCGGTCAGAATTACGGCCCCTATCTGAGTCGCTACCTTGACAGTCTCTAGAATAAGACCTAGAGGATGCATAGGAACCTCTATAGGAACTTTCCTTGGACATATTCGTCCCAGAAGTGCCTGTCCTACTCTGCTCTGCTGAATCCGACTATATGGAAGCAAATTTTAATAGCAGAGTCTAAAGCTTTCTTAGTTAAGTGATCATAAACTGCAGAAAGCTTGCCGTCAAAGAAAACTCTCCGGAGACCTGAGTGACTCTGAGAGAGTTTTTCACCTATCTACACGCGTGGACGTAGCCAGGGCCGCGTCACGTCTAACCAACTCCATATAGCAACTAAAGGACGGAGTTTTACGTGAGGCCCTTGAAAGAACTCTTAAGGATATTATCATCCTAGAATTCTTTTCCCTTTGAGACGTAATGATAACGTTCTGGTAAGGTGATCTGCGTACGATGATGCGTCTAAGCTGTCCCTGCTAGACAATATTGTTATTTCCAACATCGTGGTTGGAATTGACATAGACGACAGTAAAACAATACTAGTTCCTGACCTAGTCGTCTAGACACAGAGAACTCTCAGAATGCTCTGTCCTGCCATTTCAAAATATTCAATGAAATGATGAAAGGCAGATGTAGAGCATATTGCCGATAAGAAACCTGACCTGCCCATTTAGGTAGCAAGTTATATAAATATAGCGTCATTCAACAGATCAAATGTCCGTGAAACATATCTGGACTATGTCGGAAACTGAGGGATGATGTCCCTAAACCGATTAAGAATTCTATATCCAGTGGCGCTATCCGTTTCTTATCCGGCAACGCAGCATTTTGGTCCGGAGGAACAACGTCCGATGATAATGCCGGATGCACTCTACGGTAATCATGTTGTTCCGGAAAGGGAAAATACAACTCATCCATATCCCTTTCACCATCCTGTTGGGCCACTTGAAATTCTTGGTCGTTCATGCCTGAACCTCAGCGGAACGTACCAACCCAGCTTCCTCGAATAATTCCTGATCTGACTGAGTTACTGTCGGTTGCTGGGATGCTGCGATAATTTGTGCTATTTGCGATAGCATATCCGCAACAGAGGCCTGTGGAGCTATGGTCTTATAGGATATAGCCGCTGGAAGCTCCATGGACGTTCACTCCTGCATACCTCTAATATGAGAATGAAGGCCTCGTATCCTTGGCTACCAGATGGCGTGACCTGGTCGCCATAGAATCCCTGATTGGCAATGTTGATTGAATATCACAGGTCACATAGCCAAGGTGCGGTCGCGTGTTCTGCCGTGAGGATGAGGAAGCCGAAACAGCAGTCTGACCAGACTGTCTACATAGCGGAGTGTCCCGAGCGGTAGACGTATACTCCGACTGAGGAACGTTTTGTACCACAATGTCTGAGCCCAGATGTTGTAATACGAGAGAGGGACCTCTCTTGCTCATAGCCCGGCTGGACCTGGACGAGCTAGGAACCGGACTAATAGGCTTCCTCCGTACCATCCTCGTATCCGTCGTCACTGGGTGTGCACATTGTATTTTATAGTGCTCGCATCACCCAAATCTCCTTCCTGGACCACAACGGATGAACCCAGGTGCTGAGTGATTCGGTGAATGGTCGCGACACCGGGCGAGCTAGCGGACGCCAACGCCATCTATTGTACTAGGGAACTCCAGGCAATTGACGTATCTACATGAGCACTTTTGCCGCTAACTCTTCATTTGACTGTGACAACGGAAGCACACTTTACAAAGACATCACGGTAACCATATCTAGTTCATGTTACCCTATGAGACCTGTGGAGCCGCGGTCCTACATGAAATATCCGCTGGAAGCTCCCGGGACGTTCATTCCAGCATTTATATAATATGCGAACGTCCCAACTGGAAAGGTCTTGTATCCTTGGCTAGCAGATGGAGTGACCTGGTCGACGTGTATTCCTTGGTCGGCGAAGCAAGAGCACCAGAGACGTTCAATCCTGCATTTATATAATATGCGAACGTCCCCTAGAAATCTGTGGTCACATAGCCAAGGTGCGGTTGTGTGTGTTGATGAGGATGAGGAAGCCAATATAACAGCCGTGTCGGACTGTCATGCGATGGAGCATCCCGAACAGGAGGAGTGGACGTAAGCTCCGACTAAGCGAACATCATACAACATCGCAGCGCAGATGTTGATGCAAGAGAGAGGGGCCTCTCTTGCTCGCGGTCCGGGGACCTGGACGAGCTAGCTATCAGACTGACAGGCTTCCTCCGTACTATCCTCGGATCCGTCGTTGCTGGGTGTGCACATCTGAAGTTTTATAGTGCTCGCATCACCCAATCTGCTTCCCAGGACCGCAACGGACTAACCGGGTACTGAGCCATTCCATCCTGGTGAATGGTCGCAACACCGGGCGGACTAGCGGGCGACAATGCCTTCGATAGAACTAGCTAACTCCCAGCAATTGTCGTAATACCTTGAGCACTTCCCGCTAGCCCTAATATTGCAACGACTGAGACACAGTAATTGAAGACACCACGGAAACATCACTCTGAGTTCTGAAAAAGAAACTGATAATATATAGTGACCCTACGGAGAGAGGACCGTAATGGACCTCTCAGCACAACAAAATACAGTGACACACGTCTCCAACGTTGTCATATCAATCAACACACACAGAGCAAGAATTAATGTGACTACATTGACTATAAGAAACACAATGAACTTGTGAATTAGAGGAAGATATCCTCGCATAACGACTGAAGAATATTTTTTCAACCAGAAAAAATATACACCGTCATATTACTCGCACTAACTGTTGAAATAAATATACGTAATATATTATAATTCATTATAACATTTCAAAAGAAAATAATTTTCAAAAAAAAAATTTTCAGAAGAGCCCAAGTTCCCAATGGGAACCCTGAGCCCACAAAAGTCTAAGTGTGGACAAAAATTGTAATTATTTTGAAAAAATTAATGTAACACTTATGGACAATATTAATGTATCTTGCTATGAACTAAATTAAGCAGAAGACAAGTAATCATTGTCAGAAGTAACAGTTGTCAACATAAGCAAAAGTGTCAACAAACCAGAAACATGACTCCAGGCACTGAAACAAACATGGCCCGAAATCAGTTACCAATTTAATCACTATCTGATGCAAAACAGAGGCTTCCAGAGAAGAAACTGTAGAACATCAGATGGTAGATGCAGACCAAAACGCCTAAACACCCCTAGGGTGAGGACGTAAACATGGGGGAAAAACAGAAAATAATTCTGTTTTCAAGCCAAAACTCCCAAGAAATTTTAGTAATAAACATTACAAAAAATAAGCTGAAAGAATGGGAGAATAGCTAGGGGGAATAAAGGAAAGGGAGAGAGGAAACACTGATTAAACAATGGAACATTCATAGCAAGAATGACCACAATAAGGTCATGCCACGAAAATAGGTAACATGTAACAATTTCATAAAATAATTCGAAGTTACAGCCCTGAACATTTGTCTCCACTGTTTTCTCCTCTCCACCTTCTATTTCCACCATATATCCATCATTTCTCTCATAAATATGCGTCAGGCATCTTTAAAACTGAGATTTACAAGCACAAATAACAGTGAAGTGTAACTGTATTGAGGGCCAAACAAATAAAATGACTTTTGGCGGCAGTTTCGAGACCTCCTTTACACTGCGCATGCGCAGTGGAGTAAAAGTATGGAGGACCATATAGGACATGTAATTTTCGGTTTTAGATGCAAATTTTGGGGATTGGGGGGTAAAATTTGCATTTGGCCCTAAATATTTTAGAGTTAGCACCAGCTCAGTCTCACTCTGGGTCATTGGTACAGTATAAAAATATTATTTTTGACAAAATTAAATACTTATGACCCAATAACCCCTCATATCAAATTTGGTTCAAATCAGCCTCTTGGTTTGGAAAATAGAAATTTTGGGCGGGACAAAAATTCTTGCCCCTCCCATAATGACGGCAAATATAATCCCACGAACCTCTCTTGAACAAATCTGAGTCTACACTTCAAAAGGAAGCTCAATACCAAATATGAAGTCTCTGCTACTGCTGGTTCATGAGAAGATTTTTGAAGATTTAGGCACACCTTTTGGGCATGGCCCTACCTAATGGCCTTGCCATTGACCATCTTGTGTGATTATTGATATTTAGCATCACTTTCAACAGTCGGAGTCAAAAACCCAAAACACCAAAGTAGCTCTATAAAGACATGTAATTTTATGAAGAGCTTGCTAAGCATGGCACATGCACACCCTCTTCTCTCAAAATGCTAAGATGGACATATTTTCAACAGTAGGCATACACACGAGGGGTTTATCGTCTTGGTTTTACAGCAGAGAAAAATCCAACCCAATAGAAATTATTAGATCCATGTACACCTATTACCAATAGTTTGTGTAATCAGACCATCGTCAAGGGAAACAGGAAATTATTGTCTTTGTTTTTCAGCAAAAAAATAATTTACCCACTCACCCTCCCCCAGAGGTAATTGTGAGGGTCAGAAACACTTGTTACTGAAGTCTAGTGACGATTGGACCATCCACATAAAAGATATAGAACAAAGACATAATGTCACATGTGGGGAGATGATTTGGATGTTCTGGTATTTTCTTTGTTTACTACAGGGACATGACTCACTTGAAAGCCTTTCCTATAAACAATCTTCATTCCAAATTTCACTGAGATCCGATAAACCTGAAATATGAGGCAAACAGACAAAAAATTGGCTATTTTGTATATTCAAAAGGCTATAAATGAGAGAAAAAATATTCCAACAGCAAAACGTCTGATGCTCCTAAAAGATCTCATGATAGTGAACATCTGTATGAAATTTCATGGAAATCTGAGGAAAAATGTTCATGTTATAACTCGAACAGACATAGGAGGGTGGATGGACTTACGTATGGACAGACGGATGGACAGACACAATCCAGTGTACCCCACTTGTTTTAAAAAAAAGTGGGGGGTATAATAATAGAATGCATGCACCAAAATGTGAATAATGCACTATGAATTGTGCTGGGACTCGACAGTAGAGAGCTTCACTTCAAATGTTAGCAAGCAATATACAGCCTGCCTCCCATTTTCAAAATCAAAAGAATAACATTTAATTCATCATCTCTGATGTTTGTAAATGAAATGAGTTACCAATTCCTATACATGTACTGAACCAATAATTCTTGCAACATGACACAGATCCTTGGAAAGCTCTGATGGAGAGCTTTTCAAGGATCAGAGTCAAATGCAGGTACTCTCGTGAACACATTTTGATCAAAATGAGGCATTGGATTACCCAAACAATAGTTTTCAAGGAATTTCCACAAATTTTTCCATGAAAGTATGATTTTAATGTACTTTTGTCTTGGAATTGCAATTTTTAATTAAAAAACTTTCAAGGATGTGCATTAACCCTGCTACCAGTTGAGTGATACACTTCTGAATACATTTTGGCAAAACAATGATATTGAAAACATCGGGTAAGAAAAAACAATGCAAACTAGAGGTACTGTGAGCAAACTCACAAAGTGATCCCCCCCCCCCCCCCCTGCGCCTGAAATGTATAAGTAGATTATCTCCCCTAGGAAATGTCAGAATGGAATTATATTGCTTCATGCACATCATATGGAGTTCTTCCATTGTGTAAAGTTTCATGAAAATTCTTCAAACGGTTTAGGAGGAGTTGCGCTTACAAGGATGGACAGACGGTATAAGTTAGATTATCTCCCCTTGGAAATGTCAGAACGGAAGTATATTGCTTCATGCACATCTTCATATGGAGTTCTTCCATTGTGTAAAGTTTCATGAAAATTCTTCAAACAGTTTAGGAGGAGTTGCGCTTATAAGGATGGACAGATGGTATAAGTTAGATTATCTCCCCTTGGAAATGTCAGAACAGAATTATATTTCTTCATGCACATCTTCATATGGAGTTCTTCCATTGTGTAAAGTTTCATGAAAATTCTTCAAACGGTTTAGGAGGAGTTGCGCTTATAAGGATGAACAGACGGACAGACGGACGGACAGGGTGATTCCTATATACCCCCCAAACTTTGTTTGCGGGGGGTATAATAAAAAAATCCCAAGAACATAACATGAAAGATCTCATGAACTAGAAATGTCAGTGTAGTATCGCTTGGTATAAAGCCTGGCTACCAACATCAAGGTGGATACCTTCAACCAGGGTTCTTTTTTTTACGTTATCAGTTACCTGTTACCAGAAATGAGGCTATAGAATCTCTTATGGTCAGTATGATGAAGGGTTCACTCTCTAATAAATTTGTAACAAGCAAGACTGAAAATAAGCAATCTGTCATTTGCAAAATGAAGTCCCCATAGGGTGAATTTGATGATACTATCAGTTTGTGCATGTCGTGATCGTGTTCACTGAGGTGAGGCCAGGTAATTGGCTCAGGTATTTTGGAAGTCAGTATTGTAGATCGTTCGGTAGAATAAAGTTGTACGGAAAATCTATGTGTGGTTTCATCAATATTCCATAACAATTGGTCCCTCGAGCCGAGAAAGGAAAGCATGAACCTAGTCGACGGCGAAAGAGAATTATCCTCACTTAAAAGGAAACGGGCAGCTATTCGAGGTCATGTTACCAGAATAATCAAAGAAGCAGATGACCTTCTTCTGGAGAAAACACCAAACTACAGGGAGTTGGAAATTCTAGTAACGCAAGTACAAACACGTATTAGTACATTGTCGACTTTAAATGACTCTATATTGTCAATGATTTCGGATGACGAAAAGTTCTCTACCGAAGCAGACGAAATTGAAAATTACACACGGAGAATCGAACGGGCAAAATTAAATTTTGATATGATTGTTACCGACCACAAAAAGAATCCCAAAAAGCCAGATTTCGATGTTATGTCTGATACTAAATCGTTTCACAAAAGCGCAAAACTTCCGAAATTGGTTCTACCGAACTTTGATGGTGAAATCATGGAATGGCAGACATTCTGGGATTCGTTTGTTGCAGCGGTTCATTCCGTACCTCATTCCGAATTACCTCCAGTGCAAAAGTTCCAACATCTTAGGTCTCTTTTAAAAGGCCAAGCGGCGTCTTGCATAAACGGTTTGCCACTCACGAACGATAACTACACAGAGGCGGTCGAGATTTTACAACAACGAAAGGCCCTCTGTCAATCAGTGAATTGAATGGGGCAGAACTATATCTCATACGACACTGTCAAGCCGATGTGTATAAAGATGTTTTTGACATTTTGCAAAATCAGGCATCACCTCGATCACAGCCAATTATTACACAGTTGCAGTTATTTATTGATGATTCCAAGGTGATTCGTTCTCGCGGTCGCATTGGTAATGCTGACCTTGATTTTTCGACAAAATTTCCAATACTGTTACCTTCGAATCATCATCTCACAGTTTTAGTCACAAGGTATTATCATAATTTAATGTTACATGCAGGTTTAAATCAAACAGTGTCATGCCTTAGACAAAAGTTCTGGATACCACGCGCACGGCAAATTGTAAAGCGCGTCCTTAAGGACTGTGTTCCGTGCAGGAAGGTGATAGGCAAGCCGTATAAAGCGCCCATGGCACCCCCTTTACCAGAAGAAAGGGTCACAGACAATGCGCCTTTTGAAGTAACTGGAATTGACTTTTGTGGACCTTTAATGGTTTCTGATCCGCCATTCAAGGTACATATTTGTCTGTTCACGTGCGCCACTACGCGTGCTGTACATTTAGAATTGGTTCGTGATCTTACCACAGAAACGTTCATTTCGTGCTTGCGACAATTCATTGCACGGCGAGGTATTCCGAGAAAAATTTTATCAGACAATGCTAGCACTTTTACTGCCGCATCAGATTTTTTAAGAGATATGTTCTCCAATCCGAATGTGAATATGGAATTAACCAATAGAAACATAACATGGTCCTTCATTCCCAAACGCGCGCCATGGTATGGTGGCTTTTGGGAAAGAATGACTGGCATTACTAAGAATGTGCTGAAGAAAGTACTTGGGCGCAAACGCGTCAGCTTTGATGAGCTCAATACAGTAGTGACTGAAGTTGAAGCCGTCATTAACGATAGACCACTAACTTTTGTATCATCAGATATGAATGAGATTCAGCCCGTTACACCTTCTTCTCTCATGCTCGGGAGGAATTTACTGAGCCTCCCACATGTGCCTGTTGAAGATGATGAACTAACTGATCCTGATTATTTCAATGGCAATAGAATCATTCAAAAGGCCAAGCACCTCTCAAACATTATACATGATGTTTGGGCTCGATGGAAAAATGAATATTTACTGTCACTGAGGGAGCGTTACAATAAAAGTAACGATACCTCTTCATCAGTTCAAGTTGGTGATGTAGTTCAAATCCACGATGAACGTCCACGCCTACTTTGGAAACTTGGAATAGTTACTAGTTTACACGTAGGAAAAGACGGTCATGTTCGTTCTGTGACATTACGTACAAAGAACGGTATCACAAATCGTCCAATTACCAAATTGTATCCTCTGGAAATTCGTGCGGATCGAAAGGCTGACCTTCATCCTGCAAAAGGTATCGATACCCCTAGTGCAGAATCTACATCACGTCCCCCAAAACGAGAAGCCGCTATTAGAGCATCAGATAAAATATCTAAAATCCTTACTGAACAATAAATTGTGTTCTATTTCGGGTATATTATGTGTTTATATTTATACAAGCTGCACGTGTTGGTCCTCCCCCGGAGGATGTTATGAATTGTATAGATCACGTTTCTGTTCTTGTTTTGGTCGCACCTGTAGTATGACACCTGGTTCATTTATTAACAGTGATTGAGTTTGTGCATGTCGTGATCGTGTTCACTGAGGTGAGGCCAGGTAATTGGCTCAGGTATTTTGGAAGTCAGTATTGTAGATCGTTCGGTAGAATAAAGTTGTACGGAAAATCTATGTGTGGTTTCATCAATATTCCATAACAATAGTGGGCTAGAATCCCCCCAATTTATCCTCTGGGTACCTCTTTCCGTTTCGGCCTGAGACCCTGATTCAGATTGAGGTTCACAGAGGGCAAAGGCAGGGTGAACACACTTTTCAAGTGGCAAATTCAAAGTTTAAAGAGCAGGATTCAAGACTTTTCAAGGACACCCTAACACATAGGTTGATTCAGTAGATCTATCCATGCTGGCATCAGATGAATTTCCCGATATTCGTCATTTTCAAGACTGTTCAAGGCCCATACTTCAAATCAAGACTTTTTTAATAGTATTAATTTTTTTTCAATCTATATTAAAGATTTTTCAAGACCCCCACAATGTTGATTTTTTCAATATATATCCTCAAGGTTTAATCAAAACAGGCTTTCAAATGTCTAGAACTTCTTTTGTGTTTTAACTGGTTAAGTGGCATGTTATTTTTATAAGGTGATGTGCAACAAGCATTTTTTCTAAGACATCGTGCTAAAAATAAGGGAAGCCTTAGTTTAACAAGATTTTGGCCAACAAAATTAATTGTTTTGTTATGATACAAAGGTGAGATAATGCTGGAACTCTCCATTAAAATGTAACAAAATTTTATATCAAAATTTTTCTCATGTATCGAGCAATCATCAAACTCTCAGGGTTTCCGCTAGACTGGCACGGGTCCATCGACTGGACCCATTCCCCCCGCCGATCATACTCAGAAAAGCTGGTGGTTAAAATGTCAAGTACAATGCTGTATCGTAACGACACTCAGGATCTTTTGTTTCCACGTAATATAGGCATAATTATGTTGTATACTATGCCTACTATTACTGGCGACAACCTGATACTTTATGACCCCCAGACGAGAGGGGGAAACAAAGTTCAAATCCTAAACGTTACCTATAAAATTTCGGACTCAAATTGTTGTGTTTGGTCCGAAATCACTGGCTTTTATTTCGAGCGATAAATGATGTAATTGCACGTGCATGACGTCACACGTCCGCATCATGGTTCTTTTCGAATATCGGGTTGTTTCAAAAAAATTGAGGTCAATCGTCGCAGTCACTGTCAGGATTCGTGGATTTTGTGTTGTTTTGGGTTTATATTTTTATGAAACCTCCTACCAGATGTAGTATTGTGTGTCCCGTGGGAATTTAGAGAATTGTAGGAGGAAAAAATACATATTTTCCACTTCAATTATTCAGCAATTTTGCGACCAGAATGCCCCCAGAGGCCACCAGACAACACCTAAAAAGACAAATTTTCCTAGGGAGAAGAAACTCCACCCACCCCCACCCCCCATGCCAGACCGCTCTCTATACGTAAGTGCAGCAGATGCCTTTGGCGTCTGAGTTTCACTTTCTTTAAACTACCGGACCCACAAATTTTCCCCTAGCGGAAACCCTGAACTCTCCAAGGTGGCTCTCGACACTTTTCAATAGAGCTACAATAGTGGCTTCAAGCACTCAACCAGTCAACGCTTTTTTTCACATGAATAAACTTACCGTTACAATGGGTCAGTATACATATCAAGGGAAGAGAAAATGGCCTATAAACCTTTAGTGATTCAACAATTTCTTTTATTGACATTTAACAACACTTTCAACAGCCAGGGTCACCTCATGTGAGACAGTTTTAAGGGTGGAGGAAGATGGAGTACCCGGAGCAACTACCGAATATTGGTGAGCAACTGTCAGACTCCCCAATGTACTAACTCTGCACAAGTAGGGTTAGTATTGGTTGAAGACAATCGCATCAACATGCAGTACCCCCACCCCCCGACAAAGGACACACTGGTGGGGACTTAAGTGCAATGGCCTAACCACTGAGCCTTTCCGATACAACAAATTTATTTCTGATTATATGCAATTTTAATTCTAGGAATGTTTGTTTTACTTAACAAAGGGTTTCATTCAGCCAGTGCTTAAATTTTATTTTAAGTTTTACACCCAAAACATATCTTATGACATGTCACTGGGATGAGCTTGTAGTGTTTATTCCAATGAGGATCATAAGGTAAGTTTTGAAAGTTATTTAATTTTTATTCTGCAAGTTCTGTCCTCTGGTTGTGTAGATGAAGGGATTATGAAGGACTGTTATGTGACATAACTGTCTCACATGAGGTGTTATGTGAAATGCTGCTGGAAAGAGCCCTTTGATCTCTTTCCATCTGTATAAACATAACAAAAACACAAATGCAAGAATGCAAATTCTATTAACCCTCTGCACACTGATGCAAAAATATCCAAAATTTCAACCTGCATTTTGTTCCCATAATGCAAGTCAAAATTTAACCCATTTAATCTTGTTTGACAGGGATCATTGAAAATATAAGAAATTAAAGTAAAAGAAGAGGATGTTATTTCATTTTCATTTGTTTTTCTTCCCCCAGAACAGATCATATTCCCACTTACACTCACCAAAAATGGTATTCCACTCCCAGCATCATATTCCACCCTCAGCGATAACCGACTATTTTTCTCTTTTAAGTAACCACAGAATTAATTATAAAGGGGCCATGCAGATTATTTAACTCAGTTAATACCTCATGAAATAATCCTCCATGCACCCACTCGAGGATAAAAATCATACTCGAATCCGATCAATTATTGTTTATCGATCTTGGTAGGTAACTGATAACATACTACTGTTCTAAATGAACAGCTGCAGCACATAAAAGAACCTTATATGTGATCACATATGAGAAAGAAAAAACTGATAAAATAGTGCGATAAGGCCTAAAAAAAAGGTTAAAAGTAAGTTTCTCAGGACCTCTCGCATGGTCATTTTGACTGTCGCCTGCTCTCTTTTTATTACCAACACAAACTTAAAATTGGTTGTCAAATATTTTACCAAGTTAATAAAATGGATCAAATTTGTCCATTGACTGCCACAAGGCTCTGCAATGCTTTACACCAGCTACACAACTACCCATGTTATTTTGTGATAAACTGATATTCAGTAATCACATCTGATATTGGCCAATTTTAAGCCATTGGTTGACCATCGGTAGAAGTGTTTGAACATCGGTTTGTGCCGATGGTTACATGGAACACCACAGGATCAAAACTGTTTGTATTTAAGTTTGATTCATGATCTCATACAAGCTTAATAAGTTGCCACAATGATTGGCAGGAGTCATGATTGGTCTAATCTCATTTATTGGTCTGATCTTCCCCTTGATAGCTGCTCAAGACACCCGTGCCACATGTTGTGTGTAATGACTATGAAATCTGACATCGACAGAAACAAGCAAACAGCTTGGCATCTTTGATCATTGATCAAAGATGCCGTGCTGTTAACTTGTTTTCACTGATGTTGTATTTTTATTTTAATGCATGCAGTGACATGCTCTTGAGGTCAACGAACCAATTAACCTGACTGTACTGTAAAATTAACCCTATTCAATTAATTCTTGAACATATTACTCCTTTCGGTTGTGACTATCTGACATCTGAACTCACAATTGACCGATTGTGTGCTCAACTAATCGGAAAGCGGATGATGGTTGCAAATCCTTATCGGTTAATCACTAATGTTATTCTGTAGATTATGAGTCCTAAAACATAAAACCACTCCAAAATATGAACTTTTGATGGAAATAATAATTACAAAAATAAACAAGAGGCCCCAGGGGGCCTGAGAGTGCTCATATGACATGGCAGCCTAAATATCAACCCAGGGAATTGATTTCAACAAGTTGCATATGCCCCTCCTAAGAAAAGTTTACACCAAATATCCAAAGATTCTGACCAGTGGATCTAAAAAAAAATGATTTTTAAAGAATATTCCTCATATTGAACTCTAAGTAATAATCCGAGCTCCCACAGGGTGCCCAAATATGAGCCCAGGGACTTGGCTTGAACAAACTTAAATCTCAACTCCAGTGGGATGCTGTATACCAAATATCAAAAGATTCTTACTGGTGGATGTGAAGAAGATTTTTGAAGAATATTCCTCATATTGAACTAAGTTATCATTTGGGGCCACAGGGAGCCCAAATATCAACCAGAGACTTGGCTTGAAAAACTTGAATCTTACCTCCCAAGGATGCTACATACCAAATATCAAAGCATCCTGACTGCTCGATCTGAAGAAGATTTTTAAAGAAAATTCCTCATTTTGAACAAAGTTATAATTCAGGCTCCCACAGTGAGCCCAAATATGAACCCAGGGACTTGGCTTGAACATACTTGAATAATCTCCCCCCCCCCCCCCCCCCCTCCAAGGATGCTGTATATCAAATATCAAAACATTCCGACTACTGGATCTGAAGAAGATTTTAAAGAAAATTCCTCATTTTGAACTAAGTTATAATTTGGGCTCCCACAGTGAGCTCAAATATGAACCCAGGGACTTGGTTTGAACAAACTTGAACCTCACCCCCTAAGCATGCTGCATACCAAATATCAAAAGATTCTGATTGGTAGATCTCAAGAAGATTTTTAAAGAATATTCCTCATACTGCACTAATTATAACATTTGGGCTCCCACAGAGAGCCCAAATATGGACCCAGGGATTTGATTTCAATAAACATGTGAAACAATCTTCCAAAGATGTTATATGTGAAATTTGAAATATTTTGGAGCAGAGGTTTGGGAGAAAAGTAGTCTTAAATGTTTTTCCCATTACCCACAGTGTTAAAAATTGCTGACTCAGCGCTTTTTCAAAGTCCCAAAAACGTACCCCATGATAAAACCGATAGCACTTTTTTTGGACCACTCCATTCTGTTGGTCCTAAGGAAGCTTCACACCAAATAAGAATTCTCAGTGCAGTGTAGTTTTGGAGATATGGGCGTTTTAATTTTTGTTCTATTTTTAGCTTCTGTGGTTCCCACGGGGCAACAAGAAAAAACATTTTGACATAAATTAAGTACTTACAACCCAATAAGCCCTCATATCAAATTTAGTTCAAATCTGCCTCTCAGTTTGGAAAATAGAAATTTTGGGCGGGGCAAAAATTCTTGCCCCTCCCATAACGAAGGCAAATATAGCTCCTCGAACTTCTCTTGAACAAATCTGAGTCTACACCTCAAAAGGAAGCTGCATACCAACTATCAAGTCTCTGCTACTGCTGGTTCATGAGAAGAAGGTTTTTTAAGATTTAAGCACACTATTTGGTCGTGGCTCTACCGAAGGGCGAGGCAACTTGATTTGAACAAAATCAAAATGCGATTTCATAACAAACTATTATCTCAAATATCAATTAAATTGGTTCAGCAGTATGGGAGGAGAAGATAAAAACACCATGTTCACGGATGACAGATGATGAGTGATCACTATAGCTTCCCTGACTGAAAGTCAGGCGAGCAAAAAACTGCCCACCCACATCAGGTCTGACAATTTGAGGCAAACGGCCATTAGGGTTGCGTGGAGGTTACCTAAAAGGAAGAACACATGAACAACTAGAGGGGGTATCAGTACCCCGTGGCTCACCAACAGGTGGCCAATGTAAAGGGGTGGCTGGAGTAAAAAAAAAAAGTTCAAAACTTGCACACAAAAGTCCAAAATTAAAGAAAATAAGCAGCTAAAGGGTTAAATAATATAATAATAACCCCTAAGAAGCATGCTAACATAAAATAGGAACCATGGCAATATGCTACAAGGTAAGTCTCCACTTTGAAAAAAAGAAAGACAAACCTCAAAACCTGCACATAAAAGTAAAAAAAAGTATCACATTTGTTTCAAAGGGTTAAAATTTAGAAAAATACCCTGAAAATATTACAATAACCAGCGTGGCGATATGCCAGTGAGATAAAACTCCACTTAAAAAAAATATCAAAACCTGCACACAAAAGTACAAAACCTGCACAGAAAAGTCCAAAATTAAAGTAAATAAGCAGCTAAAGGGTTAAATAATATAAAAATAGCCCAAGAAGCAACCTAACATAAAATAGGAACCATGGCAATATGCTACAAGGTAAGTCACCACTTGGAAGAAAAGAAAGACAAACCTCAAAACCTGCACATAAAAGTAAAAAAAAGTATCACATTTGTTTCAAGGGGTTAAAATTGAGGAAAATACCCTGTCACAGTAACCACAATGGCAATATGCCAGTAAGGTGAAAGTCTACTTGAAAAATATACACTTGGAAGAAAAGAAAGACAAACCTCAAAACCTGCACATAAAAGTATCACATTTGTTTCAAAGGGTTAAAATTTAGAAAAATACCCTGAAAATGTTACAGTAACCACCATGGCAATATGCCAGTGAGGTAAAACTCCACTTAAAAAAAAATATCAAAACCTGCACACAAAAGTATAAAACCTGCACACAAAAGTCCAAAATTAAAGTAAATAAGCAGCTAAAGGGTTAAATAATATAATAACAGCCCCAAGAAGCATCCTAACATAAAATAGGAACCATGGCAATATGCTACAAGGTAAGTCGCCACTTGGAAGAAAAGAGAGACAAACCTCAAAACCTGCATATAAAAGTAAAAAAACATCAAAACCTGCATACAAACGTCAAAATAAGTCCAAAATTTGATTCAAAGGGTTAAACTTAAGACAAAATACCCTGGAAAAGAGTTAAATGTTATCGTGAACCACCATGGCAATATGCAGAAACTCTACACTTGGAAGAAAGAATAAAAAAACCCATGAAAACCACAGCAATATGCATAGAAGAAAAAAAATTTATTAAAAGCACAAAAAATCCAAACCTGTAAACAAAAGACGTCCAAAATTGAAGTAATTAAGCAGGAAAAGGGTTAAAGAAACAACGTAGCCCTAAGATGCATGTTTACATACAATAGAAAGCATGGACATATGCTACAAGGTAAATCTACACTTGGAAGAAAGGAAAAGAAACCATGAAAACCTGCACGCAAACGTCAAAATAAGTCTAAAAATCTATTCAAAGGGTTAAAAAAATTTTAAAATGCACTGGAAAGATATCAATGTTATAATAACCACCACTGCAATATGCAGTGAGGTCAACCTCACTTGAAATTGTTTTTTTTTTATCACAACCTGTACATAAAAGTAAGAAGCTGTAAGCCTAAGTCCAAAAGCTGTACATAAAAGTCCAAAATTGAAGTAATTCAGCAGGAAAAGGGTTAAATAATACAAACATAGCCCTAAGATGCATGTTTACATACAATAGAAAGCATGGACATATGCTGCAAGGTAAATCTCCACTTGGAAGAAAGAAAAAACCCATCAAAACCTGCACGCAAACATCAAAATAAGTCTAAAATTTGATTCAAAGGGTTAAAATTAAGACAAAATACCCTGGAAAAGAGTTAAATGTTATAGTGAACCACCATAGCAATATGCAGAAACTAAACAAAAATTTAAAAAGGCAAAAAATCAAAACCTGTACACAAAAGTTCAAAATATTTGAGAGCGGACGCCGACATGAGGGCTATGCCATAGGCTCACACAACTAACGTTGGTGAGCCAAAAAACGGGTTGCGCCAAATTGTCACTGGGTCACACAAAATTTGTCAAGTTGAATAATGTTGCAAAAATGAATGGTGGAATGATGTTCAGTGTCAGCCAACCATCAGCTGCATAGGCGTTTGCATCTGCCTGAAGAATAGCTGCTCTGTTGGCCAAATATAGCAGCTATACTTAAGGCAGATGCAAACAAATATGCTGATTGGTTGATGCTCAACATTATTTTAAGCTGTTGATCATCTTAAGATGTGACATAGGTACAAAATCCGGAAACGGCAATAATTCATGTCTCTGACACAAATAGTGATTATGGATGCTATACTCTTTGGCAGCATGCTGGGCCCATGCCAAGATAAGGCTATATTTGTAACTAATTTGTGTCTGAATTGATGCAACACAGCCTGATTATTGTTACTGAGGATTTGTTTTTATTCACCAGGATATTGGCCATAGGAGCAAGTACTTGGCTGAGATACAACAGTTCAGAATAGTTGCTATACATCTATATTTAGGTTACCTGAGGGGTTACTTTAATCAAGTACAGGAAATGAATGATAGGTTACCAAAGCTCAGACTAGGTGAATGATAAAAGGGTTATGCAAAATTCTGAAAACAGGCCTGCACCAGCCTGCACATGCATTTTTACAAAAAGTGACCTGATAAACAGATCTACTATGAGTGGCCTACATTATTGTTGATGAATTGAAATTTTTGACCTACTGCCACAAATAATTTTAGACATCAGATTAGGCCTAAGAAAGTTGAGAATTGGTTCCTCAGGCCCCTAGACGAGGCACGTTATTATTCTTCCCAGATGTTGTCCATTCTCACTGCTCTCATGGAACCATATTAAATTCTCCAACAGAAACAACCCTGCCAATGATAAAATGGGCCCTTGGCATATGAGGTTTTCATTCATATTTCAAACTTTCAACATGCCACATCTTCTGCTTCCTTTTTGTATACACTTCTGTTGTCTCACACTATTCACATTGAATGTGTATAGATGAGAAGTACAACTTTCACACCCCCATGAAACAAAATCCACCAACAGAGACTATAACAAACACCTTTGTGAAACAAAATCTGCCCAGACATAACACACAGCGTATTTGCAGAATTGATGTCTTACATTCGGTCAGGTAATTATAGCCAGCTGCATCATTGGATGATTCTTTTCATTATGCTGAAATTCTTCCTGGAAGCCCATTAAATGCACTTCTCAGTTTTGAGCTGAAAGCCTGGCGACGTTCTAAGCCACCAATAATCAGGAAATATATTGTTATTTTTCCCTCTCCATCTGGTTCCTTCTTGTTAAACCCATGGCAACTATTTCAGTTCTCCAAGGAAAAAATGCTTAATATCTGTAAGTCTTCTTATACATAGTTTCCACTGAGGTCTTGATATTTCCAGCAAGCTTTTAATCTTCTGCTTTGAATACAATATAGGCCTCAAAAAATTTATATGGAGAATGTTTTGGATGAAGAAACATGTATCTTGTAAACATGAATAAAAATGAATTCTTCATGTGCAAAATTACAATAACGAGCTGAGGTGTTTTCATCAGCCATATTGTGGCTCTCCTTTGAAACACTGCCCACCTCCACTACACTGCAAAGGGGTGAAAGTTCTTAAAATTCTCGGTAACCATCTGCTAGCTGAATTAAAACCAAAATTAAATGTTGGTGACCATATTCTAGCAAACCCAATATTCACTGACAGTTTGTGGCCTCATTATTAGCAACTCTGCATAAATTCATGTTGACTCAATTTCCAGCATCTGTAAAATGCATTATAGCCTCTTTCAGCCATAGAAGATTCCTTCATGAGCATAATTCCACCCTGTAAACCCAATGCATACAGGTGTCCATTTCCAGGTGGTCGGCCTGTGGCTCCCTTAACACTTTCAAACTGTTAGGCAAGGATATTTAAAAACAAGAGGCCGCAAGGGGCCTTAATCGCTCACTGGCCAAGGTGGTTCAAAGAAGTATTTGGGGTCACATTCAGTTAGACATGGTTCATCAACACTACAAAGGAATGAAGAGGCAAAGTTTATGGAAAAACACCAAGGAATGGATTTGAACAAACCTGAACGAAACATGCCCTCCCACCCCACCCCTGCCCATAGAGCCCAAATATTAAGATAAGGACTCACACTGAACAAATTTGAATCTGATCCCCCTTGAGATGTCATATACCAAATAGGTAAGAATTCTGACTGGTGGATATGAAGAAGGTTTTTAAAGAAATCACCTCACATTGCAACAAGTTAAACTTTTGGCTCAAATAGGGAGTCAAAATATTAACCCAGGATCCCGATTTGAACAAACTTGAATCTGACCCACCTAGAGATGTTGTATACCAAATATGAAAGGATTCTGATTGGTGGATCTGAAGAAAAAGATTTTATAAGAAATTTATTCTTATTGCTCTTAGTTAAAATTCAGGCTCCCATAGGTAGCCCAAATTAATAACCCCGGGACCAGGTTTGAACAAACTTGAGTCTTACCCTCCAAGTGATGTTGTATACCAAATATGAAAGGATTCTGAATGGTGGATCTGAAGAAGATTTTTAAAGAAATTTTCTTATATTGTACCAAGTTAAAATTTCGGCTCCCAAATATCAACCCATGGACTAGGATTGAACATCACACACACAAATTGAAAGTCTTCACTATATTCGGCGCATCAATACACCTCCACAATCGGAAATAAATGGAAAGACACATTAACCACTGGCATTTTATGGATAACACACCACACAGATTTACGCTGTTAGTTACAAGATTCCCACCCCCCCCCCCCCCCCTACACCAACCCGGAACATGAACGATAAGAAGAATAAATGGCGGACCCACCATCCGCTAATTGTAGTTAACTGGACAACATACCTTAGGATTAACATTAACAGTAAAATAATGCTCCCCCCCCCCCTCCCACTCATTTATTACACCAGCACACGCAAAAGAAAAATAGGCAGATAATTTATCCGCCAACAATCAGTTAACGAACAAATTATTCGCCGCATATGTTTAACAATAGACAGAAGGCGGTCCAAATATTTGCCCAGAGACGGACATCTTATCCGCCAACATATGGTATATAAAGTGGTCACACACCGGATCAGAATCAAACGCAAATCAATCCACTGAAGAGACTAACACAGTCGAAACCGGGCTGGAACATAGCGTATGAGAATTCTACTCTCCTGAGGCTTAACTTCCAATTAATCAACATATGTTAACTTTACCAAGGGAGAGATGGCGACACAATCAGACACGAGAAGCTTAAGTAGCAATAGCACAGTGTCGATGAGTACAACCTCATTACTGGAATCGTCAGAGTTGGAAATAACAGTAATTAACAACTCTTACTCCGTTGTTCGCTGTCTGCGACGTGAAAAATCAAAATGGTCTATCCAGTACAATAGTCTCCTCAGCCTACTAAAAATAGTATTACATAACAACAACTTTGAATTTAACAAAGAACATTACCAACAAATATATGGCACATGTATGGGCACAAAAGTTGTCCCCACTTATGCCAACATTTTCATGGGAGAACTCTAAATGCAAATGCTCCAAAACGCACCATACAAACCACATGTATATCTCAGATTTATAGATATTTTTATAATATGGACGGAAGGATCAGAGAAACTACAAGTTTTCACTGAATTTTGCAACAACTACCACGCTACCATTAAATTCACGGTGGCCATCCATTACAACTCCACCAACCATACAGCGAACGAGCTCTCCGTCCGAGTCACTGAAATGAAACAAGGAAACTCTGATAGCAAATCGAGCACCCAGACAAGAAAACAACGGGAATAACACTGGATCTATACAATGCACACGCTACAACCACTCGGCCTCAACAGCCTTGACTAGGGCACTTTCATATTATAGGATTGAACAAACTTGAATCTAACCCACCTAGAGATGTTGTATACCAAATATGATAGCATTCCGACTACATGGTCTGAAGAAGAAAATATTAAAAACAAGTCGGAACAGGACCCAAAATTTTCAGGCTATAAATTGTTTTTTTCCATCTCAAAATTGAACAAAATATATAAAAATCCCCCCAAAATGTCAGAATTTTGGTCCAAAATTTCGGAGTCCAAATCTGACCACAAATTTTTTTTATTTCATCTCAAAATTGAACAAAAATGCATAAAAAAACAATGTTTTTTTTTCCAAATTTTCGTCCAAAATTTCCTAGTCTGAACCAAAAATTTCCAGACTAAAAAAAAATTTTTTTTCATCTCAAAATTTTACCAAAAAACGGATAATTTTTTTTTTTTTTTAAATTCCGAATTTTGGTCCAAAATTTCGGAGTCAGAACAGGACCCAAAATTTTCAGGCTAAAAATTTTGGGGTTTTTTTCGTCAAAATTGAACAAAGTGCATAAAAAATCCAAAACAAATTTTTTGTCTCAAATTTTGGTCAAAAATTTCTAAGTCCAAACCAGGCTCAAAGTTTTCAACCCAGGGACCCAATTTGAACAAACTTGAATCTGACCCCTCCTAGAGATGATGCAAACTAATTGTTAAAGGATTCTGTCTGGTGGATCTGAAGAAAAACATTTTTAAAGAAATTTTCTCATATTACACCCTAGTTAAAATTCAGGCTCCCATAGGGAACCCAAATATTAACCGATAAACTCGATTTGAACAAACTTGAATCTGGCCACCCCTAGAGATATTGTATACCAAATACGAGAGGATTCTGACTGGTGAATCTGAAGAAGAAGAGAAGAATATTCCACGCATTGCACAAAGTTAAAATTTGGGCTCCCATAGGGAGTGCAAATATAAACCCAGTGACTCCATTTGATCAAACTTGAATCTGACTCCCCCCCCCACCCCCCAACCCCCCCCTCCCCCCCTATAGATGTTGTATACCAAACATGAAAGGATTCTGAGTGGTCAATCTGAAGACGAAAATTTTTAAAGAAATTTCCTCAAATTGCACCAAGTTAAACTCTGGGCTCCAATAGAGAGGCCAAATTCTAACTCAGGGACCCGATTTGAACAAACTTGAATTTGACCCCCCCCCCCCCCCCCCCCTCCATTTGATCAAACTTGAATCTGACTCCCCCCCCCCCCCCCCCCCCCCCCCCCCCCCCCCCCAGAGATGTTGTATACCAAATATGAAAGCAATCTGACTGGTGGATCTGAAGAAGAAGATTTTTAAAGAAATTTTCTCATATTGCACTAAGTTAAAATTCAGGCTCCCATGGGGAACCCAAATATTAACCGAGAAACTCGATTTGAACACACTTGAATCTGCTCCCCCTAGAGATGATGAATACCAAATATGAGAGAATTCTGA
Organism: Pictodentalium vernedei; assembly: GCA_031216915.1. NCBI lineage: Eukaryota > Metazoa > Mollusca > Scaphopoda > Dentaliida > Dentaliidae > Pictodentalium > Pictodentalium vernedei. The sequence continues at coordinate 226,504,862 of CM062293.1, forward strand.
TTGGTGAATCTTAAGAAGAAGATTTTTAAAGAATATTCCACGCATTGCACAAAGTTAAAATTTAGGCTCCCATAGGGAGCCCAAATATTAACCCAGTGACTCAATTTGAACAAACTGACCCTCCAGGAGATGTTGTATACCAAATATGAAAGCATTCTGACTGGTGGACCTGAAGAGATGTTGTATACCAAATATGAAAGCATTCTGACTGGTGGATCTGAAGAGAAAGATTTTTAAAGAAATTTTCTCAAATTGTACAAAGTTAAACTTTGGGCTCCAATAGAGAGCCCAAATCTTAACCCTGGGACTCGATTTGAACAAACTTGAATCTGACCCCCCTAGAGATGTTGAATAACAAATATGAAAAGATTCTGACTGCTGGATCTGAAGAAGAAGATTTTTAAAGAAATTTTCTCATATTGCACTAAGTTAAAATTCAGGCTCCCATGGGGAACCCAAATATTAACCGAGAAACTCGATTTGAACACACTTGAATCTGCCCCCCCCTCCCCCCCCCCCCCCCCCCCCAGAGATGATGTATAACAAATATGAGAGAATTCTGATTGGTGAATCTTAAGAAGAAGATTTTTAAAGAATATTCCACGCATTGCACAAAATTAAAATTTACGCTCCCATAGGGAGCCGAAATATTAACCCAGTGACTCAATTTGAACAAACTGACCCTCCAAGAGATGTTGTATACCAAATATGAAAGCATTCTGACTGGTGGATCTGAAGAGGAAGATTTTTAGAGAAATTTTCTCAAATTGTACCAAGTTAAACTTTGGGCTCCAATAGAGAGCCCAAATCTTAAGCCAGGGACTCGATTTGAACAAACTTGAATCTGACCCCCCTAGAGATATTGAATAACAAATATGAAAAGATTCTGACTGCTGGATCTGAAGAGGAAGATTTTTTAAACTTTTGAAAAAATTTATGGGTGCTATCCGAATTATGCCACTTCTGGTGCCCCCTGTGGGCGCGGCATGCTTATTTGTACAAAATTGAATTGACATATGATAAGGAACATGCACACAAAATTTGGTTCAATTTGGTCAAGTAGTTTGTGAGAAGTCGATAATGTAAAGTTCACGACGGACGGCAACGACGATGGACGGTAAGTGATAAGTTAAGCTCCTTCGGTGAGCTAAAAAAAAGGAAAACACTGGCAGTTCATGAGCAAAGAAGATAAATACCAAACTAGGATGGGGATCAGTAAGGATCTTATCCAGTAAGGCTGAAGGATTAAATAATTACCGAACCTTTCTTCAAATACAACAAAGAGGCATCCATTTACCCGATGACACTTGAGCATAAGCTTATACTAGCCATCAAATCAGCGTTGAGAGTGAGAATAGTAATTTAATCCATTGACTTATAGTTACCATGGGCAGTTTAATCCATCCTATCAAGGAAATATATTCCTAGATGAGGCAGGTTATTATTCTTCTGAGATCTTGTCCATTCTCACTGCTCTCATGGCAACCATATTAGTTCTACAATAGAAGTAACCCTGCAAATGATAAAACAGGCCCTTGGTTTTATGTGGATTACATTCATATTTCAAACTTTCCACATACCACATCTTCTACTTCCTTTTTGTATACTCTTTTGTCTCACTATATTCATTTTGAATGTGTATGGATGAGAAGTACAACTTTCACACCGTCGTGAAATAAAATCCACCAACAGAGAGTATGACTAACAGCCTTATGAAACAAAATCTGCCCAGTCATAACACACAGCATGTTCGCAGAAGTGATGTCCAGCATTTGATCAGGTAATTACAGCCAGCTGCATCATTGGATGATTCTTTTTGTTATGCTGAAACTCTTTCTGAAAGCCCTGAAAATACAGTTCTCAGTTTTGAGCTGAATGCCTGGTGACGTCCTAAGGCATTGAAAACAATAACCAGGAAATATATTCCTTGATGAGGCATATTGTTATTTTTCTCTCTCCTTCTGGTCCCTTCTTGCTAAACCCATGGCAACCATTTCACATCTCCAAGGAAAAAATGTGTAATGTCTGTCAGTCTTGTTATAGTTTCCACCGACATCTTGATATTTCCAGTAAGTCTTTCATCTTCTGCTTTGAATACAATATAGGCCTCAAACATTTTATTGTACTCAGCCACTGATAATAATCAGGAAATATATTCCTTGATGAGGCATATTGTTATTTTTCCCTCTCCTTCTGGTCCATTCTTTCTAAAAACATAGCAACCATTTCCGTTCTCCAGGGAAAAAAATGGCTTACTGTCTGTCCGTCTTTTTTATATGGACAATGTTTTGGATGAACAGTGGTGTAACTTGCCCACATGAATAAAATGAATTCATTATGTGTAAAATTACAATAATAAGTTGAGGTGTTTCTATCAGCGGTATTGTGGCTCTCCTTTGAAACATTGCCTCACCTCCACGAGACTTCAGAAGAGTGCAAGTTCTTAAAATTCCCGGTAACCATCTGCCCAGCCTAATTAAAACCAACACTAAATGTTGGTAACCATATTCTAGCAAATCCAATATTCACTGACAGTTGTTATCTATTTATTTCTTGGTGTTTAAGGTCACATACTTATGCATAATGGCTAATTGTGACCGTGACAATTTTATGGGTGGAGGAAGCCGGAGTACCCGGAGAGAACCACCAAGCATCGACGAGCAGCTGTCAGCTCAAAAACATTCTCTGTTCAAGCTCTGATCAAGCAGTGTTACAGTGGTTGAAGACATGTGCACCATTAACGTGCAGTACATCCAAGTACACACGGCATCATCGCGCCCCTATGTAGGCAACCTGGATAAAGTGCCTTGCCCAAGGACACAACGCGGATCATCCCGGACGTGGATCGACCTCTGGACCTCTAGCATAAAAGTCCAACAGTCTACCACTGAGCCACTGAGCCACCGCACACCCTCACTGACAGCTTGCGGCCTCATTATTAACAACACAGCATAAATTCATGTTGACTTAAATCCAGCATCTGTAAAATGCATCATAGCCTCTTTCAGCCATAGAAAATTCTTTCATGAGCATAATTCCACCTTGTAAGCCCAATGCATACAGGTGTCCATTTCCAGGTGGCCGGCTGTGGCTCACTTAACACTTTGTAACTGTTATGCATCAATATTTCTAAACAAAGAAACCACTGGCAGTTCACAAGGAAGGAAAATAAATACCAAACTGGGATGGGGATCAGAAATAATCTTATCCTGTAAGGCTGAAGAATTAAATAAGTACTGAACCTTTCTCCAAATACAACAAAGAGGCATCCATTCACCTAATGACACTTGTACATAATCTTATACCATCCAGCAAATCAGCATTGATTTATAGTTCAGCATTGGCAGTTTAATCCATCCCAGCAATAAGAAGGAAATATATTCCTAGATGAGGCACATTTTTATTCTTCTCCGATGTTGTCCATTCTCACTGCTCTCAGGCATTCATATTAGTTCTCCAATAGAAGCAACCCTGCCAATGATAAGACAGTCCCTTGGTGTATGTGGTTTTCATTCATTATGCTGAAATTCTTCCTGGAAGCCCATTACATACAGGTCTCAGTTTCGCTCTGAATGCCTGGTGACGTTCTAAGCCACTGATAATAATAATCAGGAAATATATTCGTTCATGAGGCATATTATTATTTATCTCTCTCCTTCTGGTCCCTTCTTGCTAAACCCATGGCAACCATTTCAGTTCTCTAAGGAAATGAAAGTGTCAATGACACTGTAGCTCAACTTGTCAAGACAAAGACATGTACATGTATAGTATGTTACACAGCAATGACAAACATCTAGGTAATGACCTGATAACAAAGGTACATATAAAGTATTGTAACGGTCTGTACATAAATACTGACCGTTGTCTGTCACAAATGTATAGGTAAGGTATTGTAAAGGTGGGTGACAGTCAGATGCTAAACTAGAAAAAAATCTTTGAGTCCCAGAGTGGGTCTGACTGAACCCCAAAATATTTGTTCTCATAGCACAGTGATAACAAAGGCACCCCAAAACACACTCGTTCCTGTTCCAAGGTGAAAACAAAGGTACCCAAGAAGTTTTGTGAAGATCAGTTCATAAATATGAGCTGTACAGAACTTGTGACAAAAAACTGATTGGACCTAATTTCGGTACCAAATGGCCACTGGCAGCCATCTTGAATTTTGGACCGTACCCAGAAACACTCATTCTTGTCCCAAGGTGATAACAAAGGTACCCAAGAAGTTTTGTGAAGATCGGTTCATAAATACAGCCTCTACCCTGAGCCGTATTGACATGTGTGCTTACATTGTGTAAGTAGCACTGAATAAATCAAAGTTCATCTAATTTGCAGAATTTCTGCACGAAAAAAAACCCCTTACAATATGTGATGTATTCCATGTTACTAAACATTCATACAAAAATTTATTCAAATCAGAACTTTCATACAGAAGTTCTGTACAAAAGACTGATTGCACTAATTTTGGTACAAAATGGCTGCTGGCGGCCATCTTGAATTTCGGACCACACCCAAAAACACTCGCTCTCATCCCACTGTGATAACAAAGGTACCCAAGAAGTTTCGTAAAGATTGGTTCATAAATATGGCCTCTAGTCTGAGCTGTATAGAAGTTGTGTACAAAAACTGATTAGACCTAATTTCGGTACAAAATGGACACTGGCAGCCATCTTGAATTTTAGACCGCACCCAGAAACACTCGTTCTCATCCCAAGGTGATAACAAAGGTACCCAAGACATTTCGTGAAGATCAGTTCATAAATACAGACTGTAGTCTGAGCCGTATTGACATGTGTACTTACTGTGTGTGAGTCGCACTGAAAAAATCAAAGTTCATCTAATTTGCATAATTTCTGCACGAGAAAAAAACCCGTATTAGGCCTATATGTGATGTATCCCATGGTACTAAACATTCACACAAAAAATTATTCAAATCAGCGCTTTCATATGGAAGTTCTGTGCAAAAATCTGATTGCACCTAATTTTGTACAAAATGGCTGCCATCGGCCATCTTGAATTTCGGACCGGACCCAAAAACACTCGTTCTCGTCCCACTGTGATACCAAAGGCACCCATGAAGTTTCATAAAGATCGGTTCATAAATACGGCCTCTAGCCCAAGCCGTATTGGCATTTGCACTTACAGTGCTGAAAGTAACACCTAAAAACATCAAAATTAGTCTAATTTGCACAATTTACGCACGAGAAAAAACCCTGTATTATATGTGATGTATCCCATGGTACTAAACATTCATACAAAAAATTATTCAAATCAGAACTTTCATATGGAAGTTCTGTACAAAAAACAGATTTCTGCATCATCGGTACAAAATGGCGGCTGGCAGCCATCTTGAATTTCGGACCGCACCCAAAAAAATTCGTTCTCGTCCCACGGTCATAACAAAGGTACCCAAGAAGTTTCGTAAAGATCGGTTCATAAATACGGCCTCTAGCTAGAGCCATATCCAATTGTTGACGTACAGACAGACAGCCAGACGGATGACGGGCCATGACAAAAGCTCAAATTTGGCTTCGCCAAAGTTGAGCTAAAAATGTGTAATGTCCGTCAGTCTTGTTATAGTTTCCACTGAGGTCTTGATATTTCCATTAAGTCTTTCATCTTCTGCTTTCAATACAATATAGGCCTCAAAAATTTTATTGTTCTAAGCCAGTGATAGCAATAAGCAGGAAATATATTCCTTGATGAGGCATAATGTTATTTTTCTCTCTCCTGGTCCATTCTTTCTAAACCCATGGCAACCATTTCCGTTCTCCAGGGAGAAAAATGCGTAGTGTCTGTCTGTCTTCATAATTTACACAGAGGTCTTGATATTTCCAGTAAGCCTTTCATCTTTTGGTTTGAATACAATATAGGCGTCAATAATTTTATATGGAGAATGTTTTGGATGAACAATGGTGTAACTTGCACACATGAATAAAAATGAATTCATTATGTGTAAAATTTCTATAAAAAGTTGAGGTGTTTCCATCAGACGTATTGTGGCTCCCGTTTGAAACATTACTCCACCTCCACAAACTCCACCTCCACAAAACTGCAGAGGAGTGCAAGTTCATAAAATTCCTGGTAACAATCCGCTAGCCGAATTAAATCCAACACTAAATGTTGGTGACCATATTCTAGCAAATCCAATATTCACTGACAGTTTACTTACCATTGGCAGTTTAATCCATCCTAGCAAGAAGGAAATATATTCCTAGATGAGGCAGGTTAATATTCGTCTAGAGATCTTGTCCGTTCTCACTGCTCTCATCACAACTCATCTCCAATAGAAGAAACCCTGTAAATGATAAAACAGGCCCTTGGTTTCATCTGGTTTTCATTCATATTTCAAACTTTCCACATACCATATTTTCTACTTCCTTTTTTATACTCTTCTGTTGTCTCACAATATTCACATTGAATGTGTATGGATGAGAAGTTACAAAATCCACCAATTGAGAGTATGACGAACACCCTTGTGAAACAAAGTCTGCCCAGACATAACACACAGCATGTTCGCACAACTGATGTCCAACATTCGGTCCGGTAATTATAGCCAGCTGCATCATTGGATGATTCTTTTTGTTATGCTGAAACTCTTCCTGAAAGCCCAGTAAATAGAGTTCTCAGTTTTGAGCTGAATGCCTGGTAACGTCCTAAGCCACTGAAAACAATAACCAGGAAATATATTCCTTGATGAGGCATATTGTTATTTATCTCTATCCTTCTGGTCCCTTCTTGCTAAACCCATGGAAACCATTTCAGTTCTCAAAGGAAAAAATGTGTAATGTCTGTCAGTCTTGTTATAGATAGTTTCCACCGAGATTTAGATATTTCCAGTTTTCCACCGAGGTCTTGATACTTCCAGTAAGACTTTCATCTTAAGGCTTTGAATACAATATAGGCCTCAAAAATTTTATTGTTCAAAGCCACTGATAGCAATGATCAGGAAATATATTACTTGATGAGATATATTGTTATTTATCTCTCTCCTTCTGGTCCATTCTTTCTAAAACCATGGCAACCATTTCCATTCCCCAGAGAAAAAAATGTCTTGTGTCTGTCCGTTTTGTAATTTCAACTGAGGTCTTGATATTTTCAGTTAGCCTCTCATCTATTTATTTATTTATTGGTGTTTAAGGTCACATACTTATGCAGAATGGCTAATCATGACCGTGACAGTTTTACGGGTGGAGGAAGCCGGAGTACCCGGAGAGAACCACCGAGCAACTGTCAGCTCTCCAACATCGTAACTCTGAACTCTGCACCGCAGCACAGGCAGGGTTAGATTGGTTGAAGACATGCACACCATCGACGTGCAGTACGCCTCAGTACACAGCGTCATCGTGCCCCTATGTAGGCAATCGGGGTGAAGTGTCTTGCCCAAGGACACAACGTGGTTGCCGCAGGTGGGATTCGAACCGAGGACCTCTCGGCTTGCAGCTTGCACCTCTACCAACTAAGCCACCGCACCCCAGCCTCTCATCTTTTGGTTTGAATACAATATAGGCCGCAATAATATTATGTGGAGAATGTTTTGGATGAACAATGGTTCAGCTAGCACACATGAACAATGAAAGTGTCAATGACATGGTAGCTCAACTTGTCAAGACATGTACATGTATAGTATGTGACACAGCAATGACAAACATCTAGGTAATGACCTGATAACAAAGGTACATATGAAGTATTGTAATAGTCTGTACATAAATACTGACCGTAGCCTGTAACAAATGTATAGGTAAAGTATTGTAAAGGTGGGTGACAGTCAGATGCTAAACTAGAAAAGAAATCTTTGAGTCCCAGAGTGGGTCTGACTGAACCCCAAAATATTTCTCATAGCACAGTGATAACAAAGGCACCCCAAAACACACTCATTCCTGTCCCAAGGTGAAAACAAAGGTACCCAAGAAGTTTCGTGAAGATCAGTTCATAAATATGAGCTGTATAGAAGTTGTGACAAAAAGCTGATTGGACCTAATTTCGGTACAAAATAGCCACTGGCAGCCATCTTGAATTTTGGACCGCACTCAGAAACACTCGTTCTCATCCCAAGGTGATAACAAAGGTACCCAAGAGTTTCGTGAAGATCGGTTGATAAATACAGCCTCTAGCCCGAGCCGTATTGACATGTGCACTTGCAGTCTATTAGTAGCACTAAATAAATCAAAATTCATCTAATTTGCATAATTTCTGCACGAGAAAAAAACCTGTACTGTATGTGATGTATTCCATTTTACTAAACATTCATACAAAAATTTATTCAAATCACAGCTTTCATACAGAAGTTCTGTACAAAGACTGATTGCACTAATTTTGGTACAAAATGGCTGCTGGTGGCCATCTTGACTTTCAGACCACACCCCAAAACACTCGTTCTCATCCCACGGTGATAACAAAAGTACCCAAGAAGTTTCGTAAAGATTGATTCATAAATACGGCCTCTAGTCTGAGCCGTATAGAAGTTGTGTACAAAAAACTGATTAGACCTAATTTCGGTACAAAATGGCCACTAGCAGCCATCTTGAATTTTAGACCGCACCCAGAAACACTCGTTCTCGTCCCAAGGTGATAACAGAGGTACCCAAGAAGTTTTGTGAAGATCAGTTCATAAATACAGACTCTAGTCTGAGCCGTATTGACAAGTGTACTTACTGTGTGTAAGTAGCACTGAAAAATTCAAAGTTCATCTAATTTGCATAATTTCTTCACGAGAAAAAAACCCGTATTATATGTGATGCATCCCATGGTACTAAACATTCACACAAAAAAATTATTCAAATCAGGGCTTTCATATGGAAGTTCTGTGCAAAAATCTGATTGCACCTAATTTTGTACAAAATGGCTGCCATCAGCCATCTTGAATTTCGGACCGCACCCAAAAACACTCGTTCTCATCCCACGGTGATACCAAAGGTACCCAAGAAGTTTCGTAAAGATCGGTTCATAAATACGGTCTCTAGCCCGAGCCGTATTGGCATTTGCACTTACAGTGCTGAAAGTAACCCCAAAAAACATCAAAATTAGTCTAATTTGCACAATTTACGTACGAGAAAAAAACCCGTATTATATGTGATGTATCCCATGGTACTAAACATTAATACAAAAAATTATTCAAATCAGAGCTTTCACATGGAAGTTCTGTACAAAAAACAGATTTCTGCATCGTCGGTACAAAATGGCAGCTGGCAGCCATCTTGAATTTCGGACCGCACCCAAAAACACTCGTTCTCGTCCCACGGTCATAACAAAGGTACCCAAGAAGTTTCATAAAGATCGGTTCATAAATACGGCCTCTAGCCCGAGCCATAGCAGCTTGGCACTTACAGCTCTGAAAGTAACACTAAATAAATCAAAGTCAGTCTAATTTGCATAATTTACGCACGAGAAAAAAACCCGTATTATATGTGATGTATCCCATGGTACTAAACATTTATACAAAACTTTATTCAAATCAGAACTTTCATACAGAAGTTCTGTACAAAAAACTGATTTTTGCATCATCGGTACAAAATGGCCACTGGCAGCCATCTTGAATTTCGGACCACACCTAAAAACACTCGTTCCCGTCCCAGGGTCATAACAAAGGTACACAAGAAGTTTCGTAAAGATCGGTTCATAAATACGACCTCTAGCCCGAGCCATAGCCAATTGTTGACATACGGACAGACGGACAGACGGCCAGACGGACAGACGGACGGACGGACAGACGGACGACGGGCCATGACAATAGCTCAAATTTGACTTCGTCAAAGTTGAGCTAAAAACGCACGTGGTGTATATCCAGCTTCAGTGCAGGGACCCAGGGGAGAAACGGTATGTTAGATAAGGTCTAATCTCATTTAATTTATACAGTAGTCGCGAGTCTTACGAGACGTAATTGGTTGGTGGCAGGATATCATCACGGCCAATTGAGAAACGAGATTCTAAAAGATAGAAATGTTGTGTCATCATTAGGAATAGCAATGCATGGCAGGAACGAATCGGTTTTCTCGACAAGTTAAGTCACGCGCGAGATGACTTGTATTGATTCTGTCTCGATATACGTCATCTCCCACCGTTTTGACAGATGGACAAATGAGCGTCCGTCCACCTGACAGTTTAGGGTAAAAAGTATATATACCTTGAAGAGCAGAGCATTAGACACACACTTGGGGTCACACACACGTTGGTGAAGTCCAGGACAGGCGGACTCTGTTTCCTGGCATAGGGGTACCTTCGATCACAGGACCCTGAAGCGGCTGGAATCGCCAGAGAGGGTATTCCCACGATTGATTTAGCTTAAGGTTGATAGGCGGCTACGAGTGCCAAATTTGTTGAGAAAGAACAACCAAGGTGACACGTTAAAGTTTAGATTGTCGAGTAGCAGGTATCAGCCTGCAATAGTCAGAAGTGTAGGTTAATTGTATTGTGCGTATTAACCCTTTGAAGCGTCAGACTGATTGCGTTCTGAGTAGTTTGTTTTGCTGTCGAAGCATCGTAATACCGACTGGAGATCAGTGTGAGTGACAATTTCGACCTGGCACAAAAAGGGGCATTTGTGAATCGTGAATTCAACCAGGAACAGTGAATATTTCAATAGGACTTTCACGGAGGACTTTCAAAAGGCACATAAGGTATGAGTAGACAATAACTGACCCAAATCAGAAGTACGGTGGCTTTATAGATGACGAACATTGCTAGTCGGAACCCTCCGACAGCCAGAGGTACAGTTACGCGCAGACGTTGACATTTGAGACTAAGCGGGTGAAGCTCTTATGGCGAGCTCACAGTAGTAACATTTCAGATATGTGAAGCTCTTATGGCGAGCTCACGGTAGTAACATTTCCAGTGTGTAGACTATAGTGCCAGTACAGGGCTATAGAATGACTATATGATTGTTGAGAATTATTTAACTCTAGCAACCAAATTTCTGTGAAAAGAATCGAATTGTTGATTGTTGAAATATTGAAACGGCTTTATTTTTATGTGTAAATAAAAGAATCGTTGTTACTTTAAGTCATTCTTTCCATTACACAGCCTGAAGTGATTAGGAATCACACCTAACGGAAATCGAACCTATTTCAGGCCAATCTGGCAGAGAAGGAATCACGGCGTCGGCCTAACTCAGCTCCCTGCGCCGAGTTCGTGACACTTGGATTCCAACCCTCCACGTTGGTCTAATTTTCCCGCAACTTCACCAGCGGGACTAAATAACCCCACGTCAGCCCAGGCCTTACAGGGCCTCAGGTGTCCCTGACACCCTGATACCCCAGGAATCTGAAAAACATAGGTGGCCGAGAACTTGTGGCCTTCATTCAGCATGCCAAAAATCAACGAGATAGGGCAATTCGTTTTCGAGTTATCTTGCGGACAAAAAGTGATAAGACAGAAGAAAAAAGAAAAGAAACCGTGCAAAAATAATAGTCTGTGTGTTTCACACAGACTAATTATCAACTTATCGTCCAGAAAGCAATTGTTTACAATTTACTATGTGAAGGGACACTGTGACCTCGACCTCGTTATTCCGAAATAAATAGGGCTCTTTCTTGCACCAATGCCAACCTACCTAATGTTTCATGAACGTAGGTGGAACAATTGTCAAATTATCATCTGGAAACCAATTATTTACGATTTATTATGTTCAAGGTCACTGTGACCTTGGCCTTTGACCTAGTGAGTCCAATATCAATAGAGGTCTTCCACTCACCTAGGCCAACCTACCTATGAAGTTTCATGAATGTGGGTCAAACCATTATCAAGTAATCGTTCGGAAACCAATTGTTTACGATTTACTATATTGAAGGTCACTGTGACCTGGACCTTTCACCTAGCAAGTCCAAAATAAATAGGGTTCTTCCTCTCACTGATGCCAACCCACCTATGAAGTTTCATGAACATGGGTCGAAACATTATCAAGTTATCATCCGGAAACCAATTGTTTATGATTTACTTTGAAGGTCACTGTGACCTTGACCTTTCACCTAGCGCATGGGTCGAAACATTATCAAGTTATCATCCGGAAACCAATTGTTTATGATTTACTATGAAGGTCACTGTGACCTTGACCTTTCACCAAGCGAGTCCAAAATAAATAGGGTTCTTCCTCTCACTGATGCCAACCTAACTATGAAGTTTCATGAACATGGGTCGAACCATTATCAAGTTATCATCTGGAAACCAATTGTTTTGATTTACTATGTTCAGGGTCACTGTGACCTTGACCATTGACCTAGTGAGTCCAAAATAAATAGGATTCTTAATCTCACAAAGGCCAACCTACATATGAAGTTTCATGAATGTGGGGTGAACCGTACTCAAGTTATCATCCGGAAACCAATTGTTTACAATTTACTATGTTCAAGGTCACTGTGACCTTGATCTTTGACCAAGCAAGTCCAAAATTAATAGGGTTCTTCCCCTCACCGATACCAATCTACCTATGAAGTTTCATGAACATGGGTTGAACCATTATCAAGTTATCATCCGGAAACCAATTATTTTCGCCCGCCGGCCCACCATTCTTTTTTTTTAAACAGTAATTTTATTTCCTTCAGATATGAAATAGGGTTTGGCAAACAGGCCAAGCCTATTTCAACGCCTCCCCCTTACAACAATATTCAATTCTGATACAAAAACATTCAAACGGGTGCAGGTGCTGGTGAGGAGTTACACTTTGACTTAGATGATATTACAAATCATTGCACTCTAAAGTTGTCATACAATAATAGTAAGTGTGTGAAACTCAACTTCTTGATAAATTGTATGTCTGGACAGAAACTGGCTGCAACTTGTTTATAGAGTGAATGATGGACACTATGGGATCTGGCAAGATTTTCGAACTAGAACTATCACTGAAGGTGATTAATACCCCCGCTTTGGGTTTTTAGAGGAATGCACTTCTGATCATGTAGGCGAAGGCCATAAGGAAATGTATACATAAAGATCATTTTTTGTTGTTGAAATTTGTATTTGCATGTGGCCTTCCACAGAACAGCACTGAATACTTAAAGAGCCCACACATATATGGTTTACATTTGGAAAAACACATTTACAATGTGCAACATGTATTCAAAATCGGTTCATTAATGTAGGAGGAGTCGCACACACAAGAATCCCATTTGAAAACCCATAATAAATCCAAGTTAAAGGGAGATAACCTGGTTAAAATTGTCGCAGATCAAAAATTTGGGAATATGCGTATGTTCACTTAGTTGTGATAATGTTTGAAAGGTTTCGTCAAAATTGATTGATAAATGTAGGAGGAGTTGCACGCACAAGAATTTCATGTAGAAACCCATAATAAATCTAAGTTAAAGGGAGATAACCTAGTTAAAATAGCCACAGCTCAAAAATTTTGGAATATGCGCATGTTCACTTAGTAGTGATGATGTCTGTAAACGTAAGCATTGGTACTATCAATTTACTGAAATGAGCATAATAACTTGAATTTATGAAGATTTTTGGAGGTGATAAAAAGGTTGCATGCACAGCAAAAATGACCACGCGCACGGGCCTGAGAAACAGAGGTTCTTTTTTATGGCCTTATGTGAAAAATTACAATAACAAGATGAGGTGTTTCTGTCAGTGTTATTGTGGCTCTCCTTAGAAACATTGTCCCACCTCTATGAGACTACAGAGGCGTGCAAGCACTAAAAATTCTCGGTAACCATCCACAAGCCGAATTAAAACCAACACTAAATGTTGGTGACCATATTCTAGCAAATCCAATATTCAATGACAGTTTGTGGCCTCATCATATCAGCAACTCAGCATAAATTCATACTGACTCAAACCCAGCATCTGTAAAATGCATTACAGAATCTTTCAGCCATAGAAGATTCTTTCATGAGCATAATTCCACCCTGTAAGCCCAATGCATACAGGTGTACATTTCCAGGAAGCCGGCCTGTGTCGCCCTTGACACTGTTATGCACAAATATTTTAAAAAAAGGAAACCACTGGCATTTCACGAGCAAAGAAAATAAATACCAAACTGGGATGGGGATCAGTAATAGTCTTATCCAGTAAGTCTGAAGGATTAAATAATTACTGAACCTTTCTCCAAATACAACAAAGAGGCATCCATTCATCTGAGGACACTTGTACATAATCTTATGCCATCCAGCAAATCAGAGTTGAGAGTGAGAATAGTAATTTAATCCATTGATTTATTGTTCAGCATTGGCAGTTTAATCCATCCCAGCAATAAGAAGGAAATATATTCCTAGATGAGGCACATTATTCTTCTTCTCAGATGTTGTCCATTCTCACTGCTCTCATGGCATTCATATTAAGTTCTCCAACAGAAGCAACCCTGCCAATGATAAAACAGGCCCTTGGAGTATGAGATTTTCATTCATATTTCAAACTTTCCACATAACACATCTTCTACTTCCTTTTTTTATACTCTTTTGTTGTCTCACAATATTCACATTGAATGTGTATGGATGAGAAGTACACCTTTCACACCCTCATCAAACAAAATCTACCAATAGAGAGTGTGGCGAACACCCTTGTGAAACAAAATCTACCCAGACATAACACACAGCATGTTCGCACAACTGATGTCCAACATTCGGTCCAGTAATTATAGCCAGCTGCCTCATTGGATGATTCTTTTCGTTATGCTGAAACTCTTCCTGAAAGCCCAGTAAATAGAGTTCTCAGTTTTGAGCTGAATGCCTGGTGACGTCCTAAGCCACTGAAAACAATAACCAGGAAATATATTCCTTGATGAGGCATATTGTTATTTATCTCTATCCTTCTGGTCCCTTCTTGCTAAACCCATGGAAACCATTTCAGTTCTCAAAGGAAAAAATGCGTAATGTCTGTCAGTCTTGTTAAAGATAGTTTCACCGAGGTCTTGATATTTCCAGTAAGACTTTCATCTGCTGCTTTGAATACAATATGGGCCTCAAAAATTTTAATGTTCAAAGGCACCGATATCTATAATCAGGAAATATATTCCTTGATGAGGCATATTGTAATTTTTCTCTCTCCTTTGGGTCCATTCTTTCTAAAAGCATGGCAACGATTTCCGTCCCCCAGGGGAAAAAATACTTATTGTCTGTCCATCTTGTTATAGTTTTCACTGAGGTCTTGATATTTCCAGTAAGCCTTTCATCTTTTGCTTTGAATACAATATAGGCCTCAATAATTTTATTGGGAGAATGTTTTGGATGAACAAAGAATGGTTCAACTTGCACACATGAATAAAAATGAATACATTATGTGTAAAATTACAATAACAAGTTGAGGTGTTTCCATCAGCATTGTTATGGCCCTCCTTTGAAACATTGTCCCACCTCCACGAGACTACAGAGGAGTGCAAGTTCTAAAAGATTCTCGGCAACCATCCGCTATCTGAATTAAAACCAACACTAAATGTTGGTGACCATATTCTAAGCAAATCCAAAATTCAACGACAGTTTATGGCCTCATCATATTAGCAACTCAGCATAAATTCATGCTGATTCAAACCCAGCATCTGTAAAATGCATTACAGCCTGTTTCAGCCACTGAAGATTCTTTCATAAGCATAATTCCACACTGTAAGCCCAATGCATACAAGTGTACATTTCCAGGTGGCCGGCCTGTGGCTCTCTTGACCTGTTGAAACTGTTATACACAAATATTTTTAAAAAAGGAAACCACTGGCAGTTCACGAGCAAAGAAAATAAATACCAAACTGGGATGGGGATCAGTAATAGTCTTATCCACTAAGGCTGAAGGATTAAACAAGAGCGCATGTATCGCGCTGAAGCAATACAATGTCCCCTACCGGACTAATGAGCATTAATAATTATACATATGTTATAACCTAGATGTGATCAGATGAATTCCGTTGAAGCATTTCCAAAAAAAGTCTGGAAAACTGATATTTTGGCGCTTTTCCATATTTCTAAGGGCCATAACTCACACAAGAATAATGCAATCAGTATGAAACTCAAACTTGACCTGTAAGTCATCGTTCTATAGTAGGTTACCAAGAATGAAATCATTCGGTTGAAGCATTTCCAAAAAAAAGTCCGGAAAACTAAAGTATGACTGACAGACTGACTGACAGACTGACGGATGGACAGAGTGCAAATGAAACTTGATCAGTAAGTCATCATTCTATAGTAGGTTACCAAAAATGAAATCATTCCATTGAAGTGTTTCCAAAAAAAGTCCGGAAAACTGATATTTTGGTGCTTTTCCATATTTCCAAGGGCCATAACTCACACAAGAATAATGCAATCAGCATGAAACTCAAACTTGATCTATATGTCATCGTTCTATAGTTGGTTACCAAGAATGAAATCATTCGGTTGAAGCATTTCCAAAAAAAGTCCGGAAAACTGACATTTTGGTGCTTACCATATTTCCAAGGGCCATAACTCACACAAGAATAATGCAATCAGTATAAAACTCAAACTTGATCTGTAAGTCATCGTTCTATAGTAGGTTACCAAGAATGAAATCATTCGGTTGAAGCCTTTCCAAAAAAAGTCCGGAAAACTAAAGTATGACTGACAGACAGACTGACGGATGGACAGAGTGCAAATGAAACTTGATTTGTAAGTCATTGTTCTATAGTAGGTTACCAAAAATGAAATCATTCCATTGAAGAGTTTCCAAAAAAAGTCTGGAAAACTGATATTTTGGTGCTTTTCCATATTTCCAAGGGCCATAACTCACACAAGAATAATGCAATCAGCATGAAACTCAAACTTGATCTGTAAGACATCATTCTATAGTAGGTTACAAAAAAATAAAATCATTCTGTTGAAGCGTTTCCAAAAAAAGTCCGGAAAACTGACATTTTGGCACTTTTCCATATTTCCAAGGGCCATAACTCACACAAGAATAAGGCAATTAGCATAAAACTCAAATCTGATCTATATGTCATCGTTCTATAGTAGGTTACAAAGAATGAAATCATTCGGTTGAAGTATTTCCAAAAAAAGTCTGGAAAACTAAAGTATGACTGACAGACTGATGGATGGAAGGGCAGAGTGTAAATGAAACTTGATCTGTAAGTCACCATTCTATAGTAGGTTACCAAAAATTAAATCATCCCGTTGAAGCGTTTCAAAAAAAAGTCTGGAAAACTGATATTTTGGCGCTTTTCCATATTTCCAAGGGCCATAACTCACACAAGAATAAGGCAGTCAGCATGAAACTCAAACTTGATCTGTAAGTCATCGTTCAAAAGTAGGTTACCAAAAATGAAAGCATTCCGTTGAAGTGTTTCCAAAAAAAGTCTGGTAAACTGATATTTTGGTGCTTTTCCATATTTCCAAGGCCCATAACTCACAGAAGAATAATGCAATCAGCATGGAACTCAAACTTGATCTGTAAGTCATCGTTCTATAGTAGTTTACCAAAAATGAAATCATTCCATTGAAGCGTTTCAAAAAAAACTCCAGAAAACTGATATTTTGGTGCTTTTCCTTATTTCCAAGGGCCGTAACTCGCACAAGAATAATGCAATCAGCATGAAACTCAAACTTGATCTGTAAGTCATCGTTCTATAGTAGTTTACCAAAAATGAAATCATTCCGTTGAAGCGTTTCGGAAAACTAAAGTGGGACTGACAAACTGACGGATGGATGGGCAGAGTGCAAACCTATAGTCCCCTCCGGCGATGTCGGTAGGGGACTAATAATTACTGAACCTTTCTCCAAATACAACAAAGAGGCATCCATTCACCTGATGACACTTGTACATAATCTTATACCATCCAGCAAGTCAGAGTTGAGAGTGAGAATAGTAATTTAATCCATTGATTTATAGTTCAGCATTGGCAGTTTAATCCATCCCAGCAATAAGAAGGAAATATATTCCTAGATGAGGCACGTTATTCTTCTTCTCAGATGTTGTCCATTCTCACTGCTCTCATGGCATTCATATTAAGTTCTCCAACAGAAGCAACCCTGTCAATGATAAAACAGGCCCTTGGTGTATGAGATTTTCATTCATATTTCAAACTTTCCACACACCACATCTTCTACTTCCCTTTTTAACACTCTTTTGTTGTCTCACAATATTCACATTGAATGTGTATGGATGAGAAGTACACCTTTCACATCCTCATCAAACAAAATCTACCAATAGAGAGTACGACGAACACCCTTGTGAAACAAAATCTACCCAGACATAACACACAGCATGTTCACACAACTGATGTCCAACATTCGGTCCAGTAATTATAGCCAGCTGCCTCATTGGATGATTCTTTTCGTTATGCTGAAACTCTTCCTGAAAGCCCAGTAAATAGAGTTCTCAGTTTTGAGCTGAATGCCTGGTGACGTCCTAAGCCACTGAAAACAATAACCAGGAAATATATTCCTTGATGAGGCATATTGTTATTTATCTCTATCCTTCTGGTCCCTTCTTGCTAAACCCATGGAAACCATTTCCGTTCTCAAAGGAAAAAATGCGTAATGTCTGTCAGTCTTGTCAAAGATAGTTTCACCGAGGTCTTGATATTTCCAGTAAGACTTTCATCTGCTGCTTTGAATACAATATGGGCCTCAAAAATTTTAATGTTCAAAGGCACCGATAACTATAATCAGGAAATATATTCCTTGATGAGGCATATTGTAATTTTTCTCTCTTTGGGTACATTCTTTCTAAAACCATGGTAATTATTTCCGTCCCCCAGGGGAAAAAATACTTATTGTCTGTCCATTTTGTTATAGTTTCCACTGAGGTCTTGATATTTCCAGTAAGCCTTTCATCTTTTGCTTTGAATACAATATAGGCCTCAATAATTTTATTGGGAGAATGTTTTGCATGAACAAGGAATGGTTCAACTTGCACACATGAATAAAAATGAATACATTATGTGTAAAATTACAATAACAAGTTGAGGTGTTTCCATCAGCATTGTTATGGCCCTCCTTTGAAACACTGTCCCACCTCCACGAGACTGCAGAGGAGTGCAAGTTCTAAAGATTCTCGGCAACCATCCGCTAGCTGAATTAAAACCAACGCTAAATGTTGGTGACCATATTCTAAGCAAATCCAAAATTCAATGACAGTTTATGGCCTCATCATATTAGCAACTCAGCATAAATTCATGCTGATTCAAACCCAGCATCTGCAAAATGCATTACAGCCTCTTTCAGCCACTGAAGATTCTTTCATGAGCATAATTCCACACTGTAAGCCCAATGCATACAAGTGTACATTTCCAGGTGGCCGGCCTGTGGCTCCCTTGACCTGTTGAAACTGTTACGCACAAATATTTTTTAAAAAGGAAACCACTGGCAGTTCACGAGCAAAGAAAATAAATACCAAACTGGGATGGGGATCAGTAATAGTCTTATCCAGTAAGGCTGAAGGATTAAACAAAAGCACACGTATCGCTGAAGCAATACAATGTCCCCTACCGGACTAATGAGCATTAATAATTATACATATGTTATAACCTAGATGTGATCAGATGAATTCCGTTGAAGCATTTCCAAAAAAAGTCCGGAAAACTGATATTTTGGCGCTTTTCCATATTTCCAAGGGCCATAACTCACACAAGAATAATGCAATCAGTATGAAACTCAAACTTGATCTGTAAGTCATCGTTCTATAGTAGGTTACCAAGAAGGAAATCATTCGGTTGAAGCATTTCCAAAAAAAGTCCGGAAAACTAAATTATGACTAACAGACTGACTGATAGACTGACAGATGGACAGAGTGCAAATGAAACTTGATCTGTAAGTCATCATTCTATAGTAGGTTACCAAAAATGAAATCATTCCGTTGAAGCGTTTCCAAAAAAAGTACGGAAAACTGATATTTTGGTGCTTTTCGTATTTCCAAGGGCCATAACTCACACAAGAATAAGGCAATCAGCATGAAACTCAAACTTGATCTGTAAGTCATCGTTCTATAGTAGGTTACCAAAAATAAAATCATTCTGTTGAAGCGTTTCCAAAAAAAGTCCGGAAAACTGACATTTTGGCGCTTTTCAATATTTCCAAGGGCCATAACTCACACTAGAATAATGCAATCAGCATGAAACTCAAACTTGATCTATATGTCATCGTTCTATAGTAGGTTACCAAGAATGAAATCATTCGGTTGAATCATTTCCAAAAAAAGTCCGGAAAACTGACATTTTGGCGCTTTTCCATATTTCCAAGGGCCATAACTCACACAAGAATAATGCAATCAGTATAAAACTCAAACTTGGTCTGTAAGTCATTGTTCTATAGTAGGTTACCAAGAATGAAATCATTCGGTTGAAGCATTTCCAAAAAAAGTCCGGAAAACTAAAGTATGACTGACAGACTGACTGACGGACTGACGGATGGACAGAGTGCAAATGAAACTTGATTTGTAAGTCATTGTTCTATAGTAAGTTACCAAAAATGAAATCATTCCGTTGAAGCGTTTCCAAAAAAAAGACTAGAAAACTGATATTTTGGCGCTTTTCCATATTTCAAAGGGCCATAACTCGCACAAGAATAATGCAATCAGCATGAAAATCAAACTTGATCTATATGTCATCGTTCTATAGTAGGTTACCAAGAATGAAATCATTCGGTTGAAGCATTTCCAAAAAAAGTCCGGAAAACTAAAGTATGTCTGACAGACTGACTGACGGACTGACGGATGGACAGAGTGCAAATGAAACTTGATTTGTAAGTCATTGTTCTATAGTGGGTTACCAAAAATGAAATCATTCTGTTGAAGCGTTTCCAAAAAAAGTCTAGAAAACTGATATTTTGGCGCTTTTCCATATTTCCAAGGGCCATAACTCACACAAGAATAATGCAATCAGCATGAAACTCAAACTTGATCTATATGTCATCGTTCTATAGTAGGTTACCAAGAATGAAATCATTCGGTTGAAGCATTTCCAAAAAAAGTCCGGAAAACTGACATTTTGGCGCTTTTCCATATTTCCAAGGGCCATAACTCATACAAGAATAAGGCAATCAGCATAAAACTCAAACCTGATCTGTAAGTCATCATTCTATAGTAGGTTACCAAAAATGAAATCATTCCGTTGAAGCGTTTCCAAAAAAAGTACGGAAAACTGATATTTTGGTGCTTTTCCATATTTCCAAGGGCCATAACTCACACAAGAATAAGGCAATCAGCATGAAACTCAAACCTGATCTGTAAGTCATCGTTCTATAGTAGGTTACCAAAAATGAAATCATTCTGTTGAAGCATTTCCAAAAAAAGTCCGGAAAACTGACATTTTGGCGCTTTTCAATATTTCCAAGGGCCATAACTCACACAAGAATAATGCAATCAGCATGAAACTCAAACTTGATCTATATATCATCGTTCTATAGTTGGTTACCAAGAATGAAATCATTTGGTTGAAGCATTTCCAAAAAAAGTCCGGAAAACTGACATTTTGGCGCTTTCCATATTTCCAAGGGACATAACTCACACAAGAATAACGCAATCAGTATAAAACTCAAACCTGATCTGTAAGTCATCGTTCTATAGTAGGTTACCAAGAATGAAATCATTCGGTTGAAGCATTTCCAAAAAAAGTCCGGAAAACTAAAGTATGACTGACAGACGGACTGACGGATGGACAGAGTGCAAATGAAACTTGATCAGTAAGTCATTGTTCTATAGTAGGTTACCAAAAATGAACTCATTCCGTTGAAGCGTTTCCAAAAAAAGTCTAGAAAACTGATATTTTGGCGCTTTTCCATATTTCCAAGGGCCATAACTCACACAAGAATAATGCAATCAGCATGAAACTCAAACTTGATCTATATGTCATCGTTCTATAGTAGGTTACCAAGAATGAAATCATTCGGTTGAAGCATTTCCAAAAAAAGTCCAGAAAACTGACATTTTGGTGCTTTTCCATATTTCCAAGGGCCACAACTCACACAAGAATAATGCAATTAGCATGAAACTCAAATATGATCTATATGTCATCGTTCTATAGTAGGTTACAAAGAATGAAATCATTCGGTTGAAGCATTTCCAAGAAAAGTCCGGAAAACTAAAGTATGGCTGACAGACTGACGGATGGAAGGGCAGAGTGTAAATGAAACTTGATCTGTAATTCACCATTCTATAGTAGGTTACCAAAAATGAAATCATCCCGTTGAAGCATTTCCAAAAAAAAGTCTGGAAAACTGATATTTTGGCGCTTTTCCATATTTCCAAGGGCCATAACTCACACAAGAATAAGGCAGTCAGCATGAAATTCAAACTTGATCTGTAAGTCATCGTTCAAAAGTAGGTTACCAAAAATGAAAGCATTCCGTTGAAGCGTTTCCAAAAAAAGTCCGGTAAACTCATATTTTGGTGCTTTTCCATATTTCCAAGTGCCATAACTCACACAAGAATAATGCAATCAGCATGAAACTCAAACTTGATCTGTAAGTCATCGTTCTATAGTAGTTTACCAAAAATGAAATCATTCCGTTGAAGCATTTCCAAAAAAATCTCCAGAAAACTGATATTTTGGTGCTTTTCCTTATTTCCAAGGGCCGTAACTCACACAAGAATAATGCAATCAGCATGAAACTCAAACTTGATCTGTAAGTCATCGTTCTATAGTAGTTTACCAAAAATGAAATCATTCCGTTGAAGCGTTTCGGAAAACTAAAGTGTGACTGACAGACTGACGGATGGATGGGCAGAGTGCAAACCTATAGTCCCCTCCAGCGATGCCGGTAGGGGACTAATAATTACTGAACCTTTCTCCAAATACAACAAAGAGGCATCCATTCACCTGATGACACTTGTACATAATCTTATACCATCCAGCAAATCAGAGTTGAGAGTGAGAATAGTAATTTAACCCATTGATTTATAGTTCAGCATTGGCAGTATAATCCATCCCAGCAATAAGAAGGAAATATATTCCTAGATGAGGCACGTTATTATTCTTCTCAGATGTTGTCCATTCTCACTGCTCTCAAGGCATTCATATTAAGTTCTCCAATAGAAGCAACCCCACCAATGATAAAACAGGCCCTTAGCGTATGAGATTTTCATTCATATTTAAAACTTTCAACATACCACATCTACTTCCTTTTTTTATACTCTTCTGTTGTCTCGCAATATTCACATTGAATGTGTATGGAGAAGTACACCTTTCACACCCTTGTGAAACAAAATTCACCAACACAGAGTATGACAAACACCCTTGTGAAACAAAATCTGCCCAAACATAATAACACACAGCATGTTCGCAAAATTGATGTCCAACATTCAGTCAGCTAATTATAGCCAGCTGCATCATTGGATGATTCTTTTTGTTACGCTGAAATTCTTCCTGAAAGCCCAGTATATACAGGTCTGAGTTTTGAGCTGAATGCCTGGTGAGGACCTAAGCCACTGACAACAATAATCAGGAAATATATTCCTTCATGAGGCATATTGTTATTTTTCTCTCTAATTCTGGTCCATTCTTTCTAAAACCATGGCAACCATTTCCGTTCTCCAGGGAAAAAAATGCGTAGTGTTTGTCCGTCTTGTGATAGATAATTTCCATTGAGGTCTTGATATTCTTCTGCTTTGAATACAATATAGGCCTCAAAATTTTTATATGGAGAATGTTTTGGATGAACAATGGTTCAACTTGCACGCATGAAAAAATGAATACATTAGGCCATAAAAAGTTGTCTGTTTCTCAGGCCATTTTACCCCCAAAACGATGTGGGCGGCTTTTTTATTATTTTTTATTTCTCCCGAGAGATTGTTTGTGGTAATTTGCCCCCACACAACGTCCTGGTGGTCCATGCTGCCACATTGGTTATTCACTGGAAGGGTGTTGGGTAATAAATGAAGGGTGTTTGGCATGTCTTTTTTCTCAGTGAAACGTGAAAATTATGCCACGGCACAGGGTGAAACATCTCATGGGCAAAACGTTACAGGGGATGGAACGTCTCTGGGAAAAAAGTTAAAGTGCTGTAAATTACCAACTTTCACAGATTTATTTTACCAAAATATGAAATTCCCTCACAGCTTGCCTAAGAAAATCATGAATTGGAATTTTTTCCCAATATATTAATTATAACAACCTATTTGAAGAAGCAGTTCATCCACAAATCATATTTTTCGGAAAAATGAAATACAAAATGAATAAATGTTTGCGTGTTTTTTTTTTCCCAATTTGACTGCACACAGCTGATAATATACAATTTATTTTCAAATGCAACTGTTACTTTTATATCAAGCAAGGGTTATTGTTTGATATATCATTGATTCAAACAATTATCCTGCTCCCCAAATTCACTTAATTCCATAACTGGTAAACTAGCTACACAGTTTCAAATAACACAATCACGGCCATTTACACAAAAAAAACAATGTCTGGAGAACGTGTTCCATTCAACACTGCGCCTGACTCTGCCGAGTTTCTCAGGGTTGGTGCGAATCAACCTTGGTACGAATCAACCATTCCCCTCTGTAATTGTTGTCAGTCTGAAAGACACTGTCAGTCTGTCTGTCGTTATACTTACTTTTTACGGTATAAAACATTTTCTAACTTGACTAATGCTAAAACCCACCCACTTTATTAAAGTATGCTGTAGAAGAAATGCAGAGAGTGTGTTGTTTAACTGGTAGAGTGCTGGAAGCCCTATTTTGGGCTTTACTAAAAGTGATGGGCAATAACTGTCTGTAGATACGTTCTGCCTGAGGAAGCCTTTATTGTCTCTGATATGCATCAGATTTTTTATACAATACCTTGCTCTCTGACATTTAATTGGATAGTGCCTATAAGGCACTATCCAATTAAATGTAATAGAGCAGTATATGATGAGCTTTGATTTGTTGTCAGAAAAAACTCAGCACTTTACCAGTTAAAATTCGCTAACGTAAGCATTGGTACTATTGATTTACCGAAATGAGCATAATAACTCGAATTTATAAAGATTTTTGGAGGTGATAAAATGGTTGCAAAAATGACCATGCATGCGGGCCTGAGAAACAGAGTTTCTTTTTTTTATGGCCTTATGTGTAAAATTACAATAACAAGATGAGTTGTTTCTATCAGCGTTATTGTGGCTCTCCTTAGAAACGTGACACCTCAATGAGACTACAGAGGAGTGGAAGTACTAAAAGTTCTCGGAAACCATCCGCTAGCCGAATTAAAACAAACACTAAATGTTGGTGACCATATTCTAGGAAATCCAATATTCAATGACAGTTGTGGCCTCATCATATTAGCAACTCAGCATAAATTCATACTGACTCAAACCCAGCATCTGTAAAATGCATTATAGCCTCTTTCAGCCATAGAAGATTCTTTCATGAGCATAATTCCACCCTGTAAGCCCAATGCAATCAGGTGGCCGGCCTGTGGCTCCCTTAACCCTTTGAAACTGTTATGCATAAATATTTTTAAAAAAGGAAACCACTGGCAGTTCACGAGCAAAGAAAATAAATACCAAACTGGGATGGGGATCAGTAATAGTCTTATCCAGTAAGTCCGAAGGATTAAATAATTACTGAACCTTTCTCCAAATACAACAAAGAGGCATCCATTCACCTGATGACACTTGTACATAATCTTATAACATCCAGCAAATCAGAGTTGAGAGTGAGAATAGTAATTTAATCCACTGATTTATAGTTCTGCATTGGCAGTTTAATCCATCCCAGCAATAAGAAGGAAATATATTCCTATCTAAGCAGTAAACAACACAGTAGTATGAATTATATTTTTTCTTCTATTTATTTAAATGAACTGTACATATATAAACATTC
The DNA here is from genome assembly GCA_031216915.1 of Pictodentalium vernedei. NCBI lineage: Eukaryota > Metazoa > Mollusca > Scaphopoda > Dentaliida > Dentaliidae > Pictodentalium > Pictodentalium vernedei. The sequence continues at coordinate 226,530,530 of CM062293.1, forward strand.
AAACATTTTGTCCCTTTGAGGTGATTCGGTCTGCTTCACAGTACAGCGTAGAATTAGGAGAGCACCACGATGTGGTGATATCATCAGGTGTGACCGAGGTATGAATACTGCAGTGTCACACAAAGACATGTTATTGGACTAGTACCTAGTTGCAAAGTCCACCATGGGTGAAGATTAGTATTGCAGCCTAGGTGACTGAAATGAATTGGGGAGACGATGCTGAGAACACAAAGTATTTTCAGCATCGCAACCGCCAGCCAGATCATGCAGCAAACCGAGCCACAGTGAGGCATGTCAAAAACAAAACATAGAAGTACCCAAGAGAACCAGAAAAACGTGGCCAAGGCAGGAAGGGCAAGGAAGAAGGGGTATTGGTGCGGCTGGTGGGTGGTTACTGAACAGAATGTCTGTGCATTTCAAGGAAACGAGCGAGACTGATTTGGTCTACCTGGGACTTGGTATATACAAGCAAGTTTTGCAATTCCCATTTCCATATTTGGTCATACCTCTTTGTAGTTTTCCTGGAAACATTTAGCTAGAATACCCATGTCACCAGTAACACATGACAATGGATGGATCGTTCACGTCTGCAGAAAAATACCATTCTGCAGCCTGAAAGTCTGAGTCAGCTTGGAGGCAACAAATGGTAATTTTCAACAACCAAGGAAAGTCCAGTATTAACATTAAAATATCTGCACAGAACTTAGTTAAATTTATAGAAATAGAAATAGCTCTTGAGGCTATACATGGTATAAAGCTACTCAGCTGCTTGTACCTAGCCTGGTATACATGGAAACCATGTAAGATCAGTTTCATTAGTGAAAGATATTTTTGTTTCAGCTTAAACTTCCATTAATACAAATTGTATTAATTCTTAATTTAAGCAGTAAACAACACAGTAGTATGAATTCTATTTTTTCTTCTATTTATTTAAATGAACTGTACATATATAAACATTCAAACATTTTGGCCCTTTGAGGTGATTCGGTCTGTTTCACAATACAGAGTAGAATTAGGAGAACACCATGATGCGGTGATATCATCAGGTGTGACCGAGGTATTAATACTGCAGTGTCACACAAAGACATGTTATTGAACTAGTACCTAGTTGCAAATCCACCATGGGTGAAGATTAGTATTGCAGCCTAGGTGACTGAAATGAATTGGGGAGACGATGCTGAGAACACAAAGTATTTTCAGCATCGCAACCACCAAAGAAAGATTGTGAAACAAGCCGAATCTCCCCAAAGAATGAAGAGGGGGAAAGGAACAGGGAAGGAGAGAGAAACCGGTTTGGCACACAGTGCCGAAAGAAAACAAGGAAAGAATGTCAGAAGCACATCCGGGGAATGGGCACACCCCCACACATGGAAAAGTCAGTAGGTGCTGAAATAAAGGAACAGTACTGAGTCCAGAAACTGCAGGAGAGCAGCATCCAGGAGCCAACGAGCACGCTAGCACGAGGTCACCATCCACTGGAAAAACAGGATCCGCGAAAGATGCGCGCACACATAATCCTGGAAACCACAAATGGCATTATTATGGCCATTTGACACAAATGCACGTCCACGAATTCCACAGTAGAAGTCACACAGCTGAGACACAGGCATTATTGTGGCCTGTGTGCACGAACACGGGCAGAAGAACGATGAGAGGCACACAAACATATACATACAGTCAGAATGAGAAAAAGAAACGCAACAATAATAGCATGCACCCAGACAAACGTGAAATATACTGAACAAAGTGGGGTGGGATGGACAGAGTTGGGAAACGGAAGGGGACGGCAGAGGGAAAAAAAAACAGAAAACGTTGAGCATGGCACGCATGCCTGCGCAGAACACCACATGGACATGACAACAACCCGCATCCATATGGCCCTCCGCGCATGCATGACACCGTGGCGATGAAAACAGGAGCAAGAGCAAGTGGACAACTGCCAACGAAGCGAACAAGGCCTGGGTTCAGCATGCCTACAGGGGCAACGTGATGTGCAGGCGTGCACAGGTGACCACATGTACACGACAACAGCGACATGCACAGGTGCCGAACAGCAAGTGGGTCGATGTCGAGGTAATCTAACAGGTGCCATCTTAAAGTGTTAATCGAGGGACCCTGAACACAAGTGGCTGCAAAGCCTGTGAGGGACACGACGCGCATGCCCGCACAGGACACCACATGTGCTTGACAGTAGCCAGGCACACGTGGCCCTCCATGTGTGCACACATGACACAGTGTCCTGGAACATGCAGGGGCGAGAGTAACAATAATATATATACCCCCAATCGAAACGCGAGAAAGTGGGCGGAAACATGGGCTGCCACGACGAGGCGGGTGCTCATACCTGCCCAGAACACCACATGTACAGGACAACGGTCATGGGAGTAACAATCCGAGGACCATCGCCCTAGTGTCTTGATCAGGTGGTCTTCAACATGAGCGGCTGCTGCAGAAGTGGCGGCGCCTATTCTAAATGAGTGGCCATTGTAGCGGGAATCGGGGAGGCCAATAAGGGAAAGGAGCGCTTTCAACGACTGGATAAAAAGGGTGCGAGTGAGGGGAGATCCATTTGAAAGACAAAAAAGAGGTGCATCGGGTTGGAAGGAAGTTGATGGTTTGAGCGCAAAATAAGCCAGGAGACTGTGGATGGGACAAACATCGTGCCCAGTCCGATAGAGCTGAATGGTAACACCTTTACGGAAGGGGTCAAACTTTGAGGCCTTCAAGTGAAGCAAAAGGACTTGATCTGTCAAACGATATTGGATGTCACCCACACAGAGACTACAGGCTGGGTTGAAACGCAGACTATGGGTTGTAAATTTGCCACATCTAAGAAAACCGAAAAATGCGATGCAGCAAGCAGCTTCCATTAAGGAGTCAAAGTAGGGATCGCGAAAACCCCTGCGGAGGGCATGACATATCTGTCGCAAAATGCTAAAAGTAATAGGCAAACGACGGGTGGTAGAGGGTTTCTGTAAACGCTTAATACCGCACAGAAACATCTGTAATCACGCGAGCTGCGAATCATCAGTGCGGGTAAATGGGGCAGGGATGCAAAAACGGAGGCAGAAATAGCAGATGCCAGAAAGGTACAATTTTATAGTATGATAAGAAAGAGGCTTAACACCATGACAATAGGCTGCATATGTCAGGACGTCTTCAGAAACTTCTGAAGGAAATCCGCTGGGTGAAAGGGGTATCTTGTACGAGGTACAGAAGTCTTGAAAATGATGTAAAGCTGATGTAAAAGTGTGTCGAGTGTTGTCGCTGACAGAAGCCTGCCACTCCGCCGTCCTGATCAGGTTCAACTGAGGATCACTGCTGAAAATTCTGGAAGTGCAACGGGTCTCTGTGCAGCTTCTGGGGCCAGATGGTGGAATGCCTAGAAACGAGAAATAAGATCAGCGATAACATTCTGCTTACCGGGGACATGTTCCGCATAAAACATGAAATTGTTAGTTGCTGCACACCATGTTAACCGACGCATTAATTTCACAATATAAGTATGGCGGTAAGAGCTTCGACCCTTTCGTAAACAAGAGGCCCCAAGGGGCCTGAGGGCACTCACCTGACATGGTAGCCTAAATATCAACCCAGAGAATTGATTTCAGCAAGTTGCATCTGCTCCTCCTAAGAAAAGCTTCTACCAAATATCCAAAGATTCTGACCAGTGGATCTAAAATAAAAAGAAGATATTTAAAAGAATATTCCTCATATTGAACTAAGTTATAATTCGGGCTCCCACAGTGAGTCCAAATATGGACCTAGGGACTTGGCTTGAACAAACTTGAATCTCACCCCCCTAAGCATTGTGCATACCAAATATCAAAAGATTCTGCCTGCTGGATCTTAAGAAGATTTTTAAAGAAAATTCCTCATTTTGAACTAAGTTACAATTCAAGCTCCCACAGTGAGTCCAAATATGGACCTAGGGACTTGGCTTGAACAAACTTGAATTTCACCCCCCTAAGCATGGTGCATACCAAAAATGAATCTAGGAAGCCGATTTGGACAAACTTGAATCAGATCCACCCCACAATGTTGCATACCAAATATCAAAAGATTCTGCCTGCTCGATCTGGAGAAGAAGATTTTTTAAGAAATTTGCCTGAAATGCACTGAGTTCAAATTCTAGCTTCTATAGTGAGCCCAAATATGAATCTAGGAAGCCGATTTGAACAAACGTGAATCAGATCCACCCCACAATGTTGCGTACCAAATATCAAAAGATTCTGCCTGCTGGATCTGGAGAAGAAGATTTTTTAAGAAATTTGCCTGAAATGCACTGAGTTCAAATTCTAGCTTCTATAGTGAGCCCAAATATGAATCCAGGGAGCCAATTTGAACAAACTTGAATCAGATTCACCCCTCAATGTTGCATATCAAATATCAAAAGATTCTGCCTGCTCGATCTGGAGAAGAAGACTTTTTAAGAAATTTGCCTGAAATTCACTAAGTTCGAATTCAAGCTTCTATACTGAGCCCAAATATAAACCCAGGGGGCCGATTTGAACAAACTTGAATCAGATCCACCCCACAATGTTGCATACCAAATATTAAAAGATTCTGCCTGCTGGATCTGGAGAAGAAGATTTTTGAAGAAATTTGCCTGAAATGAACTAAGTTCGAATTCGAGCTTCTATAGTGAGCCCAAATATGAATCCAAGGGGCCGATTTGAACAAACTTGAATCAGATCCATCCCTCAATGTTGCATACCAAATATCAAAACATTCTGCCTGCTGGATCTGGAGAAGAAGATTTTTTAAGAAATTTGCCTGAAATGCTCTAAGTTCGAATTCGAGCTTCTATACTGAGCCCAAATATAAACCCAGGGGGCCTTGAATCAGATCCACCCCACAATGTTGCATACCAAATATCAAAAGATTCTGCCTGCTCGATCTGGAGAAGAAGATTTTTTAAGAAATTTGCCTGAAATGCACTAAGTTCGAATTCGGGCTTCTATAGTGAGCCCAAATATGAATCCAGGGGGGGCCGATTTGAACAAACTTGAATCAGATCCACCGCCACAATGTTGCATACCAAATATCAAAAGATTCTGCCTGCTGGATCTGGAGAAGATTTTTTAAGAAATTTGCCTGAAATGCACTAAGTTCGAATTCGAGCTTCTATACTGAGCCCAAATATAAACCCAGGTGGCCGAATTGAACAAATTTGAATCAGATCCACCCCACAATCTTGCATGCCAAATATCAAAAGATTCTGCCTGCTCGATCTGGAGAAAAAGATTTTTTAATAAATTTGCCTGAAATGCACTAAGATCGAATTCAGGCTTCTATAGTGAGCCCAAATATGAATCCAGGGAGCCGATTTGAACAAACTTGAATCAGATCCACCCCACAATGTTGCATACCAAATATCAAAAGATTCTGCCTGCTGGATCTGGAGAAGAAGATTTTTTAAGAAATTTGCCTGAAAATCACTAAGTTCGAAATCGGGCTTCTATACTGAGCCCAAATATGAACCCAGGGGGCCGATTTGAACAAACTTGAATCAGATCCACCCTACAATGTTGCATACCAAATATCAAAAGATTCTGCCTGCTGGATCTGGAGAAGAAGATTTTTTAATCTTTTTCCCATTGCCTAGAGTGTTAAAAAGTGCTGACTCAGCACTTTTTCAAAGTCCTGAAAAAAGTACCTTGTGATCAAACCGATAGGGATTTTTTTTAAACAGTCTATTCTACCAGATAAAAGTAAGCTTTATACAAAATAAGAATTCCCTGTGCCGTGTTGTTTTGGAGATATGGCAGTTTTAAGGTTTTTCCTATTTTTAGCTCCCGAGGTTCCCACGGGGCAATGAGAAAATGTTTTTTTGCATCAATCAACTACTTATGACCCATTATCACCTCATATCAAATTTGGTTCAAATCGACCTGACGGTTCTGAAAATAGAAATTTTAGGCGTGGCCAAAATTTTTGCCCCTCCCATAACGAAGGCAAATAATGCCCGACAAACTTCTCTTGAACAAACTTGAGTCTACACCTCAAAAGGAAGCTGCATACCAAATATCAAGTTTCTGCTATTGCTGGTTCTTGAGAAGAAGATTTTTTAAGAATTGGAGCATTTTTGCCCCATCCCTCTGCTCAATATGAGCTGAAACCTAATTTGACAAAAAATCAAAATGCCCTTATATAACCCCTACTCACATGAAATTTCATTAATATGTGGGCAGTGGTTTGGGAGAAAAAGGCCCAAACACCACCTTCACGACGGACGCCAGACGAAAAGTGATCAGAAAAGCTCACCCTGACTTTCAGTCAGGTGAGCTAAATATGTACCGTTGCCATATTGTCAGTGAAAAACAATACGTTTTCTACTCCACGATTGTCTCCACAGAACGGCGGCCACCACAATGGGATATAATTCGAGCAAGATCATAGAAAACTTATCCTGATAGTGACGGAGCTCTGAAAGAAACTCGGATGACCACTTCCCTGAACATAGCACCCTGGAAATAGCCACCATAGCCCGCCGAGGAGGCTGCATCGGTATACAGATGAAAGTCTGGTGCATGGGTGAAAGCATTCTCAAGAAATAAAGAAACTCCATTCCATCCAGTGAGAAATTCTCTCCACATATTCAGCTCACGTCGACAGCTATGATTGAGGTATACAAAGTGGTGAAGTTTCTTGGCTTTAACAGACAGCGTTAACAAATGTGATATGAATGACCTACCTGGAATAATGACTCTACAAGCATAATTCAAATGACCAAGAAGACTCAGCAATTGAACCTTCTTGCACTTGGACTGTGCAATAAAGTCGGAGATGATCGTTTGAATGCGGTGTATTTTCTCTAAAGGAAGGCGGGCCTCCATGTTGTCAGAGTCAAGAATGATGCCAAGAAATTCCAGAGAAGTGGCTGGGCCAAGTGTTTTGTGGCCAGCAATTGGAATATTGAGTTTATGAAAAATCATAGTCAACAAGGCCATAGTCCAGAGAGGCTCACCATCCGGGGGATCTATGGTCAGAAAATCATCAAGTAAATGCAGAATATGTGGAATATTGTAATTGTGTTGAGCAATCCAACATATCGCAGTAGACAGTTGGTCAAAGATTTTGGGACTTGAACGACTTCCAAAAACTAGGCGAACAAAAAGATAATACTGGTCCTTCCAGTGTATCCCATAGAGATTCCACAGGGATGGGAGTATAGGCAACAATTTAAAAGCATCAGTGATGTCGGTTTTGCACATCCAGGCCCCGGGACCCAATTGGCAGATTAATTTAATGGCGTCATCAACCCGAACATAGGAGAGGGGAAAAGACTGCTTGTCAATAAGGTCATTCATGCTTGGTGTGGTCACATTATCATGAGGAGCCGAGAGGTCAACAATTAATCGTTTTTTGTGAGAATATTTTCCCTCACTTATGCCAATGGGGCTAACGCGGTATGTAGGAAAGGGAGGGGAGCTGTACGGGCCTAAGAGGTAACCCTTTTCTAGTTCTGCCTGAATAAGAGAATCAACAACGGAAGGTTGGCTGAGGGCAGATCTGAGATTTTTACATTCAAAGGAAGTGGAAGGGATACTGCTAAGTCCAGTGTGGAAACCATTGGAGAATCCGTCTAGGAGATAGTGTACAAACTTTCGATCTCAATGCATACATAATTCATGGGAAAGTTGTGCAATACTGATAGGAGTAGTTGCTGAACTGAAAGCTATTTGTAATGGTTGCTTGGAGTTGTGAAGGATCGACGCCGGATTTTCGTGAGTGCAATCCACATGTGAGAAAGCTGGAGTGTCGCTAGAACATTGATGCAAAATGGAGACATCGGTTAGCACATGAAAATTGTCATGCGGTGGACTTGAAGCCAATTGTTGTGAAGTCCCCAACACTGGAATAGCAGTCGAACTGAGGGAAAGAGTTTGAGATGTCACACCAGCACTAGACCCTGGCACCCCATCTGTAGCCACCTTGTCAATAAATGTATTGCAAGATTGAGAACAGTGGAGGGTCAAGTCATCCTGAGAGAGTGGTACATGTACCTGTAGTCATTTCTGATTACCAGTCCCTTTGCAGTTGACAGAAGAATGTCCCCCTTTACATTGTAAACATGTATGTACCAAATTGCATGATAATCGGCTACATCCTTTTGATGCATTGTAATTATTACAAATCTCCTTTCCATTGTGTGTAACCCGCTGTCGACCCTGGGCATCCAAAGTATTTTTGGAAGGCCTCCTAGTATTCAACCCGGAGGGCCTCGAAAAATAAGATGTATCAACCCGGGGGCAAAACTCGGTGGCATGGTCTTCCAGGTTGCAAATCCGACAGCGTAACATTTGATGGCCAGCAAATATAGTACTAAAGAGCTTGGTATTCCGCTTACTCCAATCAACTTTCTTTTTATTGTATAGCAGTTGATTGGCGGCTTGAGCTGCGAAAGCTTTGTGATATGAGTAAAAAGTGTACCCCCAAATTGTTGAGCCATTTCAACAATTTCATTTTCGTAAGCATCAAGCTCCACACGCCATGTCAGGTAATGTTCACACATGACAGATTTATATGTCATAAATGCTGTTATAAATTCGCCAAGGGACAGTTGTTTGGACAACCTAGGGTCAGGGCGTAAATTAACTTGTCTGTCACCTGTGTTGACCAGACACTGTTCAATACCGTAATGTGTTATCAACAAACATGCTAAATTAACATTTTTTCCGGATAAAATTTGACTACGTAAAGATGGGGACACAGTGTCTATTTTTTGTAAAGAATTTCGGTCTGCACCTTGAGAAGCCAGAAGTGAAGAAACTGGCGTCAATGTTTCGGTCGATGTTGAACTTGAATTTGAAACAGGAAACTCCGAATCCACAAGGAAAGTGTCACGAAAAGCCGTCGCAGATAACAATGGAGGTGGTTGAGACGCCGGTTTTGTTGAGGCACACGTTTCTGGAATAATAGCAGAGCGGTCTGCCATGTTTTCCAAATTCAAGGCCTGTTGGAAAGAAGAAACCGATTCCTGTAATTTTGACAAAGATTCCTGAAGGTGTGTAATAGAAGTTCGTTGTGGTAATTCTCTACTTGACCTTGACACGTCGGTGGAAACAGCACTTCCGCATGCTGTAAAGGAAGGAATTAACTGCTCAATAGCAGACAGTTCGTCGATATGTGTGGGAGTTATCGACTTACCAGATACATTATCCAAATATAACTGGACAAGAAGCGATTTCTTCAGCCCTGCGGGTACCACAAAGCCATGGTTTAGCAATTGCGTTCGTAATTCGGCCGTTGTCCAATTTTCCGGAATTGCATTATCCCAACTTTCTGAGGTAGTTCGTTTTTTTGTAGAATCTGACACACTCCTGTTGGTATTTTTTGAACTGTCTGATTCTTTTGTTTGTGACCGTGTCACAAGCTCCATATATGGAAGCTGACGTTTCCTTGTTTTTGGGTCGTTTTATCGGACCCATAATGTAACCGTAAATTGAAAGTCCCGCAAACTCGAACGAAAAAACGTCCCCTACACGTAATATCCACAGAACGAACAGTGGCTTAAATAGTCAACAGGCGATGTTGCCGATGCCGCACACACAAACGTAAACAGAGTGAAACCGAAAGTACATGTTTGCAGACTGTTGTTTAATAGTGAAACGATTGACAATGCAAATTACTGAACAGACTGAACAGAATGTCTGTGCATTTCAAAGAAACGAGCGAGACTGATTTGGTCTACCTGGGACTTGGTTTTTACAAGCAAGTTTTGCAATTCCCATTTCCATATTTGGTCATACCTCTTTGTAGTTTTCCTGGAAACGTTTAGCTAGAATACCCATGTCACAACTCTGGAATGTCACCAGTAACACATGACAATGGATGGATTGTTCACGTCTGCAGAAAAATACCATTCTGCAGCCTGCAAGTCTGAGTCAGCTTGGAGGCAACAAATGGTAATTTTCAACAACCAAGGAAAGCCCAGTATTAACATTAAAATATCTGCACAGAACTTAGTTAAATTTATAGAAATAGCTCTTGAGGTTATACATGGTATAAAGCAACTCAGCTGCTTGTACCTAGCCTGGTATATATGGAAACCATATAAGATCAGTTTCATTAGTGAAAGATATTTTTGTTTCAGCTTAAACTTCCATTAATACAAATTGTAGTAATTCTTAAGATGAGGCACGTTATTCTTCTTCTCAGATGTTGAAATTCTCACTGCTTTCATGGCATTCATATTAAGTTCTCCAATAGAAAGCAACCCTGCCAATGATAAAACAGGCCCTTGGCGTATGAGATTTTCATTCATGTTTCAAACTTTCCACACACATCTCCTACTTCCTTTTTTTATATTCTTTTGTTGTCTCACAATATTCACATTGAATGTGTTTGGATGAGAAGTACACCTTTCACACCCTCATGAAACAAAATCCACCAACAGAGAGTATGACGAACACCCTTGTGAAACAAAATCTGCCCAGACATAACACACAGCATGTTTGCACATCTGATGTCCAACATTCGGTACGGTGATTATAGCCAGCTGCCTCATTGGATGCTTCTTTTCGTTATGCTGAAACTCTTCCTGAAAGCCCAGTAAATAGAGTTCTCAGTTTTGAGCTGAATGCCTGGTGACGTCCTAAGCCACTGAAAACAATAACCAGGAAATATATTCCTTGATGAGGCATATTGTTATTTATCTCTATCCTTCTGGTCCCTTCTTGCTAAACCCATGGAAACCATTTCAGTTCTCAAAGGAAAAAATGTGTAATGTCTGTCAGTCTTGTTATAGTTTTACTGAGGTCTTGATATTTCCAGTAAGACTTTCATCTGCTGCTTTGAATACAATAAAGGCCTCAAAAATTTTATTGTTCAAAGGCACCGATAACTATAATCAGGAAATATATTCCTTGATGAGGCACATTGTAATTTTTCTCTCAAATATATGTCAAAACCTCCTCACCCACATTACTTAATCATTGCTGATGCAGACAGCAATAATATAGAGACCAAAAAGCTACTTCATGTCTGAATACTCCGTAATGCCACTGAGAGCGGAGAATGACATGAAGAATAAAACTTCCCTTAAAGAAGAAAACCCTCTAACTGAAGTAGACGTGTGTAAGCGACCCATTGAAATAACATTCCAAGCCACTCCATCCAGCGCAAAAAACTATCTCTGTTAATGCGTCAGATATCAGATAAAAGCAAGCCAAACAGCTGGTTAATTCACTCTGTGAAACAGATGAACCAGCCAAATAAATAGTGGGATACATGAATTCTATCATAAATCCCATGAGACATTATCTAGTTCACAAAACAAGTGATGTAAAGAACTATACTCACTGCAATTGCCGAATGTTGCCGAATGTTCGCTTATCGACTGAAAGATAATCATAAATAACCTAATTATCCACTTCCAGTCAAAATCGGCCAACCGAGTTCTATAAGAGCCTCGAACCACCGGCTCAGGGGAGTCTGATCATGCATGTACACTACCACTGTCGAGTTGTCTGATAATATTTGAACATGAGCGTTCTCTATAATGTGAATCTATTGTTGTAGCGCTAGCCATATTGACATCATTTCCTTGATGATTATGTGCTTTACTTGGAAGTCTGGGTCCCAAAGACCCTGGCATTTTGAGTCTGTCGGAATCAGAGTCGCGCCCCAACCTGTCTCACTCGCATCCGTCATAATCGTGAAAGCCGGATCCGGAAGTTGCAGCAGAACACCCTGAGTTAACCACTGAATATCTGCCCAAATCTGAACCTTTTGTTTTACTTGGTCCGTTAAAACAATATTGGTTTCGAGTGAATGCATGTTCACACTCCAGTTCTGAGTAAAGAATATCTGGAGAGGTCGTGTGCATAAGCGACCCATCGGAATGAGATCCGCAGCCGCTCTGCACAGCCCCATCAGTCGCATAAATTCCCTCGCTGTTAATGCATCTGAGTGTAGACAAAAGCGAGTATAACAACTGACTAATTTTGCTCTGGGTAACGGCAGACAAACCAAATTGTTGTGAGTCTCGAAGCTCATCCCCATGTGAATGAACGACTTGGAAGGAGCTAGATCCGACTTCTTCTCGTTTATGATGAAACCGAGATGTTAGAGTAGTAAAAGCAGACTCTGAACATCGTTCTGAAGAGTATCTTTGTTGCCATACCTCTGAAGAATGTCGTCCAAGTAAGCCGACGTTACCGCAGACGAATGAGCTCGGAAATAAGACATTACCGAGTTCATTATTCGAGTGAACGCCCAGGGAGCTAGATTCAGGCCGAAGCATATTGCTCGGAACTGATATACCGTCCCCTGAACAGCAAACCTTAGGTACTTTCTGAATGCCAGATGTACCATGACATGAAAGTACGCATCCTTTAGATCTATGCTTGCCACATAGTCGTTCACTTGTATGCTCGCCCTTACCGACCGAATGGTTTCTATATAGAACTTCGGAGCTACGATAAGTTTGTTTATCCAGCTCAAGTCTATTACTGGTCGGAACGAGCCTTCTAGCTTCGCTATGAGGAACAGGTTACTGTAAAAACCTAAAGATTCTTGGTTTTCTACGACCTCTATTGCATCCTTTTCTAGAAGAGATCTTACCTCCGAAAGGAGAGATTCTCTTTTTGAAGGATTTGGCGGAAGTTGAGTTCACTATGGACATCGTGTTAGCGGTGGCTTGGCTTGGAACGACAGTCTTAGTCCTTCCGAGATCACATTTCTCACCCATCGATCTTCCGTTATAGTTATCCAGTTTCTCTCGAATCTTGATAACCTCCAGCCCACTGGGACACAATAGAGGTCCTGACCTTCACCTGTAGGAGAGGAGAAACCACATCCTCTGCATGATGAGCCTCGACCCGCCGGCTTGCGGGCATCTGACCGGTTGCCTCGGCCAGACCCACGCCCCCGACCTGAGTCGCTAAATTGACGATTTTGTGAGTAATTGTAAGAGGATCTTCTATATCCTCGCGAGGAGTTCCCTCTGAACGATCTTTGTCCAGAACCTCCTGCCTTACTCTTCTCTGCAGGTGCAGGTTTATTTGACGCAGACTTTAAAAGCAAAGTATTTGACGCTTTCTTTGTTGCTTGGTCATAGACCAAAGAAAGCTTATCGTCAAAAACATATCATGTCCTGATACAGGAGCGATTCTTTTTCACCTTATCATCTATCGAAGATGACGACGCAAAGGCTCCATCACGTCTAACTCCAAATTAGCCACTGTAAGGGCAGAGTTATACGTGGTATACAGTATAGCCCTGGAAAGAACCCGTACGGAAGAACGAACATCCTCATATTCCTTTCCATTGAGACGTTGCGCCATAGCTCTCGTCAGGTGAACTGCGTAAGACATAGCATCTAAATTTGCTCCATTTGATGAAATTGCCATCTCAATTGTATCCAAGCGAATTGAAAATGATGGAGGTAAGGCCAAATCTAGGTCCTCAGCCTGCTCATCTAAACGCAGAGGAACTCTCTGTACACCTTCCCCTACCATTTTAATTGGATGTTGTCCAACAGACAGTATCCAAACGGAAGATGAGGATAGAAAGCTGCCTTTTCTCTTTCCGCTTGAAAGACTAAATATAGCGTCGTTAAGGAGAGCAAAAGTATTCGACACTTGTTTTGACTGCACCGGGAAGGAAAGGACATCCTCCCTTGAAAGATATAGTCAGCGTCTAACAATGCTAGCAGCTTTTTATGAGCAGTCACAGCAGTCTGATTCTCTGGAACAATCTCAGGAAAGTATTGTTGGATAAAATCCATCGCTACCATGTGTTGTTTCGAAAGGGATGGGTCCGTATCCTCCATTTTCCTTTCCGCATCCGATGGAATCAGATTCTCCTCACGGTTTTCTGCATCTGAATGGGCAGATGACTGGACCGACCCAGCATCATCGGACAGCTTGTGTTCAGAAGCTGCCGTAATGTGCTCTTGACTTTGCTGGGATGCTGCGATGAGCTGCTCAATCTGCGACAGCAGGTTCATAACCGAGGCCTGAGGAGCAGCGGTCTTTTGTTGCTTGGCCGCTGGCTGCTCCTGGGACCATGTGTCCGAGACGGCTCTTTTCTGCGGATGTCCCATCGAACGAGGCCTCGTTTCCATGGCTACCGGATTGTTACTTTTTTGCGGAAGAGCAGTCCTTGCTTGGCGATTCCGGCTGGATATCGGATGTCACATAGCCAAGATGCAGTCGTGTGTGCTGAACAGTATCAGAGGAACCCATTCTTACAGCCGTCCCCAGCTGAATATTTGATGGAGCATCCTGGACCGAATGCATGGACGTAAGCTCCGTTTGATGCAAGTTCCGTACTACAACATCTGGCCCTAGATGTTGTTGATAAAGAGAGGGGACTCTCTCGCTCGCAGTCCTGCTTGACCTCGTCAAGCTGACCGACGAACCTGTTGGCTTCATCCTTTCCGCCGTCGCTGGGTGAGCCTGATTAGAGATTATAGTTCTCGCTCTACCCTTTTTCCTTTCCTCGACCGCAACGGACACACCTGGTGACGCGGTGCCCACTGCTTCACCGGTCAAGCTAGCTGGCAACAGGGCTTTGTAACCACCGGCGCATGGTTTATTGCCCTGTCTTATATTTGAGAGCACTTTTGCCGCTAGCCCTGACTATCAATATGCGACGACAGAAGTACACTATCGGACGGAGTCATGAAACCATCACCATGTTCTTGTTCCTCTGAAATGGAAACTGAAAAACTATAGTGACTGTGCGGTGAGAGGACCGGCATAGTCCTCTCACCGCTAACGACATACCGTGACACATGTCTCCAACATTTGTCATCCCAACTGACACAAGCAGCACAGAAATTAGTGCGAGCACAATGACTACAAGAAACACAAAATTCATGTGAATCTAAGGAAGACTTCCTCGAATTACAATTTGAACAAAAAGCTTTCATTTTAAATAAACAAGAAAGTCAACAGTACTCGCACTAACTCCCAAAATACTGAAAAAGATACATCAAAACAATTAATCAAACAATGATTCGAAAAAGGTTTCTAAAAAAAAATTCTCGAAAAAATTTGACATGAGCCCAAGTTCCCGAAGGGTTCGAACTTCGGCTCATGTCAAATTTTTTCGAGAATTTTTTTTTAGAAACCTTTAGAGCCCAAATGGATCCCGATAGAGCCCAAGTGTGGAAAAAAAATTTTTTTCACTGCCAAAAATTAAGGCTACACTATCGGAATATAGTATGTACCTTAAACTAGTCCTAACATGATTAATTCATAGGAAAATTACATGTCTACAGAAGCGTTGTCAATGTAAGCAATGCCACAGAAAAACCTGAAACATGACTCCAGGCACTAAAAATATGGTCCGAAGTCAGTAACAGATTTAACACTATCTGATGCAAAGCAAGATCTTCATAAGAAGAAAGTTAAAAAATTTATAGTAATTTATATATTTTTTATACTTACCAATGACCCAGACTTAGCTTAGCTGGTGCTAACTCCAACAAAACCAGGGCCAAACACAAATTTTGCCCCCCAATCCCCAAAATTTGCATCCAAAACAAAAAGAAATCATGTCCTAAAGGACCTCCATAGTACGCCTCTACTGCGCATGCGCAGTGACGCAGTCGTCCCGAAATTGGCGCCAATTATCATTCTTACTGGCAGTGCCTGGTCAGCGCTATGTACTCAGCGGGGAGGCAAGAGTTCCCAACTCCAGGGAGGGCCATCCCCGTCTGGGTCATTGGTAAGTATAAAAAATATATAAATTACTATAAATTTTTTAACATTTTTATACTGTACCAATGACCCAGACTTAGCTGAATAGTAAACAGGCTGGAGGGCCTAGGACATAGAGGAAAATCCAATAAGCTCAATTATATAGTAAAGAGGTAACCCCTTAAGGAGAAAAGGAGTATTAGGCTTTACATGTATCTTTCTTATTTAATATTAAATTAGAAAGATACACTACCCTTGATAATTGAGCACAATAACATTCATGTTCTCTATTAACATCCAGTATAACCCTTATACTAATTATTTTTAAAGCAAGCCAATAAATAAAGTAGTCCAGAGAATTGAGACTCTTTATAATCATTTAAAAGTGTCCGAGTATTGTATATTAAAGCCCGTTTGACACTTGACATATACAAATGCTTCACACCGAGCTACACTTTAAAAATAAGACATGAATGAATTTAAACATTAATATTACACTTTAAAACCATCCCGGAAGCGACTCAGAAATACTGACTTGGAGGAGGCATTCCCTTGCTTTTCACTATAAAGCAGGTGACCTAAGGGAACACCCGCCCCCCCCCCCCCCCCTTCCCCTTGCCCTGGGTCAAATAGCCCAGAGCGAAGAGGGCAGCCGGACGGAGTCACTGCCAGAACAGAAAGCCTGCATAACTATAGTTGCAACTGTTTAGTGGACGACATTCTGAGCAACAGATAACGGACCTAAACAATGCAGGTCTCCAGAAATGGACTCAATATTTCTGAGATAAAAATTCGTAAATGTGGATGGCTGAGACCAATAAGCAGCCTTCATTAAATCTGTAATAGCAACACTATTAGCATAAGCCCAGGAAGTAGAAAGAGCTCTTACTTCATGAGCAGAAATCTTAAGCACAGACTGCTGAGAAGAAGATAAATCTTCATAAGCAGTACGGATAGTTAACTGAATCCATCTAGCAATAGAATGGACTGAAATGTCCTTTCTATTAGGAAAGAAACGTTTTCGTCCCTTTCTGATAAACTGAGATCTCTGTTTATAGATACGTAGTGCTCTAACAGGACAGAGTAAAGGCCTACGCCCGTCTGAAGACGGAAGAGCCTTAATAACAATAGGTTCCGGATATTTATTAGGAGCCTGATTCTTAGCTAAAAAACCCACATTAGTAGTGAAGGTGATAGTGTTCCCAACACTACGATAATGAGAATCATCCACCGATAGTGCATGAAGCTCACTGACTCTTCTGGCAGAAGAGAAAGCTAAGAGAAAAGCTGTCTTATAAGATAAGAATTTGAAATCTACTGTCCCAAGAGGTTCAAATGGCTTTTCCTTCAATTTAAGGAGAACCCAAGCTAAATTCCACTTAGGAATTAATCTAAGAGTTCTGGGTCTATTTATCGAAAAGTTTCTAACCAATTTCGATAAAGAGACATTAGATCCAATTTGTAAACTATCATGATGTGCATAGGTATCAGATAACATAGATCTATAACCCTTTATAGTAACAGGCTGCAGTTTGATTTCGTCAAACAAGTATACTAGAAAGTTTGCAATGTCTGGTATAGAGGGATCAAATATATCTACAGAATGATCCCTACACCAACGACGATAAACCTTCCACTTAGCCGCATAGTTTAGCGAAGAGGAGGTCCTCCTACAGTTAGAAATCGCGTCCACTGCTCGTCCTGTAAAGTGCTTGCCATGCAAGAAGGACCGCACAACGGAAAAACGTGAAGGTTGAGACCTTGCGGGTTGTGATGGAGTTGGCGCGATTTCCCCTGCGAAAGAAGATCCTCTCGTGGAGGAAGCTTCCGCGGTAGGTCCCACAACAGACTCCTGAGTAGATTTATCCACGGTCTCTGTGGCGACAGAGATGCTACCAACAGAATCTTGCATTGAGATTGTTTTATCTTTAGCAATACTTGTTGAATTAACGGCGCTGGAGGATACGCATATCCTATCATTCCGTCCCAAGGGATCGACAGAGCGTCTACTGCAAATGCTCTTGGATCCGGACACGGAGACACATACGTCTGCAACTGATTGTTGAGATGTGTCGCAAATAAGTCTATCATTGGCCGTTCCCATTGGTAGCAAATCTGATTGAATACTTGTTTGTTGAGAGTCCACTCCGACGGCAACAAGCGACCCTTTCGTGAAAGGGAGTCTGCTAGCACATTCAGACGACCCGGTATGTGACGGACCGAAAGAAGAACGTGATGTTCTAACGCAAACAGAAGGATTCTTTCCGTTAGATTGAACAACGGAACTGAACGAGTGCCTCCCTGATTCCGTATATATGCCACTACTGTCGTATTGTCGGATAGGATTTGGACATGAGCATCGTGAATAATGTCCATCCAGTGACGTAACGCAAGCCAAATTGACATCATTTCCTTGATGTTTATGTGCTTGCACAGGAATTGCGGATCCCAAAGACCCTGGCATCTCGAATCCGTTGGGATTAATGATGCACCCCAACCTGTTTGACTGGCATCCGTCATAACGGTAAAACTCGGATCCGGCAACTGCAGCGGAACTCCTTGAGTTAACCACTGAATGTTTGCCCAAGTCTGAATCTCTTGTTTCACTTGATCTGACAAGAGAACGTCGACATCGAGCGAATGAATTTTCACACTCCAATTCTGAGTCAGGAAAATTTGAAGAGGACGTGTGCGTAGCCGCCCCATCGGAATGAGATCCGCGGCGGCTCCGCACAGACCTATCAGTCTCATAAATTCTCTCGCCGTGACTTTGTCTGCGTGCATACAATAGCGAGCGTAACAACTGACTAATTTCGCTCTGGTTAACGGCAGACGAACGAGATTGTTGTGCGTCTCGAAGCTCATTCCCAGATGAGTGAATGACTTGGACGGCACCAGATCCGACTTCTCCTCGTTTACTATAAAACCGAGACGTCGGAGCAATAGAAGAAGATTCTGAACATCGTTCTGAAGCGTTAACTCGTTGCCGTACCTCTGAAGAATGTCGTCCAGGTAGGCCGACGTTACCGCAGACGAATGAGCTCGGAAGTAGATCATTACCGAGTTCATTACCCGAGTGAAAGCCCAGGGTGCTAGATTCAATCCGAAGCACATCGCCCGGAATTGATACACCACTCCTAGGACTGCGAAGCGTAGATACTTTCGGAATGTCGGATGTACCATGACGTGAAAGTACGCATCTTTGAGATCTATGCTCGTTGCATAATCGTTCACCCGAATACTCGCTCTGACCGATCGAATCGTCTCCATATAAAACTTCGGAGCGACGATCAGCTTGTTTATCCAGCTCAAATCTATGACTGGACGGAACGAGCCGTCTGGTTTCGGAACCAGAAACAGATGGCTGTAGAATCCCAGAGATTCCTGGTTTTCTACGACCTCTACCGCGTTCTTCATTAAAAGAGACTGCACCTCTGATAACAGAGCGTCTCTTTTCTGTGGATTTGACGGAAGATGAGTCCACTTTGGACTTCGAGTTAATGGAGGCTTTCGTTTGAAGGATATCTTTAGACCTTCCGAAGTCACTCCTCTCACCCAAGGGTCGTCCGTAATCGACGCCCACTCTTGTGAAAAACTCGACAACCTTCCGCCAACCGGAACGCGATAGAGGTTTAAGCCATCACCTCCTGGACCTGCGAGGCCTGCGGTAGGAGAAACCACGTCTTCCACGACCCGCACATCGCCTCGTCGACCTCGGGGCGTCCGACCGATTGTCCCGGCCTGAAGGACGTCCCGAACGAGAGTCGCTATCCTGACGGTCTCTCGAATAAGACCAAGAGGACGCACCGGAACCTCTATAGGAACCTCTCTTGGGCGCATTAGACCCAGAAGTGCCTGTCTTATTCGTGTCTGCTGTATCCGACTTTTTAGGAGCCGATCTGAACAACAGAGAATCATTAGCTTTCTTTTTAATTTTATCATAAATAGCGGAAAGCTTGCCGTCAAAGAGAAGTTCTCCTGAGACCGAAGCGACTCTAAGAGAGTTCTTCACCTTAGAATCCACTAGTGTGGATGTAGCTAGGGCTGCGTCACGTCTAACCAACTCCAGATTTGCCACTGAAAGGGCGGAGTTACACGTGGAATAAGCTACTGCCCTTGAAAGAAGTCTTAAAGAGGATTGTATATCCTGAAACTCTTCCCCTTGAAGGCGCAGTGATAACGCCTTAGTAAGGTGATCTGCGTAAGATAAGGCATCTAAATTGGCTCTGTTAGACGCAATAGCTGTTTCCAACACCGCGGTTGGAATAGAAGCTGACGACGGTAATGATAGCTCTAAGTCTTCCGCCTCATCGTCCATACGCAGAGGAACTCTCGGTATACCCTGTCCTGCCGTATCGAATTTATTCCTTGCATTAATGAAAGGCAGGTTAAGACTATTAGCGGACAAGAAACCTGCTTTCCCCGTCCTGGAAGCAAGTTTAAAAATAGCGTTGTTCAATAATTCAAATGTTCTTGCAACATTATTGGACTGCGACGGAAACTCGGGAGCGATGTCCCTGAACCGCTCAAAAAATTCAGAGTCCAATGACGCTATAATTCTCTTGTCCGGAAGCGCAGCAGTCTGGCCCGACGGAACAACTTGAGGAAGAAAGTGCCGGATGAAGTCCACGGCAGCTTTATGTTGTTCCAAAAGGGATAGCTCCAATTCATCCGTATCCCTTTCACCATCCGGTCGGACCTCCCGATGTTCCCGGTCATCCGCCCCCGATGCTTCGGCGGAGCGTACCGACCCAGCGCCGTCGGATAATTCTCGATCCGACACCGTTCCTGTCGGCTGCTGGGATGCTGCGATAAGCTGTGCTATCTGCACAAGAATGTCCGACGTCGAGACCTGCGGAGGCGCAGTCTTTCGCTGCTTCGCCGAGGGCAGCTCCGCATCAGATGGCTCCCGCATACTTTTCCTATGCGAACGTCCGGAGTCCATCGGTCTCGAATCCCTGGCTGCCGGATGGTGTGACCTGGTCGCCGAAGAATCCTTCATCGGCGAAGCTGGTAAAATATCGGCGGTCACGCAGCCAAGGTGCGGTCGTGTGCGCTGACGAGAAGAGGAAGCCTTAACAGTCTCTGCGGACTGCTTATACAACGGAGCGTCCCGAGCGACGGACGTATGCTCCGCTAAAGACACATTTTGTACCACAACATCTGGTCCCAGATGTTGTTGTACGAGAGAGGGACCTCTCTCGCTCGCGGCCCGGCTGGACCTGGACGAGCTAGGAACCGGACTAAAAGGCTTCCTCCGTTCTCGTTTACTATCCGCCGTCACTGGGTGTGCATCTATTATGTTTATAGTGCTCGCATCACCCAAAATTTCCTCTTGGACCGCATCGGACGAACCCGGCTGCCGAACCATTCGGTGAATGGACGCTACACCGGGCGAGCTAGCGGACGACATTTGTCTAATCTCCATGAGCACTTTTGCCGCTAGCTCTGAATTCATTTGTGACGACGGACGCACACTTGAAGAAGATAACATGGAAACATCACCCTGTTCTGGTTCCTCTGAAATAGAAACTGAGAGAGTAGAGTGACCTTGTGGAGAAAGAGCCGGCATCGCTCTTTCTCCAGAAACAACATATCGTGACACACGTTTCCAATGTTTCTCATCCCAATGTTCACATATAGGACAGGGATTAATGCGAGAACACTGACTACAATTAATACAATGATCATGAAAGTCAGAGGAAGATTTCTTCCTATTACAATTTGAACAATGTCCCTTCATTGTGAAAGAACAACAATAAGTCCTAGTTACTCGCAAAAACCCCTGACACAAAGATACATAATAACATGATCCATTAATAAATGAAAAAACAATTGCAAAACAAAATAATTTTGAAAAAATGTTTTTTCAGAAAAGCCCAAGTTGCTGAAAAGTAACGTTGAGCCCCGATGGATCCGATGGCAAAGTGTGGTCAAAAATTTTAAAATTATATAAAATAATTAATGAGACACTTTCGGATAATATAAATGTATCTTATAATGAGATAAACTACCACAAAGGCAAACAGCCCCCCTCAAAAAAGGCTGTTGCCAATGAAAACAAACAGTGTAAACACACTAGAAAACATTACTCCAGGCACTGAAAAAACTGGCCCGGAATCAGTCATCAATTACACTCTATCTGATGCAAAACAGAGACTCCCAGGGGAGAATCTGTAGAACATCAGATGGAAGATGCAGAACACAAACGTTATACACCCATGGGTGAAAACGTAACTATGGGGAAAATAACAGAAAACATTCTGTAACCAAGCAACTCTCCCAGGAAATTTTAGAAATGAAACTTCTCCAAAATATGCCAAAAGCATGGGAGAATTGCCAGGGAGGACTTTAGAAGGCTAGGGGAGAGGAAACACTGAATAAGCAGTGCAACAATTAGCAAGAATGACAACAAGAGGCCCATGCCTCGAAAATAGGCAACTTAACATAATTTCATCAAAAAATTTTAAGTACAGCCCTGATTATTTTTTGCCACTTCTTTTTCCTCTCCTCCTTCTATCCTCCTTAGAATCACATTTTCTCCAAAAATTACGTGTCTGGCATCCTTTAAACTGAGAATTACAAGCACAAAGATCAGTGAGATGTTGACTGATGAAGGGCCAAACAGAGAATGATAATTGGCGCCAATTTCGGGACGACTGCGTCACTGCGCATGCGCAGTAGAGGCGTACTATGGAGGTCCTTTAGGACATGATTTCTTTTTGTTTTGGATGCAAATTTTGGGGATTGGGGGGCAAAATTTGTGTTTGGCCCTGGTTTTGTTGGAGTTAGCACCAGCTAAGCTAAGTCTGGGTCATTGGTACAGTATAAAAATATACAATACATCGGATGGATGATGCATGACCACAAACGCCTAAACATCCCTAGGGTGAGGACGTAACCATGGGGATAAACAGAATAAACATTCTGTGAAAAACATTAAACTCCCAAGAAATTTAATAAAAAAATTTCAATGAAAAAGCCCAAAAGCCTGGGAGTTTAACTGGAAGGCTTCAAGGAAGGATAGGGAAGGAACACTTAACAAACAGTGGCAAAATCATTAGGAAGAATGATAATTTCAGGCCATGCCCCGAAAATGGGGAACAAGAAATAATTTCGTCAAAAAATTATAAAGTTACAGCCCTGAACATAAAAAACCAGTTTCTTCCTTCCATGATTCTATACTTTCCTCTGGTCCACCATAATCATCATTGATCTGTGTCTGGCATCATTAAAACAGAGAGTTAAAAGCACAAAAGTCAGTTTGTTGTTATCTGACAGAGGGCCAAACAAGGAATGATATTTGGCGGCAATTTCGGTTATTCCTGGACACTGCGCATGTGCAGATGTCAAATGTATGGAGGGCCACATAAGACATTAAATTTTCGGTTTTTGATGCAAATTTGGGGGTTTGGGGGGCAAAATTTGTGGTTGACCCTGGATATTTTAGAGTTAGCACCAGCTATGTCTGGACCATTGGTTACTGTGTAAAAATATCAATAGCTCCCACATAGAGGTCACCCCAAACAAGCATGTCAGGTTTCAAAACAATTCGATCATAAATGTGCCCTGTAGGGTGTGACAAAGGGAAATATTGAGGTTTGACTAAACTAAGTTCTAAGAATGTTGCCAGCGGCAACATTTTTTGATGGAAATGGAAGAAAATCGATAGCTCCCATCTAGAGCTCACCCCAAACAAGCATACCAAGTTTCAAAGTGATCTGGTCAAAACTGTGCACTGCAGGATGTGCAAAAAGCAAAATATTGATGCATAACTGCACAAAGTTCATTGAAGGTGATTGCCAGTGGTAACATTTTTTGACGGAAATCAAAGAAAATCGATAGCTCCCATCTAGAGGTAACCCCAAACAAGCATACAAACTTTCAAACCGATCTGATCATAAATGTACCATGTAGGGCATGCCAAAGGAATATATTGATGCCTGACTAAACTAAGTTCAAAGGTCATTGCCAGTGGCAACGATTTTTTGATGGAAATGGAAGAGAATCAATTGCTCTCATCTAGAGGTCACTCCAAACACAAGCAAGCCAGATTTCAAAGCAATCCGATCATAAATGTGCCCTGTAGGGTGTGCCAAAGGGAAATATTGAGGTCTGACTAAACTAAGTTCTAAGAACGTTGGCCACGGCAACATTTTTTGACAGAAATGGGAGAAAATCGATAGCTCCCATCTAGAGGTCACCCCAAACAAGCATGCCAGGTTTCGAAGCAATCTGATCATAAAAGTGCCCTGTAAGGTGTGCCAAAGAAAAATATTGAGGTCTGACTAAACTACGTTCTAAGAACGTTGGTCGCGGCAACATTTTTTGACGGAAATAGAATTGATAGTTCTCATCTAGAGGTCACCCCAAACAAGCATGCCAGGTTTCAAAGCAATCCGATCATAAATGTGCCCTGTAGGGTGTGCCAAAGGAAAATATTGAGGTCTGACTAAACTAAATTCTAAGAACATTGGCCGCGGCAACATTTTGTGATGGAAATAGAAGAAAATTGATAGCTCCCATCTACAGGTCACCCCAAACAAGCATGCCAGGTTTCAAAGCAATCTGACCATAAATGTGCCCTGTAGGGTGTGCCAAAAGGAAATATTGAGGTCTGACTAAACTAAGTTCTTAGAATATTGGCCACAGCAACATTTTTTGACGGAAAATGAATAAAATCGGTAGCTCCCATCTAGAGGTCACCTCAAACAAGCATACCAAGTTTCAAAGCGATCTGATCATAAATGCGACCTGTGAGGTGTGCCAAAGGAAACTGTGGACGTACGTACGCCGACGGACGAGAAGTAATGCAAATAGCTCGGCTTGACTTTGGCTAAAAATGCATAAAACTGACATGTCTCCCCAGGAAGTTTTGGAGGGCGACTTGAATTTCGCCCCCAATGTAAGCCAAGGCGACTTGTTGGTGTTTGAGGTCATATATTTCTGCACAATGGCTAATCATGCCTGCAACATTGAGATAAAGTCAAGTTTAGTCAATTATTTTATACCCATGTTGCCCATTTTAGAGAACTTCCAAACCAAGCATTGGTGACTGGGTCCTCTTTTAGTAGTGAAAAGAGCTTGTTTACCGCAGTGAACAAGCACTGCTTCACTTCCCAGGGTTCCCACAGGGGCATTGCCACTACACCTACCCCTATAATATGGCACCAAGTCAATCAATGATATAATTCCTCCCAACTGATTATATTTGATGACATGAATAAAAATGTTATGCTGTGACTGCAGTCACAGAATAACAGATTTCAGTTCATCAAATTTGTTTACCTAGCACAAAAACTAAAAACACTGAATAGACTTTTCAATCTTGGAACTTGTTTTTTGTCAATAACTAAAATATGTTGTAAATATATTCAATTTGCATTACTGCAAAAAATAGCAACATCATCATCATATTCATTCTTCACAGACATAAAGGCCATTTAAAAAAACATCTATGTTCGGAGTCACCGCCTGCGTCATTAAATTTCCGCCACATCAAAACGTTTTAATACCGAGTCAACAAAAAAAAAATTTGTCCGGTCAGTATTTGCAGATCGGAATTTTGAGCACCGGCACACATTTGTCTTCCGTATTTCAACTTCCTGTTCCCGTTTTCCTTCGTAGTTTCATGCTTTGAATTTCTGACTCTTATATAAATGTATTAATTATATAAAACATTTGAGGAAAATGCCGCTATTATCTTTTCAAATTAGTGCCGCACTGAACATAATCTTGCAATGGAGTGCCTTTGGCAAATGCTCAACAGCCAAGTTGATTGAAGCATTTCGCAATATATGCGATAAGATAACAACACCAGTTCAGAGTTTGTAAAAGATTTCTTCCTGAAATGTGAATATATCTTTTTAGGGTATCTTTTTCAGATTTCAGAATAAAAAATAAAAATAACAAGAGGCCCTTAGGGGCCTGAGAGCACTCACTTGACACTGACAACTATCAACCGAAGGTCCTGATTTGAACAAACTTGTATCTGCCCCATTAAGAAAACCATATACCAAATATCAGAACTTTCTGACCGATGGATTTTAAATATTCCTCATATTGAACCAAGTTATAATTCGGGCTCCCATAGGGAGCCCAAATATAAACCCAGGAACTTGGCTTGAACAAATGTGAATCTCACCTCCCTAAGGATGTTGTACTCCAAATATCAAAAGATTCTGACTACTGGATCTGAAGAACAATATTATTTAACAAGAGGCCCCAGGGGGCCTGAGAGCGCACACCCGACATGGTAATTTTCAAAAAAATACTAAAAAAAACTCATTTCTGGATTTTGGTACAAAAAGTCCCACCCGGATTCCAAATTTTCAGTGTAAACAAAATTTTTTTTTGTCTTAAAATTGACTGAAATGCATAAAATGAAAGTGTCAATGACACTGTAGCTCAACTTGTCAAGACAAAGACATGCACGTGTAGTATGTGACACAGCAATGACAAACATCTAGGTAATGACCTGATAACAAAGGTACATATAAAGTATTGTAACGGTCTGTACATAAATACTGACCGTTGCCTGTAACAAATGGAAAAGGTAAAGTATTGTAAAGGTGGGTAACAGTCAGATGCTAAACTAGAAAAGAAAACTTTTGAGTCCCAGAGTGGGTCTGACTGAACCCCAAAATATTTGTTCTCATAGCACAGTGATAACAAAGGCATCCCAAAACACACTTGTTCCTGTCCCAAGGTGAAAACAAAGGTACCCAAGAAGTTTTGTGAAGATCAATTCATAAATACGAGCTGTATAGAACTTGTGACAAAAAACTGATTTGACCTAATTTTGGTACAAAATGGCCACTGGTAGCCATCTTGAATTTTGGACAGTACCCAGAAACACTCATTCTCGTCCCAAGGTGATAACAAAGGTACCCAAGAAGTTTTGTGAAGATCGGTTCATGAATACAGCCTCTACCCTGAGCCGTATTGACATGTGTGCTCACATTGTGTAAGTAGCACTGAATAAATCAAAGTTCATCTAATTTGCATAATTTCTGCATGAAAAAAAACCCCTTACAATATGTGGTGTATTCCATGTTACTAAACATTCATACAAAAATTTATTCAAATCAGAACTTTCATACAGAAGTTCTGTACAAATGACTGATTGCACTAATTTTGGTACAAAATGGCTGCTGGTGGCCATCTTGAATTTCGGACCACACCCAAAAACACTCGCTCTCATCCCACGGTGATAACAAAGGTACCCAAGAAGTTTCGTAAAGATTGGTTCATAAATATGGCCTCTAGTCTGAGCTGTATAGAAGTTGTGTACAAAAAACTGATTAGACCTAATTTCGGTACAAAATGGCCACTGGCAGCCATCTTGAATTTTAGACCGTAACCAGAAACACTCGTTATCGTCCCAAGGTGATAACAAAGGTACCCAAGACATTTCGTGAAGATGAGTTCATAAATACAGACTCTAGTCTGAGCCATATTGACATGTGTACTTACTGTGTGTAAGTCGCAATGAAAAAATCAAAGTTCATCTAATTTGCATAATTTCTGCACGAGAAAAAAACCCGTATTATATGTGATGTATCCCATGGTACTAAACATTCACACAAAAAATTATTCAAATCAGCACTTTCATATGGAAGTTCTGTGCAAAAATCTGATTGCACCTAATTTTGTACAAAATGGCTGCCCTCGGCCATCTTGAATTTCGGACCGGACCCAAAAACACTCGTTCTCGTCCCACGGAGATACCAAAGGTACCCAAGAAGTTTCGTAAAGATCGGTTCATAAATACGGCCTCTAGCCCGAGCCGTATTGGCATTTGCACAATTTACGCACGAGAAAAAAACCTGTATTATATGTGATGTATCCCATGGTACTAAACATTCATACAAAAAATTATTCAAATCAGAGCTTTCATATGGAAGTTCTGTACAAAAAAACAGATTTCTGCATCATTGGTACAAAATGGCGGCTGGCAGCCATCTTGAATTTCGGACCGCACCCAAAAACACTCGTTCTCGTCCCACGGTCATAACAAAGGTACCCAAGAAGTTTCGTAAAGATCGGTTCATAAATACGGCCTCTAGCCCGAGCCATAGCAGCTTGGCACTTACAGCTCTGAAAGTAACACTAAATAAATCAAAGTCAGTCTAATTTGCATAATTTACGCACGAGAACAAAACCTGTATTATATGTGATGTATCCCATGGTACTAAACATTTATACAAAACTTTATTCAAATCAGAACTTTCATACAGAAGTTCTGTACAAAAAACTGATTTTTGCATCATCGGTACAAAATGGCCACTGGCAGCCATCTTGAATTTCGGACCACACCTAAAAACACTCGTTCCCGTCCCAGGGTCATAACAAAGGTACACAAGAAGTTTCGTAAAGATCGGTTCATAAATACGACCTCTAGCCCGAGCCATAGCCAATTGTTGACGTACGGACAGACGGACAGACGGACAGATGGATGGACGACGGACGACGGGCCATGACAATAGCTCAAATTTGACTTCGTCAAAGTTGAGCTAAAAACAAAAAACTAATTTCTGGATTTTGGTCAAAAATTTCTAAGTCTGGACTGGGACCCCAAATCTTCGGCCTAAAGATGAACCCAGGGACTTGGCTTGAACAAACGTGAATCTTACCTACCAAAGGACACTGTATACCAAATATCAAAAGATTCTGAGTGGTGGTTGTGAAGGAGAAGATTTTTAAAGAAAACACCTCGAATTGAACTAAGTTATAATTCGGGCTCCCACAGGGAGCCCAAATATGAACACAGGGACGTGGCTTCAACAAACTTGGATCTCGCTCCCCTAAGGATGCTGCATACCAACTATCAAAAGATTCTGATTGGTGGATCTGAAGAAGATTTTTTAAGAATATGCCTCACATTGCACTAATTTGAAAATTTGGGCTCCCATAGGGAAATCAAATATGGACCGAGGAATTTGATTTCAACAAATATGTGAATCAATGTTCCAAAGATGTTATATGTAAAATATGAAAGCTTTTGGAGCAGTGGTTTGGAAGAAAATGATTCTTTAATTTTTTCCCATTGCCAACCGTGTTAAAAAATGCTGACTCAGCATTTTTTCAAAGTCCTGAAAAAGTACTTTATGAAAAAACCGATGGCAGTTTTTTTTTACCATTCCTTTCTGTTGGTCCCAAGGAAGCCTCACACCATATAAAAATTCTCAGTGCCGTGCAGTTTTGGAGATATGGGCATTTTCATTTTTTTCTATTTTTGGCTCCCGAGGTTCCCACGGGGTCGCAGGAAAGTTAAAAAATTTATAGTAATTTATATATTTTTTATACTTACCAATGACCCAGACTTAGCTGGTGCTAACTCTAAAATATTTAGGGCAAATGCAAATTTTACCTCAATATACTCATTTAAAAGTGTTCGAGGATTGTATATTAACACCCAATTAATCATGTGATATACACAGATACTTCACACCAATCAACACTTTAAAAAATATTACACAGATGAGTAAACATAGGCTTTACCCTTAAAATCATCTCGGAACCGACTCGGAATTACTGACTCTAAGGGAGGTATTCCCTTGCTATACACTATAAAGCAGGTGACCTAAGGGAACACCTGCCCCCCCCCCCCCCCCCCCCATTCCCCTTGACCTGGATCAAATACTCCAGAGCAAAGAGGGCAGCTGGACAGAGTCATTGCCGGAACCAAAAGCCTATACACACATAGTTGCCACTGTTTAGTAGACGACATTCTGAGTAAAAAATAACGGACCTAAACAATGTAGACCTGCAGAAAGGACTCAATATTCTCAGGATACAAAATCGTGAAAATAGAGGGCTAAGACCAATATGCAGCCCTCAATAGATCTGTAATAGCAACATTATTAGTCTAAGCCCATGATGTAGAAGAACTCTTACTTCATGAGCTTAAAACTAAAGCACAGACTGCTGAATGAAGATATAATCATAAGCAGAACTGATAGTAGATTGAATCCATCTGACCATAGAATGGACCGAAATGTGAAGGAAGCTTCCACGGCATGTCCCACAACAGACGCCTGAGTTAATTAATCCACAGTCTTTGTGGAACTAGAGAAGCTACCAACAGAATTTGCATTGAAAAAATTACATCTGAGCAATATCTGTTGAATCAATGGCACTGGAAGTTACGTATATCTTATTATTCCATCTCTTACAAGAACGATAGAGCGTTTACTGCAAACGCTCGAAGATCGAAACATTATGACACATACGTCTGCAACTGACTGTTGAGATGCGTCGCAAGTAAGTTGATCATTGGCCGCTCTCCTTGGTAGCAATCTGATTGAACACTCGTTTGTTGGAAGTCCATTCTGGTGGCAACAAACGGCCTCTCCGTAAAGGGAGTCCGCTAATACGTTCAGACAAGCCGGAATATGACGGACCAATAAGAGAACTTGATGTTCTAGTACCAACCGAAAGATTCAATCCGTTAACATAAATAACAGGATGGAATAAGTGCCTCCATAATTCCGAAAATACGCTAATACCATTGAGTTGTCGTACAGAATTAGCATATGAACATTCTGAATAACGTTCCTCCAATAACGTAGCGCAAGCCAAAATGACATCAATCTTGATGTTTGTGTGCTTGATAAGGAACTACGGAAACAAAAGACTCTGGCACTTTAATCCGTTGGGTTCAATGAAACTCAATCTTGATGTTTGTGTGCTTGATAAGGAACTACGGAAACAAAAGACTCTGGCACTTTAATCCGTTGGGTTCAATGAAACTACCCAATCTGTTTGACTGGCATCCGTCAAAACTGAAAACTTGGATCCGGCAATTGCAGTGGAACTACTTGAATTAAGCACTGAAAACTTGCCCAAGTCTGAATCTCTTATTCACTTGATTTGACAAGAAGATGTCCGTATCGAGCGAAAGAAACTTCACCCTCCAATTCTGAATTAAAAGAAATTTGGAGAGGACAAATGCGTAACAGCCCCATTGGAATAAAATCATGGCAGATCCGCACAACGTATCAGTCACATGAGATTTCTCGCTGAGACCTTGTCTGAGCGAAGACAATAGCAAGCATAACGACTGATTAATTTCGCTCTGGTTAACGGCAGACGAATGAGAATGTTATGCGTCTCGAAGCTCATCCCCCGGTGGGTAAATGACTTGGACGAAACCAGATCCGACTTCTCCTCGTTTACTTATGAAACCGAGACGTCGGATCAAAAGAAGCAGAATCTGCACATCGTTCTGAAGTGTTAACTCGTTGCCGTACCTCTGAAGAATGTCGTCCAGGAAGGCCGATGATACCGCAGATGAATGAGCTCGGAAATGAGTCATTACCGAGTTCGTTATTCGAGTGAAAGCCCAGGAACTAGATTCAAATCGGAACACATTGATCGGTGCTGATACACAATTCCAATGATAAAGAAGCAAAGATACTTTCTGAATGCCTGATGTACCATGACGTGAAAGTATGTAACTAGAAATCTATGCATGTAGCACTGTCGTACACCCGAATACTCGCTCTGACCGATCGGATGGACTCCATAGAGAAACTTAGAGCCACGATCAGCTTGTTATCCAGCTCAGATTATGAGTGGACGGAACGAGCCATCTGGTTTAGGAACCAGAAAAGGATGGTTGTAGAAACCCTCAAATCCTGGATTTCTACGATCTCTATTGCGATCATTCCAGAAGAGACTGGACCTCTGATGGAAGCGAGCCTCTATTCTACTGACTGACGGAAGCTGAGTCCATCTTGGACTCCGAGTTAACAGTTAACAGAGGATTTCGTTTGAGGAACAATATAGTCCTTCCGAAAACACCCCTTGAATCCAAGGTACATCCGTAATCTAATCTCAAATAATTGAGAAACTCGATAGACGTCCGCTCACTAATACACGATAGAGGATAAAACCATTACCTCCGGGTCCTGCGAGGCTTGCGGAAGGAGAAGCCATGTCCTCTACGGCCCGCACCTCACCTCGTCGACCTAGGGGCATCTGACTGGAATTATGGCCCCTATCTGAGTCGCTACTCTGACGGTCTCTAGAATAAGACCTGGAGGACGCATGGGAACCTCTATAGGAACTTCCCTTGGACGTATTCGTCCCAGAAGTGCCTGTCCTACTCTTCTCTGCTGAATCCGACTATATGGAAGCGAATTTAAATAGCAGAGAGTCTAAAGCTTTCTTAGTTAATTATCATAAACTGCGGAAAGCTTGCTGTCGAAGAAAACTCTCCGGAGACCGGAGCGACTCTGAGAGAGTTTTTCACCTTACTATCTACACGCGTGGATGTAGCCAGGGCCACGTCACGTTCAAATAACTCCATAATGCCACTAAAGGACGGAGTTTACGTGAGGCCCTTGAAAGAACTCTTAAGGAGGTTGTACATCCTAGAATTCTTTTTGCTTTGAAACGTAATGATAACATTCTGGTAAGGTGATCTGCGTACGATAATGCGTCTAAGCTGTCCCTGCTAGACAATATTGTTATTTCCAACATCATGGTTGGAATTGACATAAACGACAGATAAACAATACTAGTTCCTGACCTGGTCGTCTAGACGCAAAGAACTCTCAGAATGCTCTGTCCTGCCGTTTCAAAATATTCGATGAATTGATGAAAGGCAGATGTAGAGCATATTGCCGATAAGAAACCTGACCTGCCCATTTAGGTAGCAAGTTATATAAATATAGCGTCATTCAACAGATCAAATGTCCATGAAACATATCTGGACTATGTTGGAAACTGAGGGATGATGTCCTAAACCGATTAAGAATTCTGTGTCCAGTGGCGCTATCCGTCTCTTATCCGGCAATGCAGCATTTTGGTCCGGAGGAACAATGTCCGATGATAATGCTGGATGTACTCTACGGCAATTATGTTGTTCCAAAAAGGGAAAATACAACTCATCCATATCCCTTTCACCATCCTGTCGAACCACTTGAAATTCTTGGTCGTCCATGCCTGAACCTGCAGCGGAATGTACCAACCCAGCTTCCTCGGATAATTCCTGATCTGACAGAGTTACTGTCAGTTGCTGGGATGCTGCGATAATTTGTGCTATCTGCGATACCATGTCCGTAACAGAGGCCTGTGGAGCTGCAGTCTTATAGGATTTAGCCGCTGGAAGCTCCTTGGACGTTCACTCCTGCATACCTCTAATATGCGAACGTCTGGAGAATGAAGGCCTCGTATCCTTGGCTACTGGATGGCGTGACCTGGTCGCCGTAGATTCCCTGGTCAGCGATATTGATTGAATATCACAGGTCACATAGCCAAGGTGCGGTCGCGTGTGCTGCCGTGAGGATGAGGAAGTCGAAAGAGCAGTCTCTCTGGACTGTCTATATAACAGAGCGTCCCGAGCGGTGGACGTAAACTCCGACTGAGGAACATTTAGTACCACAACATCTGGGCTCAGATGTTGTAATACGAGAGAGGGACCTCTCTCGCTCGCAGCCCGGATGGACCTGGACGAGCTAGGAATCGGACTAATAGGCTTCCTCCGAACCATCCTCGTATCCGTCATCTCTGGGTGTGCACATTGTATTTTATAGTGCTCGCATCACCCAAATCTCCTTCCTGGACTGCAACGGACGAACCCGGGTGCTGAGCCATTCGGTGAATGGTTGCGACACCGGGAGATCTAGTGGTCGCCAATGCCATCGATCCTACTAGGGAACTCCAGGCAATTGACGCATCTACATGAGCACTTTGCCGCTAACTCTTCATTTGACTGTAACAACGGAAGCACACTTACAAAGACATCACGGTAACAATACCTAGTTCATGTTACCCTATGAGACCTGTGGAGCCGCGGTCCTACGTGAATATCTGCTGGAAGCTCCCGGGACTTTCATTCCTGCATTTATATAGTATGCCAACTGGAAAGGTCTCGTATCCTTGGCTAGCAGATGGAGTGGCCTGGTCGACGTGTATTCCTTGGTCGGCGAAGCAGGAGCACTAGGGACGTTCAATCCTGCATTTATATAATATGCGAACGTCCCCTGGAAATCTGTGGTCACATAGCCAAGGTGCGGTCGTATGTGTTGACGAGGATGAGGAAGCTAATATAACAGCCGCGTAGGACTGTCATGCGACAGAGCGTCCCGAGCAGAAGGAGTTAACGTAAGCTCCGACTAAGTGAACAACATCGCAGCACAGATGATGATGCAAGAGAGAGGGGGCCTCTCTCGCTCGCGGCCCGGGGGACCTGGACTAACTAGCTATCGGACTGACAGGCTTCCTCCGTACTATCCTCGGATCTGTCGTTGCTGGGTGTGCACATCTGAAGTTTTATAGTGCTCGCATCACCCAATCTGCTTCCCTGGACCGCAACGGACTAACCCGGGTGCTGAGCCATTCTTTCCTGGTGAATGGTCGCGACACCGGGTGGACTAGCGGGCAACAATGCCTTCGATAGAACTAGCTAACTCCCAGCAATTGTCGTAATACCTTGAGCACTTCCCACTAGCCCTAATATTGCAACGACGGAGACACAGTTATTGAAGACATCATGGAAACATCACTCTGAGTTCTGAAAAAGAAACTGATAATATATAGTGACCCTACGGAGCGAGGACCGTAATGGACCTCTCACAGCAACAAAATACCATGACACACGTTGTCATATCAATCAACACACACAGAGCAAAAATTAATGCGACTACATTGACAATAAGAAACACAATGAACTTGTGAATTAGAGGAAGATATCCTCGCATTACGATTGAAGAATATTTTTTCAACCAGAAAAAATATACACCCTCATATTACTTGCAGTAACTCTTGAAATAAATATACATAATATATTATAATTCATTATAACATTCAAAAGAAAATAATTTTCAAAAAAAAAAATTTTTTTTGAAAAAATTTTCAGAAGAGCCCAAGTTCCCAATGGGAACCCTGAGCCCAAAGGATCCCCAAAAAACCTAAGTGTGGACAAAATTTTTTAATCATTTTGAAAAATTAATGTAACACTTACGGACATTATTAAAGTATCTTGCTATGAACTAAATTAAGCAGAAGACAAGTAATCATTGTCAGAAGTAACAGTTGTCAACATAAGCAAAAGTGTCAACAAACTGGAAACATGACTCCAGGCACTGAAACAAACATGGCCCGAAATCAGTTACCAATTTAAACACTATCTGATGCAAAACAGAGGCTTCCAGAGAAGAAACTGTAGAACATCAGATGGTAGATGCAGATAAATATGCCTAAACACCCCTAGGGTGAGGACGTAAACATGGGGAAAAAACAGAAAATAATTCTGTTTCCAAGCCAAAACTCCCAAGAAATTTTAGTTATAAACATTACAAAACATAAGCCAAAAGAATGGGAGAATAGCTAGGGGGGAATGAAGGAAAGGGAGAGAGGAAACACTGATTAAACAATGGAACATTCATAGCAAGAATGACCACAATAAGGTCATGCCACGAAAATTGGTAACATGTAACAATTTCGTAAAATAATTATAAGTTACAGCCCTGAACATTTGTTTCCACTGTTTTCTCCTCTCCACCTTCTATTTCCACCATATATCCACCATTTCTCTCATAAATATGCGTCTGGCATCTTAAAAACTGAGATATACAAGCACAAATAACAGTGAAGTGTAACTGTATTGAGGGCCAAACAAAAAATGACTTTTGGCGGCAGTTTCGAGACCTCCTTGACACTGCGCATGCGCAGTGGAGTAAAAGTATGGAGGACCATATAGGACATGTATTTTTTGGTTTTAGATGCAAATTTTGGGGATTGGGGGTAAAATTTGCATTTGGCCCTAAATATTTTAGAGTCAGCACCAGCTAAGTCTGGGCCATTGGTACAGTATAAAAAAATTTTTTGGGGCATAAGTCAAGTACTTATGACCCAATAACACCTCACATAAAATTTGGTTCAAATCAGCCCCTCAGTTCGGAAAATAGAAATTTTGAGCGGGGCAAAAATTCTTGCCCCTCCCTCAACGACGGCAAATATTACCCATCAAACGTCTCTTGAACAAACTTGAGTCTACACCTCAAGTGGAAGCTGCGTACCATATATCAAGTCTTTGCTATGGCTGGTTCATGAGAAGAAGATTATTAAAAAAATTGGGCATTTTGGCCCCACCCCCTTCCTCAATATGAGCAGAAACCGAATTTGAAGAAAAACCTAAATGCCCCTATATAACCACTACTCAAGTCAAATTTCATTGAGCTGCAGCCAGTGGCTTGGGAGAAAATGACCCAAACACAACCTTCACGACGTACGACAGACAACGGACGAAGGAACAAAGTGATCAGAAAAGCTCACCCTGACTTTCAGTCAGGTGAAGTAATAAAACCAATGGCAATTTTTTTTACCCTTCCTTTCTGCCTGTCCTAAGAAAGCTTCACACCATATAAAAATTCTCAGTGCCGTGTGGTTTTTGAGATACGGGCATTTTAAATTTTTTTTATTTTTAGCTCCTGCAGTTCCCGTGGGGAGACAGAAAAAAAAAATTGGCATAAATTGGGTACTTATGACCCAATAAGCCCTCATATCAAATTTGGTTCAAATCGACCTCTTGGTTTGGAAAATAGAAATTTTGGTATAATTTCGGCTCCCACGGCGAGCCCAAATATGAATCCAGGGACTTGGCTTTAACAAACTTAACTTTCAGCACCCTAAGAATGCTATACACCAAATATCAAAAGATTCTGACTGGTGGATCTGAAAAAAAAATTTTTTAAAGAATATTCCTCATTTTGAACAAAGTTATAATTTGGGTTCCCAAAGGGAGACCAAATATGAACCGAAGGACTTGGCTTGAACAAACTTGCATCTCACCTCCCTAAGCATACTGTATACCAAATATCAAAAGATTCTGACTGGTGGATGCGAAGAAGATGATTTTAAAAGAATATACCTCGTATTAAACTAAGTTATAATTCGGGCTCCCACAGGGAGCCCAAATATGAACTCGGGGACTTGACTTGAACAACTTGAATCTCACCCCCCTAAGGATGCTGCATACCAAATATCAAAAGATTCTGATTTGTGGATCTGAAGAAGAAGATTTTTAAAGACTATTCCTCATATTGCACTGATTTGAACATTTGGGCTCCCACAGGGAACCCAAATACGGACCGAGGGATTTGATTTCAACAAATATGTGAATCAATGTTCCAAAGATGTTATATGTAAAATCTGAAAGCTTTTGGAGCAGTGGTTTGGAAAAAAAATGATTCTTTAATTTTTTCCCATTGCCTGCAGTGTTAAAAAATGCTGACTCAGCATTTTTTCAAAGTCCCGAAAAAGTACCTTATGAAAAAACCGATGGCAGTTTTTTTTTTACCATTCCTTTCTGTTGGCCCCAAGGAAGCCTCACACCATATAAAAAATTCTCATTGCCGTGTAGTTTTGGACATATGGGAGTTTTTAATTTTTTCTATTTTTGGCTCCTGTGGATACCACGGGGCCGCAGGAATTTTTTTTTTTTGCATAAATCAAGTACTTATGACCCAATAATACCCCACATTAAATTTGGTTCAAATTGGCCTCTTGGTTCAGAAAATAGAAATTCTGGGCGGGGCAAAAATTCTTTCCCCTCCCAGAACAAAGGCAAATATTGCCCGTCAAACTTCTCTTGAACAAACTTGAGTCTACACCTCAAATGGAAGCTGCATACCAAATATCAAGTCTCTGCTACTGCTGGTTCATGAGAAGATTTTTTAATATTTTGGGCATTTTGGCCCCACCCCTATCCTCAATACGAGCCGCAACTTAATTTGAAGAAAAATCAAAATGCCCCTATATAACTAACTCTCACATGAAATTTTATTAAAAGGTGGACAGTGGTTTGGGAGAAAAATACCCAAACATCACCTTCACGATGTATGGCAGACGACGGACAAAAAGTGATCAGAATAGCTCACCCTGACTTTCAGTCAGGTGAGCTAAAAATATTACTCATGTTGAACTAAGTTCAACATGAGTAATATTTTTAGCTGAGACAGACAAAAAGTGATCAGAATAGCTCACCCTGACTTTCAGTCAGGTGAGCTAAAAATATTACTCATGTTGAACTAAGTTATAATTCAGGCTCCTACAGGGAGCCCAAATATGAACCCAGGGACTTGGCTTTAACAAATTTGAATCTCTCCTCCCTAATGATACAGTATACCAAATATCAAAAGATTCTTACTCACTGGGGGGAAGCGTGACCGTGAAAATTTGGTTGATTGCGCCGGTGTCCGGTTGATTGCCCTTTCTCTTCGCCATCAAATTGTGGTAAGTGCACGATTTATCGTAGATTTCTCTAAATATCAATAAATTGGGAACCCAGGAATATACGCATAGGTTGTGTGAATGTATCCTGAACACGTACATATATTTTTTATACTTAGATACCCGAGTATTGCCTGCTAATGACTTCATATTCAATCCATCAGCGGGTCGTTTTTGTCAAATGTTGACAAAAATGGCTCATACGCCTCAAAAACTTTAGCTACCTAATTTCTTTTTACCCTGCATGTAGATAAGGTGTAGAAGATCTTATAACCTGAACTACAGCAAACAATTTGCTAAATTAGTTGAGAGAACACGCGAAAACCACGTGTCCGGTTATTTTGTTGATTGCATGTAGTGACCGGTTGATTGCAGTTCTAAATCATGCCGATGTCCGGTTGATTGTTTTACTTGTGTCCGGTTGGTTGACAAATACACTTAGTTCATGACGGTAATTTTTCTCAACATATCCACATGCAAATACATATTTAACTATCGCTAATGACCATTGTATTGAATTCTTCTGCCACAGTCTCTCATTATTCTTATACTTGTCTTTTACAACATCATGTATCGATGCTATTACTGCCCAGCTGAATCAACGTTCTCTGATGTGATTTACCACACCACACCTCATCATCCACAGTCTGAGCTAAAGACCAGAAAACGTCAACTAGATGACACTAGTGGTAAATATGTGTAAATAATTTGGCATTGTACCTAGCCAGACACAACGAACCATTGTCCCAAATGAAGAGACTGAATGCGTGTTCATTGCTAAAGACCCCGCCAGCACAACACCTACTCTACCTAAATGCAGCGCTGACACTGACAGTCCTGTTTCCATTGTGCAAATCAAGTCAACACCAAAATCTAAAACACAGCCTGGTCGAACATTATCGCATAATCGTTCGAAGAAGTCTCTTTTTGATGACATGCTATGTACCCACTTTTCAAGTACTAGCAGTCAAACCGACCAATGCATAATTATAGAGTGCAATGGTTTGGAGGATGTAGCTGCAATAACAGAAGCTGATGCAATGTTGCCCGGTGCTATAAAACGTTTTCGGGAATCCGGTTGCCTGGTTGGTTTTTTAACATTCCTTAATTTGGTGAATGCATTTATTTTTCCCTTGTCAAATATTGTCTGGCTACTATTTTTGGACATTGTTCAGTTGTATGCATGCACAACCACTACAGTTATGCGTTACAATGACAAGTGTGTTCCATTCTGGCGAACTGGATACAAGCTGTTTAAGGGGAAATTCTTGCGTTTCATGGGCGGGTTCCGGCATGAAGGCCAGGTGCATAGCTGTGCAACGGACAGGGGACACTTTGATCCAACAGAAGGTCTATTCAATTTTGCTGTGCCAAGTAAGGCTGCGTTATCCACGAAAATAGTTCATATGAGTCCAGGTGTAGCCTTGCCGATTTTGATGCAGTTGCTTTGAGAGTTTTTGAGGATGCCAAGTCGTTTTGGGATTTTTTCGAAACCTAACATGGCCGCCAAATCCAAAGACAGGGGCTGTTTTGTCAGGTTCCTCTGACAAAAAAGCCACTGTCTTTGGATTTGGCGGCCATCTTAGCTTTCAAAAAAATCCTAAAACGACTTGGCAACCTCAACAAGAGCACCGCGTAGCGGGACAATATACGCCCGTTTTATATTTTTGAAGGGTTGGGGTAAGGATGGGCGTGAGGGTGAAAATTGTTTGGACCAACCCCATATTCGAAGTTGACCTGTATTTTGTTGTGATTAAACAACATACCAAGTTTGGAACCAATCGGAAAACAAATAATAAAAGTTATCATCCGGAAACCAAATATTTGATGCATTCTATGTCCAACAGTTAGGCCATACCATAAGTTATAATCCGGAAAACACAAAATGCACAAATTCAAGAGGAATAACTCTGGAAAGGTACATGTGATTTTGGCCGAAAGTGAACCTGAGCTGCGCGTTGTGGTCATAAACAAAATCTGAGAATTTGAAACAAATTAGTCAAGGCAAACTAAAGTTATCATCCGGAAACCACATAATTCACAAATTTGCAATCATTCAAGGGGAATAACTATGGAACAGTACATGCGATTATGGCCAAAGGTGAACTTGAGCTGTGCTTTGTGGTCAAAAACAAAATCTGAGAATTTGAAAAACATCGGTCAAGGCAAACTAAGTTATCATCCGGAAACCACATAATTCTCAAATTTGCAATTATTCAAGGGGAATAACTCTGGAAAGGTATATGCGATTGTGGTCAAAAGTGAACTTGAGCTGTATTTTGTGGTCAAAAACAAAAAACTGAAAATTTGAAATAAATCGGTCAAGGCAAACTAAAGTTATCGTCCAGAAATGAAAAGTTGGGCTAAATTCCCATAAATAAAGGGCCATAACTCTACTGCAAATGGGCCGCTAGAAACGGAAATCGAACCCATCCTGTATTTTGTCATACTAAATCCACATGCCAAATTTAACTCAGCTCAATCCATTACAATTAAAGTTATCGTCCGGAAACGAAATGTGTTCATAGACAGACAGACAGACAGACGAGTGGAGAGACCATTCACATAATACATCCCGTTTTTCAAATGGGTGTATAAAATCAACATCTGAAAAATTTGGTGTCAATCCGTCAAGGCGTTCGGTTTTAAATAAACGGAAACCAATTTTGTTTCAAAAATTGTGGTTTCAAAGGGCCATAACTCTGCAGCGGATGGACTGAGAAACAACAATATCGAACTTGACCTGTATTTTATTGCTACAAACAACATCTGAAAGTTTGATGTCGATCCGTCAAGGCGTTCGACTTTAAATGAACAGAAACCAATTTTTTTTAGAAAAATTGTGTTTTCAAAGAGCCATAACTCTGCAGCGGATGGACTGAGAATCACCAATATCGAACTTGACCTGTATTTTATTGCTAAAAACAACTTCTGAAAGTTTGATGTCGATCCGTCAAGGCGTTCGACTTTAAATGAACGGAAACCAATTTTTTTAGAAAAATTGTGTTTTCAAAGGGCCATATCTCTGCAGCAGACAGACAGACAGACAGACAGACAGACTGATAACATAATACAACCGTTTTTTAAACGGGCGTATAAAAACTCCTAAAGCAACCGCATGATCATCAACATCGCGCAAAAGGCAGCTGAGCTATTGGGAAATAGTGTACTCTGGGTCGTAGCCATTTTAGTCACGTGATGAACAGGGCGATATCGTCTACAACACCCTGAAAACACAGTGTAAGAACATTTTCAATCCTTTAGCTCTCTAGTTCATCTTGTAGCGTACAAAATTCTGGACCTTGAGTGGGAAAGTCATTAAATTCTATCAGTGAAGAAACTCCAGGCTCAAATCCCACAGATCAACCGTCCCATGGCGACGACTTTCCTGGTAGTTTGGGGTAGTGCGTATGTCTCACTGTCATCAATATATTCAAATAAAACAAGTCCCGAGTTGCGCTAACCATCACAAAATAAACTTGCATACATTTTGCTGATAGTAATTTATTGTGTAGTTACATCATGACTATGATTACCTGTGCATCATAGACAGTAATTCACTTTGCATTATATTACCGTTGATGCTACAGACAAATATGCAAATGTACTTTTATAATTTGGCATGTTTTTTTAAGATAAATAGTTTGATAGAGTTATTATACGTAAAGATGCAATCAACCGTACACCACGAATTTATCAAATACCAATCAAGCGGACACCACTTAAGCAATCAAGCGGTCACTACATGCAATCAACAAAATAACCGTACACTCGGTTTTCGCGTGTTTTCTCAACTAATTTAGCAAATTGTTTGCTGTAGTTTAGGTTATAAGATCTTCTACTCCTTATCTACATGCACGGTAAAAAGAAATTAGGTAGTTAAAGTGTTTGAGGCGTACGAGCCATTTTTGTCAACATTTGACGAAAACGACCCGCTGATGGATTGAATATGAAGTCACTAGCAGGCAATACTCGGGTATCTAAGTATAAAAAATATATGTACGTGTTCAGGATGCATTCACACAACCTATGCGTATATTCCTGGGTTCCCAATTTATTGATATTTAGAGAAATCTATGATAAATCGTACACTTACCACAATTCGATGTCGAAGAGAAAGGGCAATCAACCGGACACCGGCGTAATCAACCAAATTTTCACGGTCACGCTTCCCCCCAGTGTTACTGGCGGATGTGAAGAAGAAGATTTTTAAAGAATGTTTCTCATATTGAACTAAGTTACAATTAGGTCTCCCACAGGGAGTCCAAATATGGACTCAGAGACTTGGCGGGAAGAAACTTGAATCACACCTCCCTAAGGATGCTGTATACCAAATATGAAATCATTCCAACTGCTGGATCTCAACAAGAAGGTTTTTAAAGAAAATTTCTCATATTGAACTTAATTATAATTCGGGCTCCCACAGGAAGCCCAAATATGAACCCAGAGACTTGGCTTGAACAAACTTGAATTTCACCCCCCTAAGGATTCTGCATACCAGATATGAAAAGATTCTGATTAGAGGGTCTGAAGAAGAAGATTTTTAAAGAATGTTCCTCATACTGCACTAATTTAAATATTTGGGCTTTCATAGACAGCCCAAATATGGACCCAGGGATTTGATTTCAACAAACGTGTGACACAATCTTCCAAAGATGATATATGTGAAATTTGAAAGCTTTTGGAGCAGTGGTTTGGGAGAAGAACAGTTCTGGAAATGAGACAGGTGCAAGTGCACCTGTGTTTTCTATTTTATGGGAGCTATAAAATGCACTTGTCAAAAAGTATTGCGGAACTCTAGTATACTGCGAGAGCATATAAATATGTATTGTTTTTAGAAAGCTACATCCTGTGGCGAATGGGAAGTTACTGTCATAGTTCAGGAGGACCTTATACATTCAAAAGTTTCTGGGATTCAGTGACAGTATTCTCTCAAAATTCAAGTACTAACATTTTACGGGTGCAATTTACTCCCATCTCTGATTTCACGTTAATTTTTTGTTCATTTCCAGCACTGGAAGAAGAGTCTTAAATGTTTTCCTCATTTCCCACAATGTTAAATGAAAGTGTCAATGACACTGTAACTCAACTTGTTTAAGACATGTACATGTATAGTATGTGACACAGCAATGACAAACATCTAGGTAATGACCTGATAACAAAGGTACATGTAAAGTATTGTAACGGTCTGTACATAAATGTTGACCATAGTCTGTAACAAATGTATAGGTACAGTATTGTATTGTAAAGGTGGGCGACAGTTAGATGCTAAACTAGAAAAGAAATCTTTGAGTCCCAGAGTGGGTCTGACTGAACCCCAAAATATTTGTTCTCATAGCACAGTGATAACAAAGGCACCCAAAACGACTTGTTCCTGTCACAAGGTGATAACAAAGGTACCCCAAGAAGTTTTGTGAAGATCAGTTCATAAATACAGACTCTAGCCCGAGCTGTATTGACAATTGCACTTACTGTGTGTACAGTACGTGGAGGGTGTATTATCACTAAATCACGTGCAGAGTGGAGATTCCACCCAAGCGATAATTGCAAATTTGTTGCAAAGCATAACAAGCACAAGTAAAGTTTCAGCCAGTGGACCTCCGGGTTAAACTCGGAGGTCCATTGGCTAAAGCATTGCTTGTGTTTTTAGTCGATATATATAAAATTTGAAAGTTATAGTTTGGGTGATAACTCCACTTCACGGGTGATTTAGTTACAATCCACTCTCCACGTTCTGTAAGTAGCACTGAACAAATCAAAGTTGTTCATCTAATTTGCAAAATTTCTGCACAAGAAAAAAACCTGTATTATATGTGATGTATTCCATGTTACTAAACACTCCTACAAAAATTTATTCAAATCAGAACTTTCATACAGAAGTTCTGTACAAACAACTGATTGCACTAATTTTGGTACAAAGAGGCTGCTGGTGGCCATCTTGAATTTTGGACCACAC
Organism: Pictodentalium vernedei; assembly: GCA_031216915.1. Taxonomy (NCBI): domain Eukaryota; kingdom Metazoa; phylum Mollusca; class Scaphopoda; order Dentaliida; family Dentaliidae; genus Pictodentalium; species Pictodentalium vernedei. The sequence goes on from CM062293.1 coordinate 226,574,384, forward strand.
CCAAAAACACTCGTTCTCATCCCATAGTGATAACAAAGGTACCCAAGAAGTTTCATAAAGATTGGTTCATAAATACAGACTCTAGACCGAGCCGTATTGACATGTGCACTTACTGTGTCCAAGTCGCACTGAATAAATCAAAGTTCATCTAATTTGCACAATTTTTGCACGAGAAAAAATAGGCCGATGAAATCGTCAGATGTGTACCCATACGCGCAACTAGTAGAAAGCTGTATGATGGAGGGCCACCACGGATGCCAACATTATGTACACCATACATGGTATGGGTACATATAGAAATGGATTGAAGGAGTGCCTAATTTGATGGATAAAGGGTTAATATCTCCGGATCAAATTATCAGATTTACATCAAAAACTATACAGCACAGCATATCAGTAACCTGAATACATATATAAAGTAACATGACAATCGGACTGATATTTTTTGAGTTATCTCATGCCAAAGGGATTGGAAGAATTTTCAATTTGAAGGATAAAGGGTTAATATCTCGAGATCAAATTATCGGATTTACACCAAAAACTATACAGCTCAGCACATCAGTAACCTGAACACAAATATAAAGTAACTTGACAATCCAAGCAATATTTTTCAAGTTATCGAATGCCAAAAGGATTGGAGGAATTTTCAATTTGAAGGATAAAGGGTTAATATCTCAGGATCAAAATAACAGATTTACACCAAAAACTATACAGCTCGGCGCATCAGTAACCTGAACACAAATATAAAGTAACTAGACAATCCAAGCAATATTTTTTAAGTTATCGAATGCCAAAGGGATTGGAGAAATTTTCAATTTGAAGGATAAAGGGTTAATATCTCGGGATCAAAATAACAGATTTACTCCAAAAACTATACAGCTTCGAACATCAGTAACCTGAAGATATATATAAAGTAACATGACAATTGGACTGATATTTTTCAAGTTATCGAATGCCAAAGGGATTGAAGGAATTTTCAATTTGAAGGATAAAGGGTGAATATCTCAGGATTAAATTATCCAATTTACACGCAAAACTATACAGCTCGGCACATCAGTAATCTGAACACAAATATAAAGTAACTTGACAATCCAAGCAATATTTTTCAAGTTATCGAATGCCAAAGAAATGGATACGGATGCCGGACAGACAGACGGACAGACAGATGGACAAAGGATGGACGAACAACGGATGGTCACCCCGGATGCCGGCATTATGTGTACCATACATAGTATGGGTACACATAAAAAACCTGTATTATATGTGATGTATTCCATGCTTCTAAACATTCATACAGAAATTTATTCAAATCAGAACTTTCATACAAAAGTTCTGTACAAAAAACTGATTGCACTAATTTTGGTACAAAATGGCCGCCGGCAGCCATCTTGGATTTCAGACTGCACCCAAAAAAACTCGTTCTCATCCCAAGGTGATATCAAAGGTACCCAAGAAGTTTTGTAAAGATCGGTTCATAAATACGGCCTCTAGCCCGAGCCGTATTGGCATTTGCACTTACAGTGCTGAAAGTAACACTAAATAAATCGAAGTTTGTCTAATTGGCATAATTTATGCACAAGAAAAAAACCAGTATTGTATGTGATGTATCCCATGGTACTAAACATTCACATAGAAAATTATTCAAATCAGAGCTTTCATGTGGAAGTTCTGCGCAAAAATCTGAATGCCCCTAATTTTGAACAAAATGGCTGCCAGCAGCCATCTTGAATTTCAGACCGGACCCAAAAACACTCGTTCTCGTCCCACGGTGATAACAAAGGTACCCAAGAAGTTTCGTAAAGATCGGTTCATAAATGTGGCCTCTAGCCCGAGCCGTATTGGCATTTGCACTGACAGTGCTGAAAGTAACACTGAATAAATCAAAGTTAGTCTAATTTGCATAATTTAAGCATGAGAAAAAAATCTGTATGATATGTCATGTATCTCATGGTACTAAACATTCATACAAAAAATTATTCAAATCAGAGCTTTCATATGGAAGTTCTGTACAAAAAACAGATTTCTGCATCATCGGTACAAAATGGCAGCTGGCAGCCATCTTGAATTTCGGACCGCACCCCAAAACACTCGTTCTTGTCCCACAGTCATAACAAAGGTACCCAAGAAGTTTCGTAAAGATCAGTTCATAAATACGGCCTGTAGCCCGAGCCGTATCCAATTGTTGACGTACAGGCAGTTGGACAGACGGACGACGGGCCATGACAAAAGCTCAAATTTGGCTTCACCAAAGTTGAGCTAAAAATGCTGACTCTCAGCATTTTTTCAAAGTCCCGAAAAAGTACCCTATGATAGCTATTTTTTGGGACCATTTCATTCTGTTGGTCCTAAAGAAGTTTCACACCAATTAAGAATTCTCAGTGCCGTGTAGTTTTGAAGATATGGGCGTTTGAATTTTTTTCTATTTTTAGCTCCGGTGGTTTAGGGCTGGGTGTTTTTTTGATTCGGTTCATTTTTTTTTCAAAACCAAAACCGAACTGCCGCCGTAACAAAAAACTGAGACTTTTGGTTTCAACAAATTTCCCAGAATTGGTAAGTTTATGACCTCTTAATCACATCCGTTCCGCACGCCAAAGGCTAAAATGTCGGGCAAAGGTAAATGCTGTGCCATTTATGCTTACTTCGAGACGATTAGCAACAAATCTCCCCAAAATAGTGGTAGCAAATTTATTATATCTTAAACAATATCTACAGAACAACCACCAGAAAGAATATGGAAAATTAAAAAGTCTTACGTAAGAATCCACAAATGCAATTCAAGAATCGTTAAGTAAATTTAATGAACCGGGCTCAGGCTCACACATATTTGACCAAATTGGTATCGGAAGTTACCTGACAATATATAGTGAAAAGGAATATAAATTATCTTTGACCCAAAATCATCTGCGTACGGTGCAGAGTAAATTAGATTGGAGGTAAACATAAAATTTATTGAGTTTTGAAACATCACATGGGAAAATGACAGGTAAATTATGTTAATTAACCAACTTGTGGCACATTCTCTGAAACTGTCACATGCTCAGAGATAACACTGCGCATTGGCACTTCTGTTTTTTTTATCAGCAATAAAGTGGTTAAATTAAAATAGAACATATCCTGTTAAATGGATGCCAGGTAACTCCTGAAAGTTTTTTAAACTTATTGTGAACTGTTTGTATACTATTTGAACTTACTTTAAGGAATCATGCAGTACTGCAGGTCTGTCATGTATAAACTGTCAAGTGTGAAGTTAACGCTGCATTCCCAATACACAGTTGTTATAATCAAGATGCGTTTTCACATGTGTATTTTGTGTACACAACAAATCCCAAGATGCAATATTGCAAACAAATCCCATTATGCAGCTGTCTTCCTTCAAAACATCGATCGCTGGTCTTGGCCGACATGGAAACAACACAGGGATTAGCCAAGAGGGCGAATTGAAGTTGGCAATATCTGCTCACTTTGCCCAATTTCTATGTTTGGGCAAAATCAAAGTCAAAAACGAGCCTCTGTAGTCGAAATTAGGAGAGATATTGTGAAAACACTGGAGTGAGTGAGTTAGCAATAAAAGTGATTCGTATAACACAATTTACTTCAAAAATAGTTATCAAAATCACAAGAAATATGATTTGTGTTCCTTTTATCTCACTGTCATTTGAAGCAGGAACCATTAGAAACGGGGCAGTCTATTTTGAAGCGATGTGATAATTACTGAAGTAAGCACAACAATTGCATATAATCCACCAAAAACAGGGTGAGAGGTTTGCAACTCCTTCAAAAATAAGGAAATGTCAATTTTTGCTAAAATGTAGCTTTTCTTGTAAATTTTTGCTTCTTTGACAAGGCCCCAAATCTCACTGACAGAACAAGGCAGATCCCATCAGTGGTGGAGCCATGGTTTGAAATCCTGGGGGACCATGCGGGTGAAGAGTTTGGGTGGGGAAATCTCTGGACTGAGGGTACTGCACTTGTACTGAGGGCAGGAAATAAAAAATGAAAGTGTCAATGACACTGTAGCTCAACTTGTTAAGACATGTACATGTATATTATGTGACACAGCAATGAGAAACATCTAGGTAATGACCTGATAACAAAGGTACATATAAAGTATTGTAACGGTCTGTATATAAATACTGACCATCGCCTGTAACAAATGTATAGGTAAAGTATTGTAAAGGTGGGCGACAGTCAGATGCTAAACAAGAAAAGAAATATTTGAGTCCCCAAGTGGATCTGACTGAACCCCAAAATATTTGTTCTCATAGCACAGCGATAACAAAGGCAACCAAAAACGCTTGTTCCTGTCCCAAGGTGATAACAAAGGTACTCAAGAAGTTTCATGAAGATCAGTTCATAAATAGGAGCCGTATGGAAGTTGACAAAAAACTGATTGGATCCTATTTTGCTACAAAATGGCCACTGGCAGTCATCCTGAATTTTGGACCGCACCCAGAAATACTCGTTCTCGTCCCAAGATGATAACAAAGGTACCCAAGAAGTTTTGTGAAGATCGGTTCATAAATACAGCCTCTAGCCCGAGCCGTATTGACATATGCACTTACTGTGTATAAGTAGCACTGAATAAATCAAAATTCATCTATTTTGCATAATTTCTGCATGAGAAACAAACCTGTATTATATGTGATGTATTCCATGTTACTAAGCATTCATACAAAAATTGATTCAAATCAGAACTTTCATACAGAAGTTCTGTACAAAAAACTGATTGCACTAATTTTGGTACAAAATGGCAGCTGGTGGCCATCTTGAATTTCAGACCACACCCAAAAACACTTGTTCTCATCCCATAGTGATAACAAAGGTACCCAAGAAGTTTCGTAAAGATCGGTTCATAAATACGGCCTCTAGCCTGAGCCGTATAGAAGTTGTGTACAAAAAACTGATTAGACCTAATTTTGGTACAAAATGGCCACAGGCAGCCATCTTAAATTTTGGACAACACCCAGAAACACTTGTTCTCGTTCCAAGGTGATAACAAAGGTACCCATGATGTTTCGTGAAGATCGGTTGATAAATACAGCCCCTAGCCCGAGCCGTATTGACATGTATACTGTGTGTAAGTAGCACTGAAAAAATCAAAGTTCATCTAATTTGCATAATTTCTGCACAAGAAAAAAACCTGTATTATATGTGATGAATCCCATGGTACTAAACATTCACACACAAAATTATTCGAATCAGCACTTTCATGTGGAAGTTCTGTGCAAAAATCTGATTGCACCTAATTTTGTACAAAATGGCTGCCATCAGCTATCTTGAATTTTGGACCGGACCCAAAAACACTCTTTCTCATCCCACGGTGATACCAAAGGTACCCAAGAAGTTTCGTAAAGATCGGTTCATAAATATCGCCTCTAGCCCTAGCCGTATTGAAATTTGCACTTACAGTGTTGAAAGTAACACTAAATACATCAAAGTTATTCCAATTTGCATAATTTACGCACGAGAAAAAAACCTGTATTATATGTGACATATCCCATGGTACTGAACATTCATACAAAAAAAATTTCAAATCAGAGCTTTCATTTGGAAATTCTGCGCAAAAATCTGATTGCACCTAATTTTGTACAAAATGGCTGCCAGCGGTCAACTTGAATTTCGGAGCAGACCCAAAAACACTCATTCTCGTCCCACAGTGATAACAAAGGTACCCAAGAAGTTTCGTAAAGATCGGTTCATAAACACGGCCTCTAGCCCGAGCCGTATTGAATTCACGGACAGACGGATGACTGGCCATGGCATAAGCTCAAATTTGACTTACGTCAAAGCTGAACTAAAAATCTCTTCAAATTTGGACATGGGGGGAGCGAGTGATATTTGGGGGGGGGGGGGGGGGGGCAGTGCTTGAGCTCCCTAGATACCCCATGGTCCCACCACTGTAGCCCACTACAGTAGCCCACCACAATATGTCCATTAGTAGAGAAGAGTGGTGAGCACTGAGTAACCCGGTTGACTCAACACAACATGCTCTAGCAGCCTCATGACTTGGATGACAAATACAGACACATTTTAAGTGCACAGTACCCTCTAAAATGTGGATTTGTACAATATACTTTGAAAAACTGAAAAGTTTTTGTACAAAACCGAAACCAAACCGAAACGGAAATTTCAAAACCGCCCAGCCCTCCGGGGCACATTGAAAAAATATTTTGGCATAATCAAGTACTTATGACCCATTAATACTTCATATCAAATTTTGTTCAAATCGGCCTCTCGGTTTAGAAAATAGAAATTTTGGGCAGGGCAAAAATTCTTGCCCCTCTTGTAATGACAACAAATATTGCCCCTTGAACTTCTCTTGAACAAACTTGAGTCTACACCTCAAAAGGAAGCTGTATACCAAATATCAAGTCTCTGCTACAGCTGGTTTATGAGAAGATTTTTTTTAAAAATTGGGGCATTTTGGCCCCATCCCCTCCTCAATATGAACAGAAACTCAATTTGAAGAAAAACCCAAATGCCCTATATAACCACTAATCATGTGAAATTCATTAAAATGTGGCCAGTGGTTTGGGAGAAAAAGACCCAAACACCACCTTCACGACAGATGACGGACGCCGAACGCTGGACAAAAAGTGATCAGAATAGCTCACCCTGCCTTTCAGTCCGGTGAGCCAAAAATTAAAACCGTCCAGATCTATAAAGAAAAGATAGATAAACATTCTATTTGGAAAAAACTACTCAACTCCTGAAAGTTAAGCAGCTTGAAACCTTACTTATACAGTGGAGTCTTGTTCATTGAATAGCCATTTTGCCAATAAAATTATTCAATTAACAGGAATGTACAATTAACAGGGATTGTGTCACTTTCCTGTATTCTAGAGATAAACATAGCATTTATTCTATTATATCTTGTTTGACAGAGTTCTGTGAGCTCTGTCAAACAAGATATAATAGATTAAATGCCTGTATTGGATGTACTGAGGCCAAATAGGTCAATAAACAAAGGAAAACTGGGGAGAGTCAGAATAATTTCTCGACAGATTAGAAGAGTTTTCATTCAATTAATAGGAGTTTACTCTATAACCTATATTCAATTAACAGGTCAAATTTGTACTGGAGGTATGGTAAATGGTTTTGGGTTAGGAAATTATATTCAATTAACAGGGTTATTCAGTTAAGAGATATCCAATCAAGTGGGCCCCACTGTATTCACAATATCAAACCTAAACTTACTTCAGTTTGCTCAAACTAATTACCCAAGTGAACCTGTTAGTGGAAAAGAATATGTTGGAATCCTGTATGCAGGAGTTCACTTGAATCTTGCACAATTTTTTTTCGTGATAAACCATCTGAAATGGAAATATTATGGAATTAAATCAGGCCTCAAAATAAAAGAACTTATATCCATATATATTTCGGCGTGAACCAGGGAATCGATTCATGCAACAAAACCAGCGAGAATCTATGTACATTCTCGCTGCACTTCTGCTGGGATTCGCATGAAAGGAATTGAGTCAATACCAAAACAAGGCTAATATGACCTGATACATCCTGACATCGTGTCTATAAAACTGAACAAATATGGTCATCACTGAAACCGGCTCAGTGAGCTGGTTCCATTGACATCCATATTTGTAAGGTTTTATTGGTAAAAATTGTTTTCATTTTTTTTTTAAATTCAGCTGATGTTTTAAAAACTAAAAAGCTGTGTTTGGTAAAAGGTTAACATGTATTATCAGTATACAACATGGGTTCAACCATCATGGTAGCTTAATGGGATCCTGGGACACTCATGGTAGGTATGGATTCTCGTAACCATTTTTGAAGAGAATCAAAATGAATTCTCCCAAATTTAGATAAAATATATAAACCCTGCTTTTTTTCTTACCTCCGTAATTGAGAAAAGGGTATCATAACTCAAACATATGCCCACCTGTTATAGCCCCCATATTATATCAAGATTGATATGTCCTTAGTTAGTAGTTCCACACAATAAAACAGATTCTGACTGGTGGGACTCATTTGCACTAAATGACCTGTGTGTGCATCTACATGTAAACATGTTTACATCTTGGGTTGCACAGAAACTATTTTTTTTTATCACTGTACAAACAGCTGTTGATTGTTGAATTGCTTAAGTAGGTCATCCTTGTTTACATCAATTAAGACAGAATCACCTGGAAACTGATAGAAAACAGAACTTTGGAGAAACTTCATCTTCTGGGACATTCATCTGAGAACTCTTTAAACCGATGTCAACAGAATTCAGGAACCCATTTCAGATAAACTCATTTCAGAAAGACATTGGAGATTATTATCGTTGCAGAACAGTGCATTTATTAAAGAAGCAGTTCTTCTTTGTGAATTTGGAAAAGTGATTCCAAAAGAGAATTTTGAAGAGAATTTATTCATCTTGCAAAAGAGAATTTATACTTTCTGTGAAACAGAATATATTTTAGTGAAAAGCCAGGATTCTACTGGATTATTTGGAAATTACCTGTGGCGCCAATACATATTGGATTTTTACTCCATTTGAATTTTGCTGAGCATTTTATTATATTTTATTGGAGACTGCTGAAATTTCTAAGTGAACATATTATTGCAAATCTATGGGATACTGTTTCTGAAGAAACATTCTTGGATTTAATACTACCAGCTGGAAAATTTCTTCACAAGATTCTTCACCACTGGATTACTGGATTCTGTCAAACTGTATTTTGGACTGATAACTGACAATTTTATTTTCTGTAAACCAATTAGTGTAAAAGATCTTTGTATCATTTTTTTAATATATTTTTTTAAATTAAATTTCAGAATAATTAAATTCATAGTTATTGTTGCGGATTCTCAGATTTCTTTCTGTTACCAATATCATTAATATTTCCACACCATAACACCACCAAATTCTGCACCTGTGCTCCTGTACATAAAGGGTACAGTATCAGTAGGATCCCCATTTACTGGCATTCCCACATTTCCCATAAGGGAAGGATTGCAGAACTGCATCACCTCAAGGACACAAAGCTAATACTGGTATGGTGATCTCCCCAAACAAATTCTGAAATGTCTCTTCTTAAGTATTAGGCTACTCTTGTGTTCCAAATAAAACTACAGGTGGGAATAAAATCAATACAAGAGGCCCCAGGGGGCCTGAGGGTGCTCACCTGACAAGGTAGACTAAATATCAACCCATGGAATTGATTTCAAGAAGTTGCAACTGCCCCTCCTAAGAAAAGCTTACACCAAATATCCAAAGGTTCTGACTGGTGGATCTAAAAAAAAAAAAAGATTTTTAAAGAATATTCCTCATATTGAACTAAGTTATAATTCAGGCTCCCACAGGGAGCCCGAATATGAACCCAGGGACTTGGCTTTAACAACCTTGAATTGAATCCCCCCCCCCCCCGGCTTGAATATTTGGATGCAAGATACCAGGTTACCGATGACACTCACTAACAGAGAGTGTTATAGTTATCTTGCATCCAAATAACCAAGCCTGTATCTATACATTACATGATGACAGTACAAGCCAGTGCACTGTGCTCACCGCCAGATGCCGATAACTTGGGGCGAATCAATCAGATTTGGGGAACGAATTGTCTCAGCTTTGATTTTGGGACAAAACATCCCAGGTGAATCGTCAGGGGTTGAACTGGCTTGGGGATGATACGTCCCGTAATTGCGCATGACACTAGAGTTGTCACAGTCTGATGTACAATGTAATAACTAATTACAACTTTGGAATTGGCAGACCTCTCTCTCATATTTGGAAAGTTACTTACTGTCTCCGGGTGACTGCATCAACGACACACTACAAACTTCAAAAATTGTGCTTTGTTACCTCCTCCAATCCGTGAAAATTGCCATTTGAAACAGACGATTTCGAGGTACCTTCGACTGAAGTATAAATTTTATAGTAAATTTCCTTTCTTATTATACCTACCGAAATTGTTTACTACAGGCTTGTACTACAGTGGAAGAACCTAACTTGGATAAAATACTCTCTATTTTAATCTTTCCCAAGATTTGAGAAAGAAAAGTGGTGTAAAAACACCACGAAAAAATAAGCCAAAACTGGGCCGAGCGCCATCGGCCCATACCCAGTATGGGACGCTCTTCCATAGTACAAATCCACGACTTCCGTAACAGTGCGCAATGCATCAATTCGTCATTCTTTTGATTCCGAACAACACAGGAGCTATGTGATCAGCGGGGAGGAAGGATTCTTACCCGAATAAGAAGACGGGAGGGCCTCCATGTAAACAATTTCGGTAGGTATAATAAGAAAGGAAATTTACTATAAAATTTATACTTCTTATCAACCTACCTCAATTGTTTACTACAGGCTGAATAGACAAAAGGCTGGAGGGAATCACATAACCAACCCACACATAACTGAATAGCACTGGGACCGTGGACAGAGGAAGAGATCCCTAGGCCTATCAAACCATAGCATCACAAACATTAGAAAAGCCAATGAAAGATGAGGCGTATGGTGAAGTGCAACGCAGACAGAAAAGGGCAGTAACAGCACAAAGCTGGAACTGACCCTGAAAAAAGCTGAAAAGCTTGGATAGACAACATCCTGAGCCAAAGAAAGAGGGCCCCAAGGTTCTCTGTCGGCTCCTGCAACTGTCGCAGATAAAAGGAGAATGTAGCATTTCTCCAGAAGGCTGCCAGTATAACATCAGTCATCCGACAACATGACAGAGTTATTAAAAGAGGAAGACAATGCATGCACCTCGTGGAAGAAAAAACAATTGGTAATACAAGCACCAGTAGCTAGACGAGCGGAAGCTGCACGAATAGCAAGACAAGTCCATCAAGAAATGGATGCAGGAGAGATCTGGCATGTGGAAAAACGCATATTCATCCAGAATAAAGGCATGAACGCCCCTCACCCCCAAGCAGAGCAGTGTCCAAGAAAGTGACCATCTTGGAGTAAACTGCAAAGTCCTAGGTCTTTTCAAGGAAAAAAGCTGAACAAGCTTGGAGAGGCAAGGATGAGTGTCGAAACAATGCAGTATCACATAGGAAAAAATGTCTCCGAAGCATGGACAAGTACCCATTGCTGGAGACCCCCAGAAACAAACATATACCAGAAACTCCACAAGCGGTGTGATCGAAGGAGTGACAGAAGCATCGGAGTGATCGCACACCATCGACAGAAGAATCTTCCACTTAGCCACAGAGGCTAAACCAGTGGAGTGAGTGGCTCCTTGAAGAAAAGCAACTCCACTGCGTGTCTCGAAAAACCACTACGGAGGAGACAGGACCCGATAAAAGACACAACGAAGTCGGGTCAACTTGAAAACCTCCTCCGGCGACTTTGGCAGAGAAAGTCGCGAGGTAGAGGGAGACATGCTGGAACCGCCGCTAACAGAGAGCAGAGCAGATTGATCCACACCCACCGAAGCGACGGGTGTGATCGAAAGGATTCGACGACTGCAGGTTCATATCTGGGTGAGAACCTGAGGCGGAATCGGAACCGGTAGGAAAGCGTAGCCGACAAGACCATCCCAAAGGAGGGCCAGAGCGTCCACGGCGAAAGCCAGAGCATCTGGACACGGGGACACAAAAGTGTCCACCGGATGGTTCCAACGATTCACAAGAGATCGATGGAACCCGCCATGTGGAGCATCCACCTGGTGGAAATGACCCTGCCCCGACGGGACAGGGAGTCGGCTAGGTCGTTCAGGCAACAGGGAATGTGACGAACAGCCACCCCGGCGTGGACATCCTGAGCGAGCAGTAGAAGATCCCAAGCCAATTCATACATTGGAACAGAGTGCGTGCCGCCCTGGTTCCGAATGTAAGCAACCACCGTCGAATGGTCGGACAACAGAAGGACCTGGCGATTCGACAGGTGAGGGATCCACTGCCTGAAACTCAGAAGAAGAGCAAGAGGCTCCTTCTGGTTGATGTGTAGAGCTGCATGATCCTGGTCCCACATCCCGTGAATGGAAAGACCTAGAGGATCCAACGTCGCTCCCCATCCGAGATCGCTGGCATCTGCTGTCAGAACGCGATCGGATGTGGGTAAGTCCAACGGAACACCCTGCGAAAGCCACTGGACATCCGCCCAGAGGAGAAGGTGAGGATAAAGATATTCTGGAATCTGAAGCACAAGATCCAGAAAATCTACATTCGGCCTCCAACGACTGAGACAGAAAGTGTTGGAGAGGTCTGACACGCAGCCGATCAAGAGGAATGAGATCCGTCACCGAACAGCAGAGACCGATTAGCCGGAGAAAACTCCGAGCCGACGGGGATGTGGACTGGGACAGAGTCGGAGCAAAAGCTGAGAGAATCACAGTCTTGGCCTGGGGAACCGCCATCAAATTGAATTGTGTGCGGAAAGCCATCCCCAGATGATAAAACGACTGAGAAGGGACCAGGTCCGACTTCTCCTCGTTGACTCTGAAACGTACCGACGTGAGCAAGCTCAACAGAGCGGCGACATCTGACTCCAGTAAGGCAGCATTGGAATGCCCCTGGAGGATATCATCCAGATATGCCGAAGTAGTCACCCTGGACTGTGTGCGATGGAAAGCTATCACATGCGACATCAGTCTGGTGAAGGCCTAAGGAACCAGGTTGAGGCCGAAAGGCATGGCCTTGAACTGGTAAACTCGCCCCAGAAAAACGAACCTGAGATACTTCCTGAATGCCCAATGAATAGGAACGTGAAAGTAAGCGACTCGCAGGTCGAAGCTGGAAGCGAAATCTCCCTGGTGAATTGAACGGAGGACCGACCTGAAAGTCTCCATGCTGAACTTGGGAGCAATGATAGACTGATTCAGGAAACTCAGATCGAGAACCGGTCGGAGTCGGCCATCCTTCTTCGGCACCAAGAACAGGCGGGAATAGAAACCCACTGACCTAATGTTCTTGATGACCTCAATCGCCCCCTTTGTCAGGAGATTGTCTATCTCCGTGGACAAAAGTTACCTATGTAAAATGTCTGAAGGAACTGTGGTTGGAAAAGGCACCCTGGAGTCGGAAGGATATTCGCAGCCCGGACCAAACAACATCTAACATCCAAGGATCGAATGTGATGGTGGCCCAACAGTCTGCGAACTCTGCTATCCTTCCTCCAACCTGGGACGAGTCGAGGTGAGGACCTTCATTGCAAACCCCGACGAGGCTCGCGAGAGGAGAAAACACCTCTACTGAATGAAGAATCCTGGGACTTCCCTCAAGACAGCCGACGCTTACCCTTACCCCTTGAGTAAGAAGTAGAAGCGGTGGCAGAAGGATCAGCCCCTTTGCTTCGCAGAGAAAGCCGAGGGCATTTGTTAGGCTTGGAACGGCCCGTGCCTACCCTAGAAGGCTGATCAAGCTGAAGAAACAGCAGCTGATCATTGGAAAGGCGTAGGACGTCATCCCGGACCGTCAACACAGAACCATGGAAAAGTTGCGGACCTGTCAAAAAAGCACATCGAAGAGTAGCGTACTGCTCCTCAGGAAGGGATCGGCCTGTGTCCTGCACAGAGTCCCCTCGAACTAATTCCAGATTAGCCATGTTACAGGCATGCGTGTGAGTAAGATGCATGAGCACCTTGGACAGCACACGCAAAGGAGCCTGTACCTCGTCAAACTTATCTGAAGGCAGATAAGCAGCTAAAGCTGAGACGACGTGATGGGAGAGAGAAAGCATACCAAGCATCTCTCTCGATAAGCCCAACGTGGACTCCAGAGTCGTCATCGGAATGACGGCAGACTTGGACTTGGAAAGCCCGAGGGAATTGGAGTCCTGATCCAAAACCGTCAAAGTCTGGTAGTCCGACGGATTGGCGGAATCGTAGGAACAATAACGCGCCGGAGGCAAAAAGGTGTCAACCCTGGTGAAGAACGGAGCCTTCATAGCCTTGGAACTTAGGTTGGAGTCCAAGGCTGAAAATGCTTCAACCAACTGTACCGACGAGCACGGTCAAAGACGCCCAGAAGCAGGTTGCTCCATAGACTTGGCGCGCGACCGATGATCACGGCCTGGCTGACACTGTCGACTGGTTAGATGGTTTGAGATCCGGAAGGAACCCAAACATGAAATCAAGAGCTGCCCCCAAGTCCGAAGACTGCTGGCTCTCGACATCAAGCATGTCTGACTCTTCCCCTCAGTCGGAAGACACATAGCCCATCGTGGGCAAACCAGCCGACGCCTCCCATGGTGTCGGAACACCAGGGGGATCAGAAAGCGGCCTGTTTCCAATCCTAGGAGGCGGCGCCATAGGAGGCGCCTGGAAACCACTCGCTGCCTCGCTGGAAGCAACAGGAAGGCTCTTTGACAGAACCAGAGTGAGTAAGGAGAGGACTCCCTAGGCTTACTGCCCATACTGGCCGGTTCGACAGGGGAATGAACCGGCAAAGTGGCTTCACCTCTGACCCTCTTAACCAGCGAAGGGTCACGATCCTCCAAAAGACCCAACGTGGGACGACGGGCGGCAGCCGAAAACGTCTGAAGGCAGATGTGTGTAGGGGTGTGACACACCCTGAGGATCAACATAGCAGGAACTCATGAGAGTCACCGCTGACCTCTGCAGGGCAGAAGGTCCAGGCTGCACAAAAGACGTTGGACCCCCAAAACTGGTTGTGTGGCCAGAATGAGTGGATGGAAATGCCACGGAGTTCATAGTGTCCCACTAAGAACAACCGAAACCAATGACAACTACTGTGGTTCTCGACGGCGCAGAGACCACAGGAGAGGGTCTGGCCGGCAGCCACTTCCAACTTCGCTGAGTTGAAGTCAGGGAAGGCCGAGGCGGATACCCCCATGTCTACACAACCAGACACCGCAGCAGACCACTGCAGGTAAAAAACTACTGTGCTCAATGGCTGAGAGGACACAGTAGGGGGTTCAGTCGGCAGCCCCATTTGACTTCGCCGAGTGGAAGTATGGGAAGGCTGAGGCCGAAACCCCACAACCACACTACAGACATCCCTGCAGACCCTGGCAGGGAGAAGCAGAGGCCGGCTAAAAACAGTGCCCAATGACGTTGTAGACGGAACAGCAGTAGCAGCAGATACGACGGGAGCTGTTGGAACTGGCGGAAAAGCGGAGAGAGCCACCAAGCTCGGCCTCCAAAGGAGGAGTCACAACCCTAGTGACAGCCTCAGATGTCAACTGGAGAGGGCGCATAGTCCCGGAACCAGGCATCTCTACACCAGAAAACCAACAGCTCCCGCAGTATCCACCACGGTAAAACACTGCACATTCCCCACAGAAGGGGAATAACTCTCACCAGACATGGTCGAATCGGGAAGCCCCGAAACAACAGTGGTCCCCACCCCCCGCTGGTGTGGGAGGAGCTGCACATCCCCCACGGAGGAGGAGCAATTCTCATCAGACGTGGTCGAATCGGGCGACCCGAAACGATAGCGTTCACCACCCCCTGCTGGAGTGGGAGGAGTTGCACATCCCCCACAGAGGGGGTCAAACTCACACCAGACATGGTCGAGTCGGGGGGCCCCGAAATGACAGTGTCCCCCCCCCCCTCCACAGGTGCGGGAGGAGCTGCACATCCCCCACGGAGGGGGTAAACTCACATCAGACGTGGTCGAGTCGGGAGGCTCCCAAAACGACAGTATTCCACACCACCCGCGGGTGCGGACGAAACGGACACAAGAACGCACCAATGGCGAGGGCAAAAGGAATTGCCCTAAAGGAACCAAACTGGAAAGAACAGAGGTGAGAGCAGTAGAAGAAAAAGGTGAACTCAACAGAAACAGAAAGTAGAAGAACACCCTCAACTACGAGAGAAGGTGGCAGAACCCAGACGGCCGACACCTACTCCAATAACAATTTTTTTATCAACCGAAAAAATTCATTGTCGAATCGCGATGACACGATGTCGCAAACAAAACATTCACGAAAACGGAATAGTAATTAATAAACAATGAGAATGTGGTTGAAAATATAAACGAGAATATATAAAACACAGTCCTGTTATTATACGATCTTCAGATCCATAATTCCAGTCACAGGAAAACCATTATCCACGAGTTGAATTATCACTGTTTCATAATGCATATGGCGGAAACACATCCTGCTCGTGCTTCGGATAGAAAAAGAATGACGAATTGATGCATTGCGCACTGTTACGGAAGTCGTGGATTTGTACTATGGAAGAGCGTCCCATACTGGGTATGCACCGATGGCGCTCGGCCCAGTTTTGGCTTATTTTTTCGTGGTGTTTTTACACCACTTTTTTTCCCAAATCTTGGAAAAGATTAAAATAGAGAGTATTTTATCCGAGTTAGGTTCTTCCCCTGTAGTGCAAGCCTGTAGTAAACAATTGAGGTAGGTTGATAAGAATTAATGGGCCGCAGAAATCGGGGTTAGGCAGACGTTTACCATCAGGTGGGCTACTGCAGCCTGGTGCAATCGCCCGCCTCAAAATGACAAGCCTGTGTTTACTGCATATTTTCTTCTCTTCCTTGGCTTAGGGCCCTCTCAATGGAACAAGCTCATTCAAATAAGGGGTCATTAGCTACTAGTGATGAACCATAATCAGAATCGGAAGATTGGAACCAGCCGGTTATGGGGCATCGGCCATTTATGACAACTGGCAGTTAAAAACCGGCACTTCCGATTATTCTATATTTAACACTGACTATTAAAAATCTCTTGAAATCTGGCCATTTAAATGATGTTTACCCATTAAAAACATGTGTTGTGCATAGCAGAATACTTAAGAATCTGCTGAGCCAAAATATTATGGATTTACCAACTGCAATTGGTACGAGATCACCACCATTTCCCAGCTGGCTGAAGTCACTGGCCCTCAATCATGGTGCTGCACAACATTGCATTGAGTACATACTCCTGTGTTCCAAACAAAAGTACAGGTGGGAATAAACATACAGGGTGGAACATTTATCAAAATTAAATAAAAGTACAGACCCAAATAATAGTACAGGGTGGAAATCAATTGAGGGGGTGGGGGAGTAATGCTAGTTAATTTGATCTAAAATCCGACTTATTTTCCGGTATTGCAGTTCGTTTTATTAAAAAAAACTAATAGGAATTTAGGCATCATGATTACAACAATGAATACACTATACTAAACAAAAGACTATCACACAATCAAGTAAAGATTTATTAATTTGAAGATCGCCTCCCTGTTGGAAGGGCAATTTTAATAAACATACAGGCCGAAATAAGGTGCATATAAGGTGGAAACATTCCCCCAAATTAATAAACAGACATGGATGTTTATTAGGACACAAGAGTAACGTTAACAAATAAATGCAATGTGTTCAGCCAGTGGTCTGCAGTATTTCATGATGCAGGCATCACAACACAATAAGAGAATAAAATTGGAGACAAAACTCAAAAACGCTCTTTTTTATCAATGACAGATGGTTGTTACGCAACACATATATCGCATGACTGTCACAACCACGCTTTCAGTTTGTTATGTTCATTTTTAATTCAGTTACCTCCCTTGATGTTTCTCTCTAATGTTGACAGCAGAGTACATACAAACATCGGAGAAACACTTCAATGGTGGTAAGAAGTTGAAAAATGAACATTAAATTCTGACATGTCACATGCCTCTCGATATGTACACCATGCATGGACACAAGTTCATAATACACATTAACATTAAAGTTATTATTCAGTTAAGACACAAAGTATGCATGCTAAGTATATTTCTGGTTAAAAGTGTATTGTATTCTTACACAAAACTGTATTATTAACACTATTTTCCAGTATAAGCACAATCTTGACAAGAATATTGGGTGATTATGTTGTTAATAGTGATCTTATTTCCCTGAGCCCCCCCACTACCCCATTAAAAGTAAATATTATTTTGGCTAATATTGCCCAGGATTAAACATGCATATTCTGAGAATTTATGTGCTATAAAGCTTTTGTAATTGGTGATTTATCAACAAAATTCAGTAGTATAACAGGCACCAACAGATTTTTTCTGTGTGTCATTAGAATCAGCAAAATCAGAGGAGAAGTACTCGGTAATTGGTTCATAGCAAGTTTTGATAATCGGTTCATCACTATAAGCTACAGTAGAAGACTGGTGGATTTCTGCTAAATCATGATGGGATAGTCTTTTTTCATTACTATCATTTTTTAGGAAAAAGCATAAGGCACCTAAGAACACTTTGAGCTCATGGACCACTGAGATGTACTAGTTATTCCATTTATTGAAACTTTGTGAAGTGCTTCATGTGTCTTTTCCACAAATCATACATAATTATTGGTTACAAAAACTATTCCACCATGTTTTTTTCAGGCCTGTCATGATTAATCGGGAAGTCGACTAATCATCAGAAACATCCACAACTGACTACAATTTCAAAGTCAACAATTATGGGTTTTCTATAAATTATTAGTTATTACTCTCCTCCCCAGTGTGCTCATAAGAGGTGTCAGAGGCTGTTTTCAAAATAGGTTGTAATTGGTATGGGAAAAAAGTGTAAAGATATAATACATGACACTGGGTCTGGCATTTTAGAAAGTATGAGTGTACAAATAACTGCGCTTCTCAGTTTTCCAAGGGGTGCAACTGCCTTCTTAAAACTCAATGCAGCTATTATTAGACTCTTGACCACCTCGGGTTCAAATCTGAGCCTAGGCTCAGGTTTGTGCCTGAGAGGATCGGGAGTCTAAATTTTCCTTGGAGAGCAGTAGGCATGCAGCATGCCTGCATGCTTAAAGAATGTCCGGCCTGAGGAACTAATGACCAAAAATATTGTTTTCTATATAGTTGTTTCTGGAGGTCACAGAGTATGATTAAGTCAACATTAATAGATTATTCTTCTTCAAAAGTCGATCAAGAAATTTCAAAATCATGCCAGCCCTAGCTTTTTCAATAATGACCCCCCCCCCCCCACCCTCCACACACATTGACACACACAGACACAACTTCAAATTGCTGCAGGAAATATATTCTTACTGTCGAGTGAATTCACTTAGGTACAGGGTAACCCCTTAACATACGAATTGGTCACATCTGAGCAGTTGGAGAAAATCATTTCTCAAAAATTTCATCAAAGCCATATCATGTGATCCCCTCAGTGGAATGCGCTTGGTGAGCTCATTCCAATAAGAGATCAAATGATATGATTTTGTTGAAAATTTTGCAATTTTTCTTCCATTTCACCATTTTAATATTAAACTGCTAATGCAGCCATTTCGTTGGGTAAGTGTTAATCGCTTGCTAGGTAGAACTGAGGCATGCTGTTGTCTACCCACTAAAAGTAAAAACTGCTTGCCTCAAAATCAAAAGTAGCTTGCCTCAAGATCAAAATTATAATCTAACAAAAATTTGGCAAGAAAGTTGCTTCCCATTGTTTACCTTGCAAGAATCAACTGGGTTTCTCACTTGAATTTTAAGACCTGTTGTTGTTAGTCTTGAACTTTTTTCAGTTGGTGCCATATGTTTTAAAGGTAACATCACAATAAATATATTGTGAATTTACTGCTTTCTTTTCATTTTTGTTCTCTTTTTGGTAAATATAGATTCAATTGTATGTGTCATAAAAATCTATATGACAGGGTAACCTGGGTTCTACACAACTATTCTGGGAAAGTGTCCAGCTCCCTTCCAAATGGGATATTTTGCAACGTAACCCAAACTGGGAAATTTTTCATTTTTTTACAAAAATTTTTCTTTTAATAATTGTTTCCCTGTAGATACCCAGTGAAGTGGAGCAGTGCTTGTTTACTGTGGTAAACAGTTTCTGCTTTATTAGTAAAATAGAACCCAGTCACTGACATCTGGGGTGGAAACCTTCTTAAGTGGAGAGCATCGTTATAAATGAATGGCTAAACATGACTTCATACCCTATGCAGGGCTTGCATTTTGACCAGTCCAATCAGCCCTGGCCTGGTAAATGGCCACAAAAATAATCTGACGAGGCTGATCAATCAGCCCCGTCATCAATCTATTGTTTTTACCACTCAGCGAATCAAGTGACGTACGATTTCGTAAAACAACTTCTGGCAATGAGACTAATCAATCGGGTGATTCCAGGTTTATTTGTGTTATTCTGCCAGGGACATACTCAAAGACAATCGTACACAAGCCTAGAAAACATGGGGGAGGTGGGGTATGGAGAAAATAAATGCACGATTGAGCATTTATTTTGAATTGTTTACACAAGAATTTGTAATTTCTGCATCTTATGTGGATGCCCCCACCCTCCAAGCTGTCTTAAAACAAGAGGCCCCAAGGAGCCTTAATCGCTCACCGGCCAAAGCGGTTCAAAGAAGTATTTGGGGTCACATTCAGTTAGACATGGTTCATCAACACTACAAAGGAATGAAGTCATGAGAGGCAAATTTTATGGAACTAGGGACATGGCTTGAACAAACTTGAATCTCACCCCCCTAAGGATGCTGCATACCAAATATCAAAACATTCTGACTGCTGGATCTGAAGAAGATTTTTAAAGAAAATTCCTCATTTTGAACTAAGTTATCATTCGGGCTCCCACAGTGATCCCAAATATGGACCTAGGGACATGGTTTGAACAAACTTGAATCTCACCCCCCTAAGGATGCTGCATATCAAATATCAAAACATTCCGACTGTTGGATCTGAAGAAGAAGATTTTTTTCCTCATTTTGAATTAAGTTATAATTCGGGCTACCACAGTGAGACCAAATATGAACCCAGGGACTTGGCCTGAACAAACTTGAATCTAACCACACCCCCCCCCCCCCCCCCAAGCATGCTGCATACCCAATATCAAAAGATTCTGCCTGCTGGATCTTGAGAAGATTTTTAAAGACATTTGCCTGAAATGCACTAAGTTCAAATTTGGGCTCCTATATTGAGCCCAAATATGAACCCGGGGGACAGATTTGAACAAACTTGAATCAGATCCACCCCACAATGTTGCATACCAAAGATCAAAAGATTCTGCCTGCTGGATCTGGAGAAGATTTTTTTAAGAAATTTGCCTGAAATGCACTTAGTTCGAATTCAAGCTTCTATAGTGAGCCCAAATACGAATCCAGGGGGCCGATTTGAACAAACTTGAATCAGATCCACCCACAATGTTGCATACCAAATATCAAAAGATTCTGCCTGCTGGATCTGGAGAAGAAGATTTTTTAAGAAACTTGCCTGAAATGCACTAAGTTCGAATTCGGTCTTTCATACTGACCCCAAATGTGAATCCAGGGGGGCCGATTTGAACAAACTTGAATCAGATCCACCCCACAATGTTGCATACCAAATATCAAAAGATTCTGAATGCTGGATCTGGAGAAAAAGATTTTTTTAAGAAATTTGCCTGAAATGCACTAAGTCCAAATTGGGGCTTCTATAGTGAGCCCAAATATGAATCCAGGGAGCTGATTTGAACAAAGTTGAATCAGATCCACCCCATAATGCTGTATACCAAATATCAAATGATTCTGCCCACCTGTGCTGGAGAAGAAGATTTTTTTAGTAATTTCTCTAATATACACAGGGTGCTATCGGAGTTATGCCCCCTATGGAGCCCCATGTGAGCATGTCCATTTCATTTCAACAAACTGGAATTGACATATGGTAATGAACATCCATACCAAGTTTCGAGCAAATCAACCTAGCGGTTTCTGAGGAAAAGTCGTTTGAAAAATGTTCACGACGACAGATGACGATGGATGGCAAGTAATAAGTTTAGCTCCCTTCGGTGAGCTAAAAATTCCTCATTTTGAACTAAGTTACAATTCAAGCTCCCACAGTGAGCCCAAATATGGACCTAGGGACATGGCTTGAACAAACTTGAATCTCACACCCCTTAAGGATGCTGCATACCAAATATCAAAACATTCTGATTGCTGGATCTGAAGAAGATTTTTAAAGAAAATTCCTCATTTTGAACTAAGTTATAATTCGGGCTACCATAGTGAGCCCAAATATGAACCCAGGGACTTGGCTTGAACAACTTGAATCTCCCCCCCCCCCCCCCCCCCCCCCCCCAGCATGCTGTATACCCAATATCAAAAGATTCTGCCTGCTGGATCTTGAGAAGAAGATTTTTAAAGAAATTTGCCTGAAATGCACTAAGTTCAAATTGGGCTCCGATACTGAGCCCAAATATGAACACAGGGGGCCGATTTGAACAAACTTGAATCAGATCCACCCAACAATGTTGCATACCAAATATCAAAAGATTCTGCCTGCTCGATCTGGAGAAGAAGATTTTTCAAGAAATTTGCCTGAAATGCACTAAGTTCGAATTCGGGCTTTTATAGTGAGCCCAAATATGAATCCAGGGGGCCGATTTGAACAAACTTGAATCAGATCCACTCCACAATGTTGCATACCAAATATCAAAAGATTCTGCTTGCTGGATCTGGAGAAGAAGATTTTTCAAGAAATTTGCCTGAAATGCACTAAGTTCGAATTCGGGCTTTTATAGTGAGCCCAAATATGAATCCAGGGGGCCGATTTGAACAAACTTGTATCAGATCCACTCCACAATGTTGCATACTAAATATCAAAAGATTCTGCCTGCTGGATCTTGAGAAGAAGATTTTTTTAAGAAATTTGCCTGAAATGCACTAAGTTCGAATTTGGGCTTCTATACTTAGCCCAAATATGAATCTAGGGGGCCGATTAGAACAAACTTGAATCAGATCCACTCTACAATGTTGCATACCAAATATCAAAAGATTCTGCCTGCTGGATCTGGAGAAGATTTTTTAAGAAATTTGCCTGAAATGCACCAAGTTCGAATTCAGGCTTCTATACTGAGCCCAAATGTGAATAAAGGGGGCCGATTTGAACAAACTTGAATCAGATCCACCCCACAATGTTGCATACCAAATATCAAAAGATTCGGCCTGCTGGATCTGGAGAAGAAGATTTTTTAAGAAATTTGCCTAACTGCACTAAGTTCGAATTTGGGCTTCTATGGTGAGCCCAAATATGAATCCAGGGGGCCGATTTGAACAAATTTGAATCAGACCCATACCAAGATGCTGCATACCAAGTATCAAAAGATTCTGCCCACTGGTTCTGGAGAAGAAGATTTTTGCCCCATACAGAGCCCCCAAGGGAGATGGCAATTTCATTTGAACAAACATGAATTGCCATATAGTAATGAACATCCACATGAAGTTTCGTGAAAATCGGACCAGTGGTTTCAGAGGAGAAGTCGTTTGAAAAATGTTTACGTCGATGGACGCCGACGACGGACGGCAAGTGATAAGTTGAGCTCCCTTTGGTGAGCTAAAAATATGCTGTCACAAAACAAAGCAATTACAATTTCATGGGGAAAAATATACACTAAACATGTAATGCGTTAATTATTCATGAGTGATTTATATTGTGGGTATGTTTAGGGAATAGTTGACAAGTGAGAGTGTATGATGTCAAGTTTGTTGATCTTCAGCAAAGTGAATTCATGAAAATAAAAACAACACCGTTTTTGCTTTGGAATGAATTTTATTTTAATGAAATAAAATCTCTTACCTCCTTTTGACATATCAAGGCAGGCAACAGTCCATTTCTTGAATGTTAGATGAAAAAGGAAATCTGTCCCGTCTTCAAGGTAATGACAACATATCGCTACTCACCTAATTTCATTTAAAATTCACCTATGCACCACTTACTTTTAAAGTTTTGAAACTGAGGGAGTAGGCATGAACATGGAGAGGGAACCTTGTGTTCAACATGCAGAAATGTGGAGCGTGTGTAGGTGGGGGGTGGTTTAGAGAGGGGGGGGGAGGGGGGCTAAATCACGAATTTGTGCCAAGACACAGATCTGCATGGTATTAATATTGCCTTGTTAATAGCCCATAGCAAATTAATAAAGGGCAATTAGGTTTGAATTATTAATCTTTATTCATAACAAATCATCAAATAACACAATACACAAAAAATCTCAACATAATGTGCACATGCAAGTGTACAAAAATAAATCAATTTGCTGCAGAGAACACAAACAATGAAAACATGAAAAAGCATATCAAGGGAGCTAACTACCAGGTTTTGTGTCAGGCCTCATGAATAATCTACAGAATAGCATGGATGGTGGTATATTTCGTCCCTTCAGTTCAAGAAGACTTTGCTATGCTAAAGCATTACAAAGCCTTGTTGCACTCAAGGGACAAAATTATCAATTTTACTCAGGCCAAAAAAAAATAATGGTTTGGTTCCGGTTACCCGACCGACCGACCCTAATTTTGCAGCCCGACCCTAACGCTTTTTTTATTGAAATTGAAAAAGAAATAGAAAAAAACCCACAAATGCCAACTTTTACAACAACGACACAAATAGTGCTGGGCGTTTTTTTTGGTATACCGATTTACAGTACTGTGATCACAAAAGTGGTCTTTTAACCGATCTGATCGACGAGGAATTTAAACAAAGTCACGACTGAGAAATGTGATTTTGTGTTAAGAACAAAACATAATCGAGCGAAAATCGGAAGAAACAGCGATTCATCTTTGACGACCCAAGCGACTAGTCTTCAATTGAAAAGGAAAAGAATCGCGATTAAAGTGACGATCTATTTGAAATGGTTTCAGATTGACACACATGTACATAACTATACACTGTACATGCATAATATTAACAAACTTGAAGGTTATGTAAACTAAATTCTAAGGCAGGAGACCATTAATGAAACTTACGCCGTTTGCATCATTTTTGATGTGACCAATTTACAATGTAAATCTATTATGTAAATACACTTTACATGTAACTACATTACAAGTCGTAAGTATTGTAACAACACCGGTATAATGAAGCCAGAAGGAATCGAAACACACTTATAAACATTCACAATATGCATTTATCATGGTTTTAGTGGTACTTTGCAGGAAAATCGTTTATCAGTTCGTTTCTAGTGAATCAAGTCTCGTTTATAAACAATGATAAATGTGGTTGCAAACGATGATAGCCGTTTGTGCAAACAAAAAAAACGAAGATATCCGGAACTTCAATTGTATAACCGCAAGCTGACAAATAGAAATGACCTACATGTGTACCCATTATTAACATTACACAGACGGGGGATGGTCAGTTAAAAATTAATTTGTATATTTCTATTATTTTCTGGCTGTTAGCAACAACCCCCCCCCCTGCCCCCCCCCCCCCCCCTCCCCCAAGAAAAAATTAAAAAATAGGCCAATTAAATCGTCAGATGTGTACCCATACGCACCACAAGTAGAAAGCTGTATGACGGAGGGCCAGCCTGGATGCCGACATTATGTACACTACACATGGTATTGGTACATATAGAAATGGATTGGAGGAGTTCCTAATTTGATGGATAAAGGGTTAATATCTCCGGATCAAATTATTAGAGTTACACAAAAAACTATACAGCACATCAGTAACTTGAATACATATATAAAGTAACCTGATAATCGGATTAATATTTTTGAGTTATCGCATGCCGAAGAAATGGATTGGAGGAGTTCTCAATTTGAATGATAAAGGGTTAATATCACAGGATCAAATTATCAGATTTACACCAAAAACTATACAGCTCGGTACATCAGTAACCTGAACACATATATGAAGTAATATGACAATCAGATTGATATTTTTGGAGTTATCTTATGCCAAAGGGATTGGAGGAATTTCCAATTTGAAGGTTAAAGGGTTAATATCTCAGGATCAAATCATCAGATTTACACCAAAAACTATACAGCTCAGCACATCAGTAACCTGAACACAAATGTAAAGTAACTTGACAATCCAAGCAAAATTTTTCAAGTTATCGAATGCCAAAGGGATTGGAGGAATTTTCAATTTGAAGGATAAAGGGTCAATATCTCAGGATCAAAATAACAGATTTACACCAAAAACTATACAGCTCGGCACATCAGTAGCCTGAACACAAATATAAAGTAACTTGACAATCCAAGCAATATTTTTCAAGTTAAAAAACTCAAGTTTTCACCAAAAACTATACAGCTCGGAACATCAGTAACCTGAAGATATATATAAAGTAACATAACAATTGGATTGATATTTTTTGAGTTATCTCATGCCAAAGGAATTGGAAGAATTCTCAATTTGAAGGATAAAGAGTTAATATCTCAGGATCAAACTATCAGATTTACTCCAAAAACTTATAAAGTAACTTGACAATCCAAGCAATATTTTTCAAGTTATCGAATGCCAAAGAAATGGATACGGACTCCGGACGGACAGACAGATGGACAGATGGACATACAGACAAAGGATGGACGAACAACGGAGGGCCACCCCGGATGCCGGCATTATGTGTACCATACATAGTATGGGTAAACATAAAAATCATTTGTTGGCCTACAGTTAAAACGTGTCACTTCCACCAACAGCTGTCGAAACCACTGCAAACGCTACTCATTTCCCTAAAACGGTGACCATGTGGCCTCAAACGTGTACATGTCGCCCTGTTTTTGAATCGCAATCATCGAAGAAACTTTATTTCAGCATAAATTCAGAGAGAAAGTTCTACTATATGACTGTCTCAAAGAGTGCAGTTCCCGTGCCTTTTCACACTGTGTTATATGAGGCGTCATTTACCACTGAATAAAGGTGTCAGCCCATGTCTATGACACCCCCACCCTACCAACTATCGCTTGAAGAATCAACAAATATTTAAAGGCTTAAATTTCATAACCTAGGTTTTCGGACTCCCTTTTTTATGCATCTCAGTTTGTGGTATATTGCTATTCTGTCGTTTTCCTTCACTGGAATTGTATAATATGTGCTAAAACAACAGAAAACATGGGAAAACAAGTTTTAATTATCCCTTTTTTTCATTATATGCGACAATTTTAAACTTTATTAAAAGTCAAAACACAGCCTACAATATCAACGCATTACATTTGTAAAAAGATTGCTGCTCATCACATGCTTTTAATAGGAGGACAAATCGTCTCTATGAAGTTCGGCCCAGAAATTTGTTGTGCTGACGTGAAGAACATTCATGTCATTGGCCTTTGCCGATGAGTGTTACCACCACGGAAAGGAATTTTCCACCCAGCAATTATTTTCAAGTTTAAGTGATCAACAAAATTTCCAGAAGTACTTGAATGAATGGGGGTAACTGGATTCTGCATGTGGGTGGAATGGGTGGAAAACACTGTTGCTTCAAAATGAAGACAAAATACCCAGCTGGACATGTTCTGAATCTGTTCGTATATAAGTAAGGGGAGGTAACTTGATTCTTGTGATATCTCATAACAGAATTTTTTTCAGTTTTTAACAAACCTTCAATGATATTTTTTTTACAAAAAACGGATAAATTTGGTATGAACCATAACAATAGTATATATAATAGGTCAGCTGAAGTTAATTATACTAGAGAGGTCATGTTTTTATTTATATTTTGAGTTTATATAATTTTGATTTCTCATAACTGCGACAGTATGAGAATATATTGGGCATACAATACATTTGATAAAACACGGGAGCAAGTTTTATAAATAAACAATCTATATTTAAACTGACCACCCTGGTGCACGTAATGTGTCCCCATTGTTGTGAACAGTATGGCTTTACCTTGTTTTGTTTTCAAAACAGACTTTCATGTAGCATGGATCAAACTGGATAATACAACTCGGGGGTATTAATTCATATTTATTTTTGAGTAGCTATTTTTGCAGGGACCACATCAGGTAATTTCTCAACTCATTTTCTAAAGTAATAAAAGGAACAATTTGGGTCACTGAAGTCTGAACACGCTGTCATTAATAATTTATGAACTGGGAATTTCCCTTCTTCTTCAAAATAAAGTTGATAAACATGAGGGCTGAGAGTAATAAATAACACAAAAGCATGTAGTTTGGGAATTTTATTTTTTTAGCTGAAAATGTGAAAAGATTAAATTGAGAAAAAACCAACTCCATAACACTTTCACATAATTTTATTTTGATTGAACAATTGAAATTTTCGTGCACATTTTCGTGATGACCGGTACCGGTAGTCAAAACTTTAATTCAGAGAAATATGGGGTGGGCTTATTTTGGGGTGATACCCCCAAAAATACGTTTTCTAAAAAGCTGGGGGGGGGGGGGGGGTGCTTACCCACGAGAATGGGCTTACTGACGGTTCAGTAAAGTAAATTAAATTCTGATTACTGTATATCAGCCAGCTTCTGCAGTCAGATTGAGTAATAAAGAAACCATCCAACATCGGCATTCGGTATCGGCCGATTGTTGTCTAAAATAATAGGCATTCGTCTTATGGGGCATTTTACTAATCGGCTCAACTCTAGGGGGCACGGTGGCGTTGTGTACTACAGCGTACTGCACATAGATGGTGCACCTGTCTTCAACCAATGCTACCCTGTGTGGAGTTAGAATGTTGGGGAGCTGACAGTTGCTTGTCGTTGCATGGTGGTTCTCTACAGGTACTCCGGCTTCTTCCACCCTCTAAACTGTCGTGGTCATGATTAGCCATTGTGCAGAAATGTGACCATTAACACCAATAAATAAATAATAAATATATAATCCACAACAATAGGCTACTGAAAAGATCAGAAGGTTCATACAATAATTGGTAGCTGCTTGATTATGGCACTAATCCCCTGTATTGACTGTGCCATTGAAAGATTATTGCCATTGGTTTTAATTCACACACAAACTACCTGGTTCTGTACTCACATGGCATTTGATTTCATTGGGAAACCGCCTTGACAATTTTTTTATGGTTTTTTGCACAGTTTCACTGAACTTGAGATTCGGAGTGGAATTTACACTCGGTGGGTGTTTTGAAATCCGTACAATATCCAAGTACTGTTTTGCATTTGCACCAAGTTACTTAACAACATTAAGCAAAATATAAGTTGTCCACACATATAAGATCATGTTGGATTCAATTTATTAGAATGGGTCGATATGCATGGGAGCGAAATTTTGAGAAACAAAAAGAATATATTTCTGCTCTTGCACATGTTTGAAATTTGTGAAAAAACTTTCCTTTTGCAAAAAACATGCACGCTTCCTAACATGTTCTTTCAAACGTTATTGTGGAATAAATAGTTGAACACACACTTTCATTGTTTTCTGGTAACTTGAGTATGCTTCCTTTATCCATTTAACACAATAAGTGCAGAATATCGAATCACCCAAATGGCCGCCTTTCTAGTAAGCGGATGCACTTACCACAATATTGCTTTTTGAATGCACCAAGGATAAACAGCCTATTTTGGGGGTATGCCCACGGTTAAACAGCAGTACATCACTAGTGGAGAATGCTCTTATTGAAATACATATATATTCTGTTTGTCCATAATTCTCGATTTATTACTCAGGCACGTAACTGGGGTCGGATGGCCATGCATTGCTAACCCCTTACAGTACTCTAGTGATCCTAACCAATTAAACGAGTACTCAGTACTTCTAGTCAACATGAAGACAGAGAATCTATTCCAATGAGGGGTCATAAGCTTGGAATAGATTCTCTGTCTTGAAATTGACAAGAAGCACCCGTTTAATTGGTTAGGCTCACTAGGGTACGAAATTTTGAGAAACAAAAAGAATATATACTATATATAAAAATCCTCGGGGTTGTTGGTTTCATAAATTTACAGCTTCGAGATGCCTACAACTCAAATTCTATTAATTTTTAACGATAATTCCAGGCCTTGTAACCATTTCTTAGGGAGCCCTAAGACATCTCTTCAGACATTCTCGACTGGTGTGAATCAGTTGAGATAATCTGAAACGCCATATTCTGTAGATCCAACGAGTGGGTTTGTGTGTTGTGAAATGAAAAAGATTGTGTAGTGTTTCAACTTTAAAATATTCCTGAGTTACCCGTGCAATTGTTGCATCCCCTATTCAGTATGTTCTGCAGAAATTTTCATTTATGTATGAAATCTGAAAATTTGAGTTTTCGCCAAAGTTGCGACACAGTCGATTGTTGGCATTCAGCTCATTGCAAAAATCGTGTTTGTGTACCGATTTTCAAGCATTTTTATCGATGCATTTTTATCGACGCATTTTTATTTAGTGTCATTGTCCGGATCGCAATTCAGTCGCGATCCCATCGATATGTAAGGACCACTTTTGTGATTACAGTACTGTATATATGTAATCAGTACCATGTTCAAAACTGTCGTCGGCAAATTAAATCATAATTGGTAATTGTATACCAAAGTTTTAACTCCAGTATGCAAATTTCAACTTGTTTATCATGGTTTACGAAAAGTGAATTTACTTCACTGGTGCGGATTACTGTTGGTTTAAATTTGGGTCTTTTCCTTTTTACCACCCTGTCTGATCTCGCAGACTATGGAATCTTTCTTTATTGCTTTTCATTCTAAACTGTTCAAGTGGTTTGTTTCGACAATCATCATTATTAAGAAAATGAAAGAACATTGTTTACCTCTAATTTGTCAGAAACAAGTTGAGATGAAAAGTCACAACCACGTGTACTACATTACACAAAGGTTTCGTAGTCAGTCACATTGACATTCGACCAATCGCATTCCAGCTATTTTAAACTAGGAAATTTTTCTTGGAAAACTCCAAGGGATTCCCTGTAGTTTTACACTTGTACTTCAAAGTGATTGGCTGTTTGCACACGGTAATGTCCTGATAGCATCTTGCCTTCAAAGTGTTTGATGCAAGACTGACGCAAGGCACATTGTTTTCAAATAAACAAAAGCAAGTCCATTGTGCTTTCTCTGCCAAGATAAATATGATGATACTTAACCAGTCTATTACCAGAATCACATAAAATGGCAATTTATTTCATGTGCTGATGTGCGCTAATTTTAACACTTCCTGTGATAAAGTGAGACGTGCAAACGCACACTTTATTTCAGAATCTAAGGACAGCTGATGATAATATTATGACACCGCCAAGTCTGTTTAATTTTTAAGTTGCGGAATTACACCCAAAATGTTTCACTGCAATCGCGAATAAAGCATCTGCTGGTAAACTGCCATTTCGGGTGTAATTTTGCAATTCAGACTTAACAGAATATCAAAGCAGTATATGTCAGTCAGAACTGTTTGAAGACTTTGGTCTTAAAAATTTACTTAAGCACAAATTCAAGGGAAAACAAATTTAAAAAAAAAAAAATATCCCGACCTACCAACCCTATTTTTTTCTGCCATGTGACCAGAACCAAACCATTAATTATTTTGGGCCTTAGGTAAAAAATATCAGACATAAATCATATAATTTTTTATTTTTTAAGTTTGCATTGGTTATAAAAAGAGAGCATGCAGTAGCCAAAAGGACATGCTGGAGGGTTCGAAAAAACGATTTTTAACTTTTTTAGGCCTTACCTGTCAATTTAACATAGGAAAACGACCATTTGAGATGGATAATCAAATTCCTTTCTACCCAATTATTGGAAGAATTATATTATTATTTTCTGATTGTGACTGCATATATCTGGTCTACACAACACAGAATAATGTCTTTTAAGGCCTAAAAAAAAGATGTTTGTTTCCACTAACGGACTGAAAAAATGGGGTCAGTAGGTAGGAAAAACATTTTATTTTATTTAATATTTTTCAAGAATGCAGTTCCCTTCAAACAATTTATGACCGTATGAGCATAAAATAGGCCTCTCTTGAATGCATTTATGATTAAAAAAACATTAAACTCAGATACAAAGATAAAAATTGTTGTTCAGTTCTCAGTGTAATGTCTTTCCCGATATCGGAACAAATCCAAGAACTTGTCCAACATTCAATAGTCAGTGCATCTGAATCATCTTTGTGAATCACAGAAAATTTCTTTCATCGTCATGGAAACATTCAAGCTTTGTATGACTTTATTTTTTCATTGTGAAGACATTTTTCAAAAAGTCATCACGAGTAGTACATTGTCAGTCACCATTGTTTTGTTTTAAGCTAGAATTACGATACCACATTAGCTCAAAATACACGCTAGGCTATCCGTACAGCGCCCACAAATCATGAAATGACACTTGGATACAACTTGCCAAGGTTCGTGACTCTATCAGGGATTTTTCTAGGTGTATTGGGAATGGGTGCAAGGGCCCGTGCAATTGGGAAAAAAACATCTTATAGGACCAAATTGGGAATCCTGTTGATGCTGTAGAGTGGAGAAAAATGCACATTTCTTCTCTACAGGTACATTAAAAATGAAGAAGTTGGTTTTATTAATTGAAATTATGGTTTTACAGTTCTTTTATCAGCATAATAAGACCAACTTTTGCAGTAAAAATCATAAATGTTATGGCCAAGTTGATACTGGTTACCAATTGGGAATTTAATGTTACAAATTGGGAAAAATCATGCCTAAATCTCATTGGGAATGGGGCCTATATTCGGCCCCTGTCGTCACCTAGAAAAATCCCTGTCTATAGGCTTTTATATAAAGTAGTTTGTTTTTTTTTAATAAAATCTTAATTTTTTGACGATTAATATATGCGCTGCAATTTAGAAAAGCACTGTCAGTTTTTTTTTTTACTTTTTAGTGATTTCAATAAAATGCTTAGACTTGGGAGGTTTAAAAAGGGTTGGTCATGTTAGGAGAAACAAATGACACTTTTTTTGGCCTAAGCCGAAATTTGTGGAGAAAGAGTGGGAAGAAATTGGGAATTTTTAGCTCAAAATTGGGAAAAGCTTGCCTACATGTATTCTGCATTGGGGGTGGGGCCAAATCTCTGTATGATAGTTTGTAAATATGTGAACAATTGGACTTGGTTGTAAATATTGTAAATATTTATGTCAAATGTTTTTTAAATTATGTTTTTTTAAGACTTTTAAATAAACATTGTAACTTGGCCTTCAGAGCTTTTAACTTTTTGATATCAATATTATTTCTTGAGGAGAAATATCCCAAATATTTTTTTTTTCTTTGTTTTTGGAGGAGAGGGTGGGGATTTTTGTTCTTTTTGGTTTGGAGGGCAAGAAGGGTTACATGCAAAAACTCTTGTCCAGTCTATCGGAAGGTGTGTAATGAAACTCTTTTCGAAAAGGGCATGAAGTCCCACCAAAACTGGGGAGGGGGTTCTAGAGGATGTAACTAGGAGAAATGGTGTGTGTGTGTGTGTGGGGGGGGGGGGGGGGGGGCAGGGGGGGGGGGGTCATATAGTCTATAATATCAATGTTTGTTGCACTATTTGCTTAGAGCTCCAAAACTAATCCTGCACTATTTGTTACAAGCCAGTCAAGTATGTCATTTACACTGGTTTAGTTAGCTTGAGGCTTACATGTGTATTTAAATTAAATTTTGGAGAATCCATTTGTATTCTCACGATAGTGGTTGCGAGAATCCATACCTGCTATGAGTGTCCCAGGACCCCTTGAGGCCACCAAGGTTGAACCTGTTGTGTATTGATAACACATGTTAACCCTTTTTTACCTAACACAGCTTTTTATTTTTTAAAACATAAACTCAATTTAAGAATTTTTTCACAAATAAACAATATTTACCAATAGAACCTTACAAATATGGATGTCACTGGAACCAGCTCATGGAGCCGGTTCCAATGACAACCATATTTGTACAATTTTATTGACAAAGTGTCAGGATATTTCAGGACATGTTAGTCTTATGTTGGTTAAATTGCTGCTGCTATGTTGTTAGGTAATGGGTTAATTGACTAAATTCTTTTCATGCGAATCCTAGCAGAGATGCTGCACAGAATCTATGTGGATTCTTGCTGGTCTTGTTGCACAAATCTTTGCGTGAATCGATTATCGGATTCTCATATTAGTATAAGCCCTGTACTCTTGTGTCCCTAATAAACATACGTGCATGTTTATTAATTCGGGGGAATTTTTCCACCCTGTATGTACCTTATTTGGCCTGTATGTTATTAAAATTGCCCTTCCAACAGGGAGGAGATCTTGAAATTTGTAAATCTTCACTAGTTTGTGTGATAGTCCTTTGTTTAGCACAGTGTATTCATTGTTGTAATCATGATGATTATTAGTTTTCTTTAACCCTTTGAACATGAAAGACCGCTTTTCTGGTCCAGGATCGTGATATACCCCCCCCCCCCTCCATTTCAGTCATGCCCCCCCCCCCCCCCCCCCCACACCCTGGTGATGTGGCCTATTTATTGATGCCTTTCACAACTTATAATTTATGGACACAAACAGGCTCAGTGTCAAGGAAATTGCATTTTTTTGTCCTCGCCCCCATCTCACCGCTACGTTGCTTGGATGATGCGGTGCATCCTATTCTGTATGCCCCCTAGTAGGTCAGCAATCTGAACATGGCGGCTACCCCCCATCACAAACGAAAATCTATCGTTCAACAGCGAGACATTGTCACAACACCAGGAACGACATTTTATCGTATCATGAAGGTTCCGCTCTAGCTGTTTGCCTTGTTATATCCAGTGAGCGACCACCACCCCCCCTCCCCACCCCCAAACCAATGGTTGTTACTGCTTATTGTTTTACATTTTAAATGTATTTAACAGTGTTGACAGGACATTGGTAGTCAATGTAGCTGGTGGTAACAATAAAATGTTTTCTCCAGTGGCTGAGAGCAATGTAGGGCTTGAGGTGTGGTGTGGTTGTGAAAATCGAGCAAAAACTGCTCACAAAATCTATTCGGCAGTCACCAAGACCAGGCTGTATCTTTTTACTGGTTGAAAATTGAGACTTGTGGTTTTCATTCATTCAACTCATGATAGACTCCAGATTCTTTTGCCTGAGTGAAATCCAAGGGGAGATCACTCTTGTTTTCTCTTAAGGTTCTGCTCTACAGTTTCGCACTATTGCACAGACGTAAAATGCTAATATAGGGCATATGGTGAAACTAATGCCATTTAAAATGGAGATATATTTTTAGTATCAGATATATGATTACATTAGGCTATTTGTTGGACACGGCAATTTTGGTCCCAAAGATGGAGTCTGATGCATTGGGGTAAATTACCAGATGAATTATGGGAAACGGTGGCTTCAAAAAATTGGCTATTTTTTTAAATGTCATTTTTATATGGGTTTGTTACCAGTCATGTAACTAAAAAATGAGATGGAAACAGGGAATTTTTTTCACATTTTAGAAACAGGGGTTATATGCCCCAGGGTAAGGTGAGTGGGAATAGTAGGGAAATTCTGCATTTGGATGCTGCTGGATGCCTGAAAATGACTGGTCTTGACATTTTTTAATGCTATTTTGCAGGCTGAAGTCTTGCATTTGACAATAAATTATTTCACCCAGATTCAGATTGTTTATTTCTACTTAGTCAGATAGTGTTATATTTTTGTGGATGTTGGAAATGTAATACACGCTATGGGTTAGATAACTAAGTTACAGAATATTTGCATTTGGAGTGAGTGGCATGTATTTTTTGGAAATGCCTGGAACTGTGGAGCGGAACCGAAGCAGCAGCAACTTGTTGCAGTCATATATAACTATAGTACATGTATTAAATTATCATTGAACCTCCAAAGATAAAGTAATCGTATCCTATCCTATCTAAGATCCAATGGTCGTTGTTGCCCCCTCCTTCCACTTCATCCTTAGGAAGAAACGGGATAACGATCAGGGGTCGTAGTTTGGAATAAAGACAAAGTTGATTCGGCCATATTTGTCATTGTTGTCTTTTGACCTACCTGTTTTCAGGTATCCTCCTGCCAAGTTCCTGAATTCCAGATAAATCGAGCGAAATCACTGATCAGAAAACCATATCCCAACCAACTTCACATCATTTCTAAACACACGTAACACATGTGCTTTGTTCATGAATACAGTCACAGTGGATCCAACTTCCAAGCCGCATCTTGTAATGGAGTTCCTGCGAAACGACAGGTTCGTCTGACTCTGCAACTTTGTGGCGGGAACTGATAGTCTGCTCTGAGATTGTGCGCCACAATATTTTATCATATTTAGCCGTGGGGTTGTCAATTTCATTTTACTGCTGCAGTGTCTTCTCCAGACTCGACAACAGAAGTCGCGCGAAACTTCTGAATCATTGATAAATTTTTTCAACAGTTACATCAACCCTCCGGCTTTGGGCTCTTAAAATTTTGACTGGAATGTCTCAAAGTGGTTTTTTTACTGGCCCAAATCAGAGGCCTAGAGAGTTATAGCCTTCCCATCTCCAAACATTTCAGCCATATCCCCAGGCACCCCAATTTCGGCACCCCTTTTCACATAGCCCTCATGGCCTCATACGTCTAAAAAGGGGTGCCGATGGACAGACGTTTTCCAAAAAGGGGTGCCGAAATTGGGGTGCCTGGGGATATGGCTGTTGTAACAGATGGATGGGGTGAAAGACTCCCCAAGGGCAATAACCCTGGGCGAATCCTGGTAGCCTCGCCAATTTGTAACAGGAGTGGGGTGAACGACTCCCCAGGGGCTAGAACCCTGGCCAAAATCTCCCTGTTGTTCTTCAGATTCGTGAGGATCTGGGTCAGCTAGCAAACCATGGATAAAATATAACTCAACTCCAGAGGTAGAATAACCATTAAGTTACGCGTTGTGGTCTGGATGAATACACAATAAAATAGGAATAACAGTTTATACGTGGTTTATTAAGAAGCTAAAAATAGTATGATATGAAATGGACATGATTATGAATGATGGGTCAAAAACCACGGGTCCACTACACTTTTACCAAAAAGAGGGTTAAATTACACACAGCAAGTCTATTAACTTGAATGGTTCACACAGAACTCGGACC
This sequence comes from Pictodentalium vernedei, assembly GCA_031216915.1. Lineage (NCBI taxonomy): Eukaryota > Metazoa > Mollusca > Scaphopoda > Dentaliida > Dentaliidae > Pictodentalium > Pictodentalium vernedei. The sequence goes on from CM062293.1 coordinate 226,610,894, forward strand.
TGGAGAGAATCAGTGTCAGACACATTGATTCTCGCCAGGGCCGAGTTGAATGGGTCCGAAGATGACGGCACGTATTACGGTTAATCTTTTTACAGGTTACAAAGTGTCCCCATACTAAGCTAGTATATGGTTTATATTTGGACAGCTAGATCAAAGCTTTACCCAAACATAAAGTGTACGACGGATGATTATGAGCGAGACCGCTTTTATATAGGATAATTTCGCGGGGAAAGATTTCGAGAATAGCAGTGAAGTCAACCCACGTTGAAGTCGACCCAAAGGGAAGTCGTCCCAAAAAAGTGATCTCGACCCAAAAAAGTGAATTCGACCCGAAGTGATTTCGTCCCGAAAAAAGTTATCTCGACCCACTTTTAAAATTTATTGAAAGCCATCTCCATCCCTATCTAAAAGTGTCTTGGTTACTGTTAGACATTTTTGTAACTCAATAGAAGTGGAATTTATCCTTTTAAGACCCTTGTCCGTGTTCGTTTATGTTTTACTAGCTAACTTGTGAAAAAAAGACAGCTTGGGACATCCCGCTGTTTGTAGGCGTCAATGATATATGAAAAGCGGCTGATCACTTTAATGTTTCATTCGGCGGGCAAAAACCTTTCATTCATTCATAGGGGGCGAAGGCCTATTGATTGGATTTGCAATCACTGCATTGAACAGGTTGACAATAATATTCGTTCCTTCATTATTTATTTATTTATTGGTGTGAGGCGCTACTCATTCATTCGTTCATTCATTCTTCCACTCGTTCATTCATTCGTTCATTATTTATTTATTGGTGTGAAACGTTCAGTTGGGGAAACACTTTTAATAATTGTTTATTGGTGTTAAAAGCTGCTTAAATCATTCAATCGTTCGTTCATTTGTTCTTTCATTCGTCCGTCCATTATTTATTTATTTATTGGAGTGAAACGCTACTCATTCATTCATTCGTCCATTCATTCTTCCATTCGCCCATCCATTCATTCGGATGGGAATAAATAGTGAGCATCTCGCTTAATAACCTTTTATACTGAATTCTAGTTCTATGAATCTCGCAATTTTTCGCACCCCACCTCTACTGAGTATTATTTTTTTCTGTTATTTAATCTGCTTTGTGTTTGTGTTGTTGTAACTTTAGGGTACTGTCAGGGTCAACTTAGTTGGCTGTCGGTTAAAATTATGCTTTCAAGCTAACTTCCTGAATTAGTAGATTATAATATCATAATATCCTTCTGGAGTAATTAGCGCATTTACAGAAAGATTTCCAATGTTTGTTATTTAACCTGTTAAACCTATTCTTCGGGTGATGCTTGATCAGATAGGGGGACAGCCAATAGATGCCGTTTCCAACCCAGCATATCTTGAAAGAACAGCTAATTATTTCAGGTCAAAGTTTCGCCCAAATGAACCAGATTCTCTAGATTCTGATTTATGTACTGAACATTTCCCTGAAATTTTTTTAGAGGAGACATAAAAATTGATGATAGGCGTCATATTTTGTTTGCAACCGATGAACAACTTTCACTACTATCCAATGCAAAACGGTGGTACATAGATACAATATGACGGTGTTATTATGGCCTGTGTAATGTACGTTATATTTTATGTTGTCACAAAATTTTGTTATATCTTTCTTTATGCTCGATGGAAATTAATATTATAACGGTGTTATTATGGCCTGAATAAATCGCTTTGAAATTTTTGTTGTTGTTTTTATGTTCCCCTTTCAAACGAGGTCTGCGATGGTCAATGTCCATAGTGAATCTAATGATGGTATCTTGTCATTTTCAAAAGTGGGTGGAGATCACTTATATCCCTCCTTGTCAAACGGGACCTGAAGCGGTCTCTAATCCGTTTCAAGTGGATCTGAGATGGTCTGAAGTGGATTTTAAAAGTGGGTCGACTTAACTTTTTTCGGGTCGAGATCACTTCGGGTCGAGATCACCAAAAGTGGGTCGACTTAACTTTTTTGGGTCGACTTCACTCGGGTCGACTTCAACGTGGGTCGACTTCACCGATTACCAGATTTCGAATACTGTAATCTGATTGATCCCTCGCTTTCACCTCGACGAATGAAACGACAGCACAATGCTCTACGGCGTGAACCAATACGATACATTGATTCATTTTGAACATGGAAATGACTTGAAGCCAACAAAAATAGAATTAAACCTCTGTTATGAGCAGACGAATTCCAGCAGAGTGATTTATGACTTCTATTGTATATTATTTTTCAACTACTGTTACCAAATCCGTTACACTTCCCCCTCCTTAAAAAGAAAAATGTGCAACATTTTTAGAACCATACAGCAGTTGTTAAATAGATTTCCTATAAATCTTTAATATCTTATAATTTTCATTTAAAATGTGGCGTTCCACATAAAACATTCCTCCATAAACTTTCACGAGACCCGGCTTACCAAGCCAATTCCCCTGAAAACATAATATGCAAAATTTAAACTGATGATATGAAGGAGATGAACAAGGTGTTACAAAATTACACATGATTCCTCTACCGACTATTATATAGTTTAAGTTATTGTCTCTTTTTAGAAATTCTGTAAAGTCTTGATCTTGTCTCTCTGCTTCTTCTGAAATAGTCCTCTGGTGTTCACTGCTGAAATGTTTCCTATTTCTTTTCATTACTCGATAACAAGATAATTCCCTTGTTCTTCACAGCACGCTAAACCATACGCCGTTCTGTTCTGGAGAACTGAAGTTCCTTTGCATTACCACCACTCATCTCGGATCTGCTGCAACACGTTCATCTGATTCTACTCTCCCCGCTAGCACCGAAAGGCATAGCAAAAGTGCGTCAGCAGAATCAGGAATTCTTTCCTGACACACTGCATGCTACATCGCACGCTACTCCGTTGCCAGCTTCTTGTGATGGTGTACACGCCATTAATATTGAACAGACATTCAATTTCCACTGGGAGGAGCAAACAAATTAAATCTACAGCAGAAACCGCAGTTCTAATTGCTTCCTATGCTTTATAGGTTTACAAAAATTCCAAAATGCGAAATACTAGATGTGCTAATTAATTTCCCAATAAGATAAGTGAAATATCCAGAATACAATTAATGTACATAAAATTCTGGATAAAATTATTCGTCTGGATTACAATTCCACCAATAATTCCAAAACTATTCAAAATTTAACTGTAACGTTCTAAAGGTCAACAAGGCCACGTGGTTTCCACTAATCTAACACATGTGATAGCTCCCCGGCTCTTCCATTATCAACCATATATTGCTATCAATGGGACATATCAATATTCGAGCAGAATAAGCAGCTGTATTCAGCCTTTTGATATATACAGACTGCTCTCAATTGTGACCCACTTTAAATTTAATGGTCAATTTGGAAATTATATTTTGGGCTATCCACGGAGAACACAATTCCCAACAACCAACTATTTTACACTAGCATTCAAGAAAAGTTTTTACATTTTAGTAAACGAACGAGAGATTGGCCATTACCCATAAAACAACAGGCCTCAGGATTGCAATATTTCCTCTACTGTAAATTACGTGCCCTATAAGATACTCCAAATGTACACATCTAAGGTTAGTTCAGTTTGACATATCAGTAACGGCTTCAGTTTTCGCCAGAGCTAAATGATGTATCGCAATGACATCTACAAATATTACCTACGTAATATTAAAATAGCACCCAGACTACTGAAGACAAACCACCTATTATTATCAGAATCCAAGACGCCGGAAGCATAACTTAAAAGAGAAAAATACAAATATTTACAAACTCCTACACGTCGCGATTACTGTTTAATAGGTAAGGTTCCACATACTTCAATGCCAATCGTCAATAGAAAATTGACACACCAACACACTGTGTACTACCTACTTTAAATAAGCAGACTACGAGGTCTTATTTCGCTTCCTAGGAAAAACATCCTTTTCTGGTCAGTATCGAGTGTTACCTACGGTAACACAAAATACACCCAAACTAGAGAATTGTAATTTGTTGGACAAATTACGGGCTTTCCCAACTTTTTAATGTGAAAAGGCAAACTGTATGGTACACAAAACTATCGATCAGGTTTGAAAACAGAAAATTTAGTGGAAATCAAAGTTTTTGTGATGCTACTAGTTTTTATGAAGCCAAAACAGATATTTGAGATACAGCAGGACACCAAAACATTTAACACAAAACTTGCTCTTCAATAATTACAGAATATTTTCATAGAAAGCAAAACAAGCGATGTCCTTTCTACTTTGGAAAAAATTAGTTCATATGAATTATGGGCGTACGGGCCGGGGTTTCATGAAGGACAGTGCCTCAACCCACCCCTGAGTCAGGAAGGAGCCGATTTTTCAGCCGATATGCCAGAAAATTTCGGACAATTTAGTTGCCAGAAATGACCACAAACATTTTGGTTTTCCACACAAAATGTTGTTTTCCAATCTCATCACTTAGAAGTAGCAAGTAAACTGACCATTATACTGTACAAGTTGATTCAGTGGAACCGTATCCACGTTAATATTATTCATTTATAATCACACAAGTACATATAAAGAGTTCTATTACTGCATATTACGGGAGCATGGTGGCTCAGAAGGTAGAGATGATTGTTGCAACTTGAGGGTGTACTTGTCTTCAACCAATGCTAACCATGCTTTTGTGGAGTTAGTATGTTGGGGAGTCTGAGTCGCTTGTCATTGCTCGGTGGTTCTCTCCAGGTACTCAATGAAAGGGAGACCCCCTCCCCTTCCTCTCATACCCACTTTTTGCATTTCCTCCTAGGATTCAACTTTTTTGGGCTAAAAAGGTTCATCCCCACCCACCCCCATGAAAAATAGCCCTGTATACCTATGCAATGAATACCTGGACTTGAATAAATACCTATATTATGGTCATGATATAGCTGTAGATGCTGAAAGTGACCTTAAATATCAATAATTAATTTATTCTCTATCATTCTGTCTGTTTGCGAATGTGTGGGATTTGTCAACAAACGAGGGTAAGCTTCCTACTCCATGATTTCACAATTTTTCCAACACATCTGTTTCAGATACAATGAAATACATGTAATATGAGTTACTGTCACACACAAATTAGTTGTTTATTTGATTTGGTTTAAACCATCTAGAGAGCTAGTATACACAGTGATGGGTACAATTCAAGTCAAAATGAGTTGATAAAAGGGATGTTGAACAGCTTGTTAATATTTCTTGCATTACATTACTACTTTGCTATTTATTGACAGAAGGATTTCGCAGAGGGTTTCCCTGACAGTATTTATTTATTGGTGTTTGCGGTCACATACTTATCCACAATGGCTAATCGTGACCTTGACAGTTTTACGGGTGCGGGAAGTCGGAGAACCCAGAGAGAACCACTGAGCATCGACGAGCAACTGTCAGCTCAACATTCTAATTATGTTCAAGCTCCGCTGAAGCAGGGTACCAGCGGTTGAAGGCATGTGCACCATTGGCATGCAGTACGCCTTAGTTCATGGCATCATCGTATACGCCTTAGTACATGGCATCATCGTGTCCCCATGTTGGCAACCGGGATAAAGTGCCTTGCCCAAGGACATTACGTGGGTCGTCCCAGATAGGGATCAAACTCGGGACCTCTATCATAGAAGTCAAACAGTCTACCACTGAGAAAATGTGCTTTCTTTCCTGGTGGTATTCGTATTTTTTACGGCCAAACTGGTGTTGGATAACACGGAACACCAAAAAATATAACACAAAATTTGTTCCCCATTGATTTTTGAAAGCTGTTATGGAAAGCTCAAAGAGCTCTTTCCTTTTTGTTTTTGGACAAGTGAGTATTCACTCAAAGTCATTTTTCGCAGACAGTGCTATTTTTAAGTGGCCAAAGCACATGTTTCATTAAGTCCCAGAACATAACTAAAGCCGGATTTATTGATTAAACATCTCTGCATAGAGCAAAGCAAAGTGTCTCAAATTAACCCATTCCAAAATGATAGTAGAGGGTAACCAAAGTTGGATAATTTGGGTATTTCCAAAGGGTACACTTATTCTCACTCTCATTGTGCTTGAGGGTTAAATCTGAGATTGAAAATGTATACCAATCTTACTCAGGGAAGGTGAGTACAGAAAAGTACGAAATTAATCCGAATGAATTTTGTCTGACGGTACTAAATTACTAATATTATTTGTACGAGCAAAACTGGTACTGGATTTATTTATTTATTTATTTATTTATTTATTTATTTATTTATTTATTTATTTATTTATTTATTAGTTTGTAACGACACATTAACAGCCAAGGTCATATTATGTCGGTGACAGTTGTATGGGTGGAGGAAGCCGGAGTACCCAGAGAGAACCACCGAGCAATGACCAGCAGCTGCCAGCTCCCCAACATAGGCAGGGTTAGATTGGTTGAAGACATGCGCACCATCGACGTGCAGTATGCCTTAGTACACGGCGTCATGGTGCCCACATGCGGACAGTCGGGGTGAAGTGATCGGGACATAATTGGAATATATCCGACAGATACAATGTCGGATATATTCCAATTATGTCCCGATCATGCAAGGCAGCGACTTGAAATTCTCAGAATGTTTCCTACTGTCCCTGCCCGACAGTTTAGTATCTTTGTCAAGTGCCGAGACCGCGTGGAAATACTGTGGATCAGGTGGAAACCGAGGGCACGATTCGTCCCTACTTTATTCTCAACTCAACGACTTTTCCATTCATTATTTACCTTCATCGGCTGAGTTAGGTATTTATTTGTCTATTTGATGAACTTTTCAACCATAACTATTTGCGGCTTCATGTAGCACCACTGAAAGGCCACTGCACGGTTACTAATATATTCAGGGATTGATTTTACGAAAATAACAATTATTCCGACTATACCCACATGGGAACTCCTAAATATGCCAAGGGTTAAACTTTTGATAATCACGTATAAAACAAGTTGTCATGCTATGCTTGCTGCATGCAGGCATAGAAAACATTCAGCGCTCAATGAATTAGGAATGGAGTAAATTGTCACTAAAACCCACGAAATTCTGAAAAAATGAGTTTTTTTCGACGGCATCTACCATTATGCATCTGAGACAGGGATTACGTTAAACTTTACAGCAACCTTATAACAGAAAATATTCTTGGAATTGAACCGTGAATCCGAATTTCGAAAGCATTTTCGGATATTCTATTCCAAACTACCACTGCACGCTTATCAATATTCAGTGATTTTATGAAAATTAAAATTATTCCGACCATACCCATATGGGCAGTCTCGAATCTGCCAACGGTTAAACTTTTAATAATGACATATAAAACAAAAGTTGTCATACTATGACTGCTGCATACAGCCATAGAAAACGTTCAGCGCTCAATCAATTAGGAATGGAGTAAATCATCACTTAAACTTACCAAATTCTGAAAACGAGAGTTTTTTTGGACTGCACCTATCTTTATGCAAACAGAACGAGCATAGGGTTAAACTTTACAACCAAACTTACAACAGCAAATATGCTCGGTAGGCAATTGTAAATACGAACAAGTAAATCACTTTTCGATATTCCTTTCGAAAATGGAAGAAAAGTGAGCTCCAAATTAGCCAATTTTATGAAAAATTTTAGGGCACTCAAATTCAAGGCCCGAAAACTGGATGAAGGTTAAAACTTTGAATAAAATATATAACAGCAAAACTGTTCTTGGATGAAGGCCCAATCCTCTCATGGAAAAGGTTTTGATACAATATGGCTCCAGTCCTGAGAAAGTGCATGCAAACGTTGGCGAAAATAACAATTATTCTGACAGTACCCTTATGGGAAGTCTCAAATCTGCCAAGAGTTAAACTTTTAATAATAACATATAGAACAAAATTTGTCATACTTTGACTGCTGCAAGCAGCTGTAGAAAAGATTCAGAGCTCAAGCAAATAAAAATGGAGTAAATCGCCACCTAAATTTACCAAATTCTGAAAATTTTTTAATTGTTTTGGACGGTACCTTCTTTCATGCAACCAGAATGGGATAGGGTTAAACTTTACAAACAAACTAACAACAGCAAATATGCCCGATAGTCAATTGTGAATACGTACATGAAAAGTGTTTGAAATTAACCCCTTCCAAAATGATAGAAAAGGCAACCAAAAATGGCTAACTTTGGCATTTTCAAACGGCACTCTTATTCTCGGCCTCAGTGTGCTAGAGGGTTAAATCTGAGATTAAGAAGTAAACAGTAACTTTCTGCACAATCATTGTTGCATCTACCAATACCAAAATAATTATTACAACTATCTTGTAATTAGAAAAAAATTGCTCTTGAAGTTGGCGAAAATAACAAATATTCCGACAGTACCCTTATGGGAAGTCTCAAATCTGCCAAAGGTTAAACTTTTAATAATAACATATAGAACAAAATTTGTCATACTTTGACTGCTGCAAGCATCTATAGAAAACATTCAGAGATCAAGCAATTAAAAATGGAGTAAATCGTCACCTAAACTTACCAAATTCTGAAAAATTGGAGTTTTTTTGGACGGTACCTACTTTTATGCAACCAGAAAGGGATAGGGTTAAACTTTACAACCAAACTTACAACAGCAAATATGCTCGATAGTCAATTGTGAATACGTACACGAAAAGTGTTTGAAATTAACCCCTTTCCAAAATGATGGAAAAAGCAACCAAAGATGGCTAATTTTGGCATTTTCAAACAGTACTCTTATTCTCACCCTCATTGTGCTTGGGCATTAAATCTGAGATTAAAAAGTAAACAGTAACTTTCTTCCGCAATCATTGTTGCATCTATCCAAACCAAAATAATTGTTACAACAACCTTGTTATTAGAGAAATTTGCCCTTGAAGTTGGTCAATTTTGAAGAAAAATTCTATATTCATGTCATTTTTGGCCAATGGGGGTTAAAGTTGAAAGATCTGAGTGGTGATTGTGGTGTATCATATTATGCTGTAAATGTGTGGAAAATTTGAGCTAAATAACTGTAAATAATTTTGAGACATTCGAAAAATGGTGAAATTTTGAAGGTTTTGGCAGAATATTTTGAAAAAACGCGTTTTCACAGATATGACGATACCGCATTGCACTAGTTTTTGTGGCATTACACAAGTGTGCCAAATTTGGTCAAAATCGCACAACTTGTTTTCGAGCAGTTCAAGAGACAAAATTCAGGGAGGAAAAAAAAAAAAAATAGAGAATTGTAATTTGTTGGACAAATTACGGGCTTTCCCAACTTTTTAATGTGAAAAGGCAAACTGTATTGTACACAAAACTATCGATCAGTTCTGAAAACAGAAAATTTAGTGGAAATCAAAGTTTTTGTGATGCTACTAGTTTTTATGCAGCCAAAACAGATATTTGACACAAAATTTGCTCTTCAATAATTACAGAATATTTTCATAGAAAGCAAAACAAGCGATGTCCTTTCTGCTTTGGAATCAATTAGTAGATATGAATTATGGGCGTACGGGTCGGGGTTTCATGAAGGACTGTGCCCCAACCCACCCCTGAGTCAGGAAGGAGCCGATTTTTCGGCCAGTATGCCAGAAAATTTCGGACAATTTAGTTGCCAGAAATGACCACAAAACATTTTAGTTTTCCACACAAAATGTTGTTTTCCTATCTCATCACTTAGAAGTTGCAAGTAAACTGACCAGTATACTGTACAAGTTGATTCAGTGGAACCGTATCCACGTTAATATTATTCATTTATAATCACACAAGTACACATAAAGAGCTCTATTACTGCATATTACGGGAGTACGGTGGCTCAGAAGGTAGAGATGACTGTTGCAATCCAAGAAGTCCTCGGTTCGACTCCCGCCTGTGGCACAAACATTGTGTCCTTGGGCAAGACACTTCATCCCAATTTAATTTCCCCTTGGGGGTGGGGGGGGGGCATGATGGTGATGTGTACTAAGGGTACTTTGAGGGTGCACTTGTCTTCAACCAATGCTAACCCTCCTTTTGTGGAGCAAGTATGTTGGGGAGTCTGAGTCGCTTGTCACGGCTCAGTGGTTCTCTCCAGGTACTCAATAGGAGGGAGAGGGGGGAGGGAGACCCCCCTCTCCCTCCCATACACACATTTAGCATTTCCTCCTGAGATTCAACTTTTTCGGGCTAAAAGGGTTCATCCCCTCCCCCCCCCCCCCCCCCTGAAAAATAGCCCTGTACGCCTATGCTATGAATACCTGGACTTGAATAAATACCTATATTATGGTCATGATATAGCTGTAGATGCTGAAAGTGGCCTTAAATATAAATAAAATTAATTTATTCTCTATCATTTTGTCTGTTTGTGAATGTGTGGGATTTGTCAACAAACGAGGGTAAGCTTCCTTCTCCATGATTTCACAATTTTTCCAACATATCTGTTTCAGATACAATGAAATACATGTAATATGAGTTACTGTCACACACAAATTAGTTGTTTATTTGATATGGTTTAAACCATCTAGAGAGCTAGTATACAGAGTGATGGGTACAGTTCAAGTCAAAATGAGTTGACTAAAGGGATGTTGAACAGCTTGTTAATATTTCTTGCATTACATTACTACTTTGCTATTTATTGACAGAAGGATTTCACAGAGGATTTCACAGAGGGTTTCCCTGACGGTATTTATTTCTTGGTGATTACGGTCACATACTTATCCACAATGGCTAATCATGACCGTGACAGTTTTACGGGTGGGGGAAGTCGGAGGACCCAGAGAGAACCACCGAGCATCGACGAGCAACTGTCAGCTCAACATTCTAATTATGTTCAAGCTCCGCTGAAGCAGGGTACCAGCGATTGAAGACATGTGCACCATTGACATGCAGTACGCCTTATTACATGGCATCATCGTGCCCCCATGCTGGCAACCGGGATAAAGTGCCTTGCCCAAGGACATTACGTGGGTCGTCCCAGATAGGGATCAAACTCGGGACCTCTATCATAGAAGTCAAACAGTCTACCACTGAGAAAATGTGCTTTCTTTCCTGGCGGCATTCATATTTGTATGGCCGAACTGGTGTTGGATAACACGGAACACCAAAACATATAACACAAAATTTGTTCCCCATTGATTTTTTAAAGCAGTTATGAAAAGCTCAAAGAGCTCTTTCCTTTTTGTTTTTGGACGAGTGAGTATTCACTCAGAATCATTTTTTGCAGACAGTGCTATTTTAAGTGGCCAAAGCACATGTTTCATTAAGTCCCAGAACATAACTAAAGCCGGATTTATTGATTAAACATCTCTGCATATAGCAAAGCAAAGTGTCTCAAATTAACGCATTCCAAAATGATAGTAGAGAGTAACCAAAGTTGGATAATTTGGGTATTTCCAAATGGTACACTTATTCTCACTCTCATTGTACTTGAGGGTTAAATCTGAGATTGAAAAGGTATACCAATCTTACTCAGGGAAGGTGAGTACAGAAAAGTACGAAATTAATCAGAAAATGAATTTTGTCTGACGGTACTAATATTTGTACGAGCAAAACTGGTACTGGATTTATTTATTTATTTATTTATTTATTTATTTATTTATTTATTTATTTATTTATTTATTTATTTATTTATTTATTTATTAGGGTTTAACGGCACATTAACAGCCAAGGTCATATTATGTTGGTGACAGTTGTATGGGTGGAGCAAGCCGGAGTACCCAGAGAGAACCACCGAGCAATGACGAGCAGCTGCCAGCTCCCCAACATGGTGCCTCCGCACTGTAGCACAGACAGGGTTAGATTGGTTGAAGACATGTGCACCATCGACGTGCAGTATGCCTTAGTACACGGCGTCATGGTGCCCCCATGTGGACAAACGGGTTGAAGTGATCGGGACATACTTGGAATATATCCGACAGATACAATGTCGGATATATTCCAATTATGTCCCGATCATGCAAGGCAGCAACTTGAAATTCTCAGAATGTTTCCTACTGTCCCTGCCCGACAGTTTAGTATCTTTGTCAAGTGCTGAGACCGCGTGGAAATACCGTGGATCAGGTGGAAATCGAGGGCACGATTCGTCCCTACTTTATTCTCAACTCAACGACTTTTCCATTCATTATTTACCTGTCAACGGCTGAGTTAGGTATTATATTTGTCTATTTGATGAACTTTTCAACCTTAACTATTTGCGGCTTCATGTAGCACCACTGAAAGGCCACTGCACGGTTACCAATATATTCAGGGATTGATTTTACGAAAATAACTATTATCCGACTATACCCACATGGGAACTCCTAAATATGCCAAGGGTTAAACTTTTGATAATGACGTATAAAACAAAATTTGTCATGCTATGCTTGCTGCATGCAGGCATAGAAAACATTCAGCGCTCAATGAATTAGGAATGGAGTAAATTGTCACTTAAACCTACGAAATTCTGAAAAAATGAGTTTTTTCGACGGCATCTACCATTATGCATCTGAGACAGGGATTGCGTTAAACTTTACAGCAACGTTATAACAGAAAATATTCTTGGAATTGAACTGTGAATTTTCGGATATTCTATTCTAAACTACCTCTGCACGCTTATCAATTTTCAGTGATTTTATGAAAATTAAAATTATTCCGACCCTACCCATATGGGCAGTCTCGAATCTTCCAACGGTTAAACTTTTAATAATGACATATAAAACAAAAGTTGTCATACTATGACTGCTGCATACAGCCATAGATAACGTTCAGCGCTCAGTCAATTAGGAATGGAGTAAATCGTCACTTAAACTTACCAAATTCTGAAAAAGAGAGTTTTTTTGGACTGCACCTATCTTTATGCAAACAGAACGAGCATAGGGTTAAACTTTACAACCAACGTTACAACAGCAAATATGCTCGGTAGGCAAGTGTAAATATGAACATGTAAATTATTTTTCGATATTCCTTTCGAAAATGGAAGAAAAGTGAGCTCCAAATTAGCCAATTTTATGAAGAATTTTAGGGCACTCAAATTCAAGGCCCGAAAACTGGGTGAAGGTTTAAACTTTGAATAAAATATATAAAGCAAAATTGTTCTTGGATGAAGGTTCAATCCTCTCATGGAAAAGGTTTTGAGACAATATGGCTCCAGTGCTGAGAAAGTGCATGTAAACATTTGCGAAAATAACAATTATTCTGACAGTACCCTTATGGGAAGTCTCAAATCTCCAAGGGTTAAACTTTTAATAATAACATATAGAACAAAATTTGTCATACTTTGACTGCTGCAAGCAGCTATAGAAAACATTCAGAGCTCAAGCAATTAAAAATGGAGTAAATCGCCACCTAAATTTACCAAATTCTGAAAAAATTGGAATTTTTTTTGACGGTACATTTATGCAACCAGAATGGGATAGGGTTAAACTTTACAACCAAACTAACAACAGCAAATATGCTCGATAGTCAATTGTGAATACGTACATGAAAAGTGTTTGAAATTAACCCTTTCCAAAATGATAGTAAAGGCAACCAAAAATGGATAGGTTTGGCATTTTCAAATGGTACTCTTATTCTCGCCCTCATTGTGCTAGAGGGTTAAATCTGAGATTAAGAAGTAAACAGTAACTTTCTTGCACAATCATTGTTGCATCTAGCCATACCAAAATAATTATTACAACTACCTTGTAATTAGAAACATTTGCTCTTGAAGCTGGCGAAAATAGCAAATATTCCGACAGTACCCTTATGGGAAGTCTCAAATCTGCTAAGGGTTAAACTTTTAATAATAACATATAGAACAAAATTTGTCATACATTGACTGCTGCAAGCATCTATAGAAAACATTCAGAGCTCAAGCAATTAAAAATGGAGTAAATCGTTACCTAAACTTACCAAATTCTGAAAAAATTGGAGTTTTTTGGACGGTACCAACTTTTATGCAACCAGAATGGGATAGGGTTAAACTTTACAACCAAACTAACAACAGCAAATATGCTCGATAGTCAATTGTGAATACGTACATGAAAAGTGTTTGAAATTAACCCTTTCCAAAATGACAGAAAAGGCAACCAAAAAATGGCTAGGTTTGGCATTTTCAAATGGTACTCTTATTCTCGCCCTCATTATGCTAGAGGGTTAAATCTGAGATTAAGAAGTAAACAGTAACTTTCTTGCACAATCATTGTTGCATCTAGCCATACCAAAATAATTATTACAACTACCTTGTAATTAGAAAAATTTGCTCTTGAAGTTGGCGAAAATAACAAATATTCCGACAGTACCCTTATGTGAAGTCTCAAATCTGCCAAGGGTTAAACTTTTAATAATGAGATATAGAACAAAATTTGTCAGACTTTGACTGCTGCAAGCAGCTATAGAAAACATTCAGAGCTCAAACAATTAGAAATGGAGGAAATCGTCACCTAAACTTACCAAATTCTGAAAAAATTGGAGATTTTTTGGACGGTACCAACTTTTATGCAACCAGAATGGGATAGAGTTAAACTTTACAACCAAACTTACAACAGTAAATATGCTTGGTAGTCAATTGTGAATACGGACACGTAAAGTGTTTGAAATTAACCCTTTTCCAAAATGATGGAAAAAGCAACCAAAGTTGGCTAATTTTGGCATTTTCAAATGGTACTCTTATTCTCACCCTCATTGTGCTTGAGGATTAAATCTGAGATTAAAAAATACACAGTAACTTTCTTCTGCAATGATTGTTGCATCTATCCAAACCAAAATAATTGTTACAACAACCTTGTTATTAGAGAAATTTGCCCTTGAAGTTGGTCAATTTTGAAGAAAAATTCTATATTCATGTCACTTTTGGCCAGTGGGGGTTAAAGTTGAAAGATCTGAGTGGTGATTGTGGTGTATCATGTTATGCTCTAAATGTGTGGAAAATTTGAGCTAAATAACTGTAAACAATTTTGAGACATTCGAAAAATGGTGAAATTTTGAAGGTTTTGGCAGAATATTCTGAAAACACGCGTTTTCACAGATATGACGATACCGCATGTCACTAGATTTTATGACATTACATAAGTGTGCCAAATTTGGTCAAAATCGCACAGCTTGTTTTCGAGCAGTTCAACAGACAAAATTTAGGGAGGAAAAAAAAAAAAAAAAAAATAGAGAAGAAAAATTTTGAAAAAGAAGAATAACAATAGTCTTTCCCAAACTGGGTTTGGGAAAGCCTAAAAAAAAAAGAAAAAAAAAATAGAGAAGAAAAATTTTGAAAAAGAAGAATAACAATAGTCTTTCCCAAACTGGGTTTGGGAAAGCCTAAAAAAAAAAAGAAAAAAAAAAATAGAGAAGAAAAATTTTGAAAAAGAAGAATAACAATAGTCTTTCCCAAACTGGGTTTGGGAAAGCCTAACTAATGAGCAATGCAATCATCTAGCGTTTTAGCTTTTAGTAACGATTTACTAAAATATTCTTCCTTGAATCAAGTTTACATAATAGTCAATGCCTTATCGAACCTCTAATTTGGCCCTGTTTATTAGATTTAATGTTGCCTTGAACATTTTCAAAAGTTGAAAGAAAAATTGTGGGGTTAAATACCGCAAGCACCCAGTGCTACTTTGTACTAAAGGGCATATAATTCGACTTCCCTTCCTATTTGCCCATTGTTGAGTTGCCTCGTATGCCCCATAGCTTGATTCACCAAATGGGTCATCTTCATAATGAACCTGGAAAGTGAAGATATTTCAGAAAAATTGTAATTCAACTGCAGACATTTTTTACGATCAATACCACTGACAGCTTTTACGAATAAGCTTCTTGAGCTACATTGGCGCTTCAAATGCCAAATAATATGGCTGAACATTTAACCTTCAATACCTTTACCAGTCTCAAAATAAATCCATCTGAAACAAGATGCTAAAAAGCCTTCGTCGGGTATTTTTCACATTCATAAGTGTTTGGGCTGAGTTGACTGATCAGCTCAGACTCTCTCAAATTCTCTGGCTCAAATTACTCCGATCGTCGACCAGAATACAAAATATGTATTGTGTGTGTGTGTGTGGGGGGGGGGGGGGGGGGAGTATTTCGGCCCCTGTTAATCCCAGTTTCAGTGAGATTTCGGAGTCTGGCACAGAATAAAATAAAACAACAGAATGAACAGACTATAAACTTAGACTTCAACACACTCATAGAATGACTTTGTCTACCAAACTTTAATTACACCCAGCTTATGAGCTTCCACTTCACCAGCAGTGGTATATTTGGGCTCATTGTGCCACTTCAACCCACTAAGTAGGATTCCAAAGGTATACAATTGCATTCAATTGGGGAGAAGCCCTTGCATTTGAAATAATACAACAATAGCTACTGAAATTATGCATACCAACAATGGAGCCCTAATTTCCCCATGAATTAAATTCATCTTCAAAGAACGCAGACATTGATGAGAATAAATACCCATAATGTAAGTAGTTGGAATGACCAGATCCTGTTGTAACAGGTGGGTGGGGTGAAAGACTCCCCAAGGGCTATAACCCTGGGCGAATCCTAGTAGCCTCGCCAATTTGTAACAGGGGTGGGGTGAACGACTCCCCGGGGGCTAGAACCCTGGCCAAAATCTCCCTGTTGTTCAGATTCGCGAGGATCTGGATCAGCTAGCAAACCATGGATAAAATATAACTCAACTCCAGAGGAAGAATAACCATTAAGTTACACGTTGTGGTCTGGATGAATACACAATAAAATAGGAATAACAGTTTATACGTGGTTTATTAAGAAGCCAAAAATAGTATGATATGAAATGGACATGATTATGAATGATGGGTTAAAAACCACTGGTCCACTACAATTTTACCAAAAAGAGGGTTAAATTACACTCAGCAAGTCTATTAACTTGAATGGTTCCCACAGAACTCGGACCTGGAGAGAATCAGTGTCAGACACATTGATTCCCGCCAGGGCTGAGTTGAATGGGTCCGAAGATGACGGCACCTATTACGGTTAATCTTTTTACAGGTTACAAAGTGTCCCCATACTAAGCCAGTAAATGGTTTATATTTGGACAGCTAGATCAAAGCTTTACCCAAACATAAAGTGGACGACGGATTATGAGCGAGACCGCTCTTATATAGGATAATTTCGCGGGGAAAAATTTCGAATACTGTAATCTGATTGATCCCTCGCTTTCACCTCGACGAATGAAATGGCAGCACAATGCTCTACGGCGTGAACCAATACGATACATCGATTCATTTTGAACATGGAAATGACTTGAAGCCAACAAAAATAGAATTAAACCTCTGTTATGAGCAGACGAATTACAACCGAGTGATTTATGACTTCTATTGTATATTATTTTTCAACTGCTCTTACCAAATCCGTTACAGCTGTTAAATACCGAGATGAGGCTAAGAGAGATAGTAAATTATACCTCATTAAGGGATTTTTTCATGGCCCTCATGGCCTCAAAAGAAATGAGACTATGAGGGATAGTAAATTAGACCTCATTGAGGGCTTTTCACATAACCCTTATGGCCTCATACGACTAAAAAGGGGTGTCGAAGGCCATATGTTTTCCAAAAAGGGGTATTGAAATTGGGGTGCCTGGAGATATGGCTGTTAAATACTGAGATGAGGCTAAGAGGGATAGTAAATTAGACCTCATTGAGGGATGTTTTCATGGCCCTCGTGGCTTCAAAAGAAATGGGGCTATGAGGGATAGTAAATGAGGCCTCGTTGAGGGCTTTTCACATAGCCCTCATGACCTCATACGACTAAAAAGGGATTCTCCAAAAGGTATTTTTCGATAGGTATCCTCAAATAATACAATACCAGGCCATAGGTATCCTCAAATACCGAAATGAGGCTAAGAGTCGTATGTGCGAGTCACTCGTTCATGGTATATTCTAAAAAAGGGATTCGGGGGGGGGGGGGTCCGTTCCAGAAAAACTACTCTAATTCAATCGAACACACCCCGGTACCTCCTCTGTACTATAGCACTGCGTGCTATTATTATAAGCCAAAGTATGGCGGTCCTAAAAAGGATTCTGGAGGAAATCCGTAGTACATAAAAGTGGATTTTGGTGATTTGGAGGGATTATTAGGTTGTTTGTGGTAATTTTACGAATCGGGAAATTATTCCTGTTCAATCGAACACACCATTCGAATATACCCCTGTCCTATAAGAAGGTTTTAGGTCACATAACAACCACGTGCTACCATAGAAACCAAGATGGCGGCCTCCAGTATACAAAATGGACGACGGAAACACGTATCACCCTAACAACACGCGCTGCGCATGCACACTAACACCACATATCACTATGGGGATGACGTCACAACATGGCCGCTCACGCGGGTTATCATGACAACACAACATGGCGCCTCTGGGTCACGTGACATGACGTCACTTCCGGAGTTCTGCAACCTGGGGGTGAAACATATACGAGACATACTACTGACCTGTTAATAGAATATAGGTTATAGAGTAAACTCCTGTTAATTGAATAAAAAATCGTGTATCCTGTCAAGACATTACCCTGAATTGTCCCAGTTTTCCTTTGTTTATAGACCTACTTGGCCTCAGTACATCCAATACAGGCACTTAATCTATAATATCTTGTTTGACAGAGCTCATGAAGTTTTGGCAAGCAAGATATAATAGAATAAATGCTAAGTTTATCTCTTGAATACAGGAATGTGACATGATCCCTTTTAATTGAATACTTCTGTTAATTGAATAATTTTCATTGGAAAAGTGGCTATTCAATTAACAGGATTCCACTGTGTTATAAAACTTTTACAATTGTATTGTATTTTCTAGAATTGTATTTTCTAGTTATGACTTTAAATGGGTTAAAATGAACCATTGGCATTTTCAAAGATCTGACAATTTGCCTCTTTTAAAATGCTAATGATTTATTTTTGTCAGTTATATTAACAGGTAGAAAATACAATTCTAGAAAATACAATTGTAAAAGTTTTATAGTATTGGCCCACTGGTCGTATCATCGAACCGCAAGTTCAACTTGATGGACCGATAATCACTTGTTTCTGCAAGGCTAAGTAATTTATTCACATGGCGACCAAATTTCCGCATGGAGCAGTTCTAGGACATGAACCCTATGTACACCGTACTTCCATTAACACTTTGACATTCAAATTACTCAAAGCTATATATATCGCATTGACTGTAGTACTAACAAAATGAGTTTGGACATTTTCTGTTCTTAATATTCTAATGCTGACAACTCACGCCCGCGGTTATCTTAGCAATGGGACTAGATTCAAACCAAAAATTACCAGGTATCATCAGGGTCATAAGGGAGCTATTACGGGCGAACAAACATAATTTGTACTGTGCCTTTATTGATTTCTCGAAGGCGTTTGATAAGGTCTGGAGAGCAGCTCTGTGGAAGAAATTGTTTGACACACATATAGATGGAAAGGTACTTCGAGTAATTAAAAATATGTATAGCGACATAAAATCTATTGTTTCTGTTGACGGACAAATGTCTGGCTCTATAGCGAGCTGCACTGGGGTCAGGCAAGGCGAAAATTTATCGCCGATACTTTTTGCGTTGTACCTGAACGACTTAGAGAATTTTCTGAGTAATAAAAAGTGTAAGGGATTACGTATTGACCATCCCTCACAGTTAATGGATGGAAGTTTCCTTTACTTACAACTCTTGGTACTGTTATATGCAGACGACACCGTTCTACTATCTAGTACCGGGAAAGACCTGCAACATACATTGAATATTTTCTACGAATACTGTTGTAAATGGAAATTCGATGTAAACATAAGTAAAACCAAAATAATGAAATTCGGAGCGCGAGTTGGAAAGAATGAAACATTTCTGCTAGGGGGGAATATTATTGAAACAGTGAACAAGTATAAATATCTGGGCGTGACATTCTCGAAAAGTGGAAAACTTTCTTTAGAAATAAACAATAGGTGTACAGAGGCTAAAAAGACAATGTACTCAATGATAAGTAAAATGAGACAAAATAACTTGACAGTTGATATTATGTTAGAAATATACGAAAAATCGGTCGTCCCAATCTTAACTTATGGATGCGAAATATGGGGTTGCGAAAACATTTCAACGATCGAAAAACTTGAATTATGGTTCCTTAAATTCATTTGAGACTGAAAAAATCAACTGGAAGTAATTTCGTATTTGGTGAATTGGGACTGCTACCAATAGGAATTAAAATAAAAACACGTATGTTAAATTTTTGGGCTCTTCTTGTGTCGGGTAACGAGAATAAAATCTCAAATTCCTTATACTTAGTTCTCTATACGAATTATATCAATGGTCTGTATACAAGCCCTTGGATTGAAAATATTTCCTCCCTCTTAAATAAGTTGGGTATGACATGTTTGTGGACTAGTCAAAGCATTGTTAACAGAAAGTACTTTGACTTTGTTATTAAACAAAGACTCAAAGACACATTCATACAAGATTGGAGAGCAAATATGTCAGGCTCAACGAAGTATCAATTCTATAACGCGATAAAATCGAATTTCTGTTTTGAAGATTACCTTCGTAAACTACCCATTTCGTTGGCCACACCCCTTCTTCAGTTTCGAGTCAGAAATCATAGGCTCCCAGTCGAAACTGGTAGCTGGACGTCAGTGGAATTTTCCCAAAGAAAATGTAACTTATGCCATGCAGATCTCGGGGATGAATTTCATTATATCTTTGTTTGTAACAAATTGAAAGAACTAAGAAAAAAATACATAAAACCTTACTATTGTCGAAACGTGAGTATGTTCAAAGCACAGAGCCTCTTTGCTAGTACAAATACTAAGCAACTCTGTAACCTTGCAAAATTTGTTAGAGCCCTAAAAGCAGTCGTAACTACCTTTCCCGGCTGAAATTAAATACTCCTCTCCCCAACCGAGATGACTGAACCCTGTCAACCAGGTAGCTCCCCATTATACCACAGCTCATGCCCTAAACCACCTCCCGATGATGAAGTTAAGTTCCATATTTCACCGTTCTCTCGTGTAATGAAAGCTATGAACTGCCCGAGGTGGTGGCCCCAGTCCTCAATAGAGATAACAAACACTCAATATATTTATCAACAGGTCTATCGTTGATGCATATTTTACATATTGTTCAGCTCTGAACCGTCCGATACCGCTTGTCTAACAAGAAGTGATTTATCTGTAAAAACAACACAAAGCTGTATAGAGTCATGTCTGCTACGGTACGTGAGGGTGTGAGTGTGTAAGTTTGCGTATGGGGGAGGGGTGTAGAGGGGAGGGTGCTTAACTCGAATGAATATCTGCATGCATATATGATTGTGTATACCGAAAATATTTACTATGTTTATATGCAACGTATAGATTGAAAGTCTTAAGACACTCTCCTCCATGAAGAAGTCGGTGAAAATTGGTCAATTACCCGATAACGCGTCCATGAGTTCAACTGTATATGCATAAATGTTGTAAATATAAAAGACTCTTCGTTAAATTACTTGTATAATATCGGTTTATATTAACGGAGAGTAGGCCTATATGCCCAATCTGTAAGGATATCAAAATTAATATTGAACCCACACCGCCTACTTGCATTGTGTATTTATGTATGTATATAAGACTTTCAGAGACGTATTTACATTAATAATTATACGCATGTGTTGGCGCACATATATAGCTGTGAATTGACTAATATTTCCCGGACTATACGAGATGCACCCCATAAAGGTTTACTCACACAGCCTGGGTTGCGCAAATCCAGTAATATTAGATATACTTTCCAACATCTAGCGTTCTCTGGTTAATTAGTTCTCTGGTTGGAGAGTCTCGCGGATGCCCGCCGCTGCTCGGTAGTTCTCTTCGGGTACTCCGGCTTCCTCCACCCGTGGGTCTGCTCGACACGATATGACACTGGCTGTTGAAACTGTCGTAAAACCCCAATAAATAAATAAATAACAACATCTAGCGTCCCCAGGCTTCCTCTCTTGCAAGCTTACGCACACCTAGATTTTTCCATGCAAGGGGATACCCCCTTGCAACTTTCGTAGGGTGTGCCCTGCAAGAGTGGGAGGTCCTGGGTAAACGCTACATGCCGACCTCTAATGATGGGCATAATTTGCACCTCGTCCGAAAAAAGTGTCAATTCGTGTGGAGATTCGAAACCAGAAATTAGAATGCAAATTATTGCCCAGACATGTATTTTTCATAGTCACCGACCCTCATAGTGGCCCATGGTGCCGAATACTTTAAATACATTACAGTACGATCGTTGAGTGTTCATTAGTTTCCCGACGTTCTTACCAAATCCGTTACAGCTGTTAAATACCGAGATGAGGCTAAGAGAGATAGTAAATTATACCTCATTAAGGGATTTTTTCATGGCCCTCATGGCCTCAAAAGAAATGAGACTATGAGGGATAGTAAATTAGACCTCATTGAGGGCTTTTCACATAACCCTTATGGCCTCATACGACTAAAAAGGGGTGTCGAAGGCCATATGTTTTCCAAAAAGGGGTATTGAAATTGGGGTGCCTGGAGATATGGCTGTTAAATACTGAGATGAGGCTAAGAGGGATAGTAAATTAGACCTCATTGAGGGATGTTTTCATGGCCCTCGTGGCTTCAAAAGAAATGGGGCTATGAGGGATAGTAAATGAGGCCTCGTTGAGGGCTTTTCACATAGCCCTCATGACCTCATACGACTAAAAAGGGATTCTCCAAAAGGTATTTTTCGATAGGTATCCTCAAATAATACAATACCAGGCCATAGGTATCCTCAAATACCGAAATGAGGCTAAGAGTCGTATGTGCGAGTCACTCGTTCATGGTATATTCTAAAAAGGGATTCTGGGGGGGGGGGGGGGGGGGTCCGTTCCAGAAAAACTACTCTAATTCAATCGAACACACCCCGGTACCTCCTCTGTACTATAGCACTGCGTGCTATTATTATAAGCCAAAGTATGGCGGTCCTAAAAAGGATTCTGGAGGAAATCCGTAGTACATAAAAGTGGATTTTGGTGATTTGGAGGGATTATTAGGTTGTTTGTGGTAATTTTACGAATCGGGAAATTATTCCTGTTCAATCGAACACACCATTCGAATATACCCCTGTCCTATAAGAAGGTTTTAGGTCACATAACAACCACGTGCTACCATAGAAACCAAGATGGCGGCCTCCAGTATACAAAATGGACGACGGAAACACGTATCACCCTAACAACACGCGCTGCGCATGCACACTAACACCACATATCACTATGGGGATGACGTCACAACATGGCCGCTCACGCGGGTTATCATGACAACACAACATGGCGCCTCTGGGTCACGTGACATGACGTCACTTCCGGAGTTCTGCAACCTGGGGGTGAAACATATACGAGACATACTACTGACCTGTTAATAGAATATAGGTTATAGAGTAAACTCCTGTTAATTGAATAAAAAATCGTGTATCCTGTCAAGACATTACCCTGAATTGTCCCAGTTTTCCTTTGTTTATAGACCTACTTGGCCTCAGTACATCCAATACAGGCACTTAATCTATAATATCTTGTTTGACAGAGCTCATGAAGTTTTGGCAAGCAAGATATAATAGAATAAATGCTAAGTTTATCTCTTGAATACAGGAATGTGACATGATCCCTTTTAATTGAATACTTCTGTTAATTGAATAATTTTCATTGGAAAAGTGGCTATTCAATTAACAGGATTCCACTGTGTTATAAAACTTTTACAATTGTATTGTATTTTCTAGAATTGTATTTTCTAGTTATGACTTTAAATGGGTTAAAATGAACCATTGGCATTTTCAAAGATCTGACAATTTGCCTCTTTTAAAATGCTAATGATTTATTTTTGTCAGTTATATTAACAGGTAGAAAATACAATTCTAGAAAATACAATTGTAAAAGTTTTATAGTATTGGCCCACTGGTCGTATCATCGAACCGCAAGTTCAACTTGATGGACCGATAATCACTTGTTTCTGCAAGGCTAAGTAATTTATTCACATGGCGACCAAATTTCCGCATGGAGCAGTTCTAGGACATGAACCCTATGTACACCGTACTTCCATTAACACTTTGACATTCAAATTACTCAAAGCTATATATATCGCATTGACTGTAGTACTAACAAAATGAGTTTGGACATTTTCTGTTCTTAATATTCTAATGCTGACAACTCACGCCCGCGGTTATCTTAGCAATGGGACTAGATTCAAACCAAAAATTACCAGGTATCATCAGGGTCATAAGGGAGCTATTACGGGCGAACAAACATAATTTGTACTGTGCCTTTATTGATTTCTCGAAGGCGTTTGATAAGGTCTGGAGAGCAGCTCTGTGGAAGAAATTGTTTGACACACATATAGATGGAAAGGTACTTCGAGTAATTAAAAATATGTATAGCGACATAAAATCTATTGTTTCTGTTGACGGACAAATGTCTGGCTCTATAGCGAGCTGCACTGGGGTCAGGCAAGGCGAAAATTTATCGCCGATACTTTTTGCGTTGTACCTGAACGACTTAGAGAATTTTCTGAGTAATAAAAAGTGTAAGGGATTACGTATTGACCATCCCTCACAGTTAATGGATGGAAGTTTCCTTTACTTACAACTCTTGGTACTGTTATATGCAGACGACACCGTTCTACTATCTAGTACCGGGAAAGACCTGCAACATACATTGAATATTTTCTACGAATACTGTTGTAAATGGAAATTCGATGTAAACATAAGTAAAACCAAAATAATGAAATTCGGAGCGCGAGTTGGAAAGAATGAAACATTTCTGCTAGGGGGGAATATTATTGAAACAGTGAACAAGTATAAATATCTGGGCGTGACATTCTCGAAAAGTGGAAAACTTTCTTTAGAAATAAACAATAGGTGTACAGAGGCTAAAAAGACAATGTACTCAATGATAAGTAAAATGAGACAAAATAACTTGACAGTTGATATTATGTTAGAAATATACGAAAAATCGGTCGTCCCAATCTTAACTTATGGATGCGAAATATGGGGTTGCGAAAACATTTCAACGATCGAAAAACTTGAATTATGGTTCCTTAAATTCATTTGAGACTGAAAAAATCAACTGGAAGTAATTTCGTATTTGGTGAATTGGGACTGCTACCAATAGGAATTAAAATAAAAACACGTATGTTAAATTTTTGGGCTCTTCTTGTGTCGGGTAACGAGAATAAAATCTCAAATTCCTTATACTTAGTTCTCTATACGAATTATATCAATGGTCTGTATACAAGCCCTTGGATTGAAAATATTTCCTCCCTCTTAAATAAGTTGGGTATGACATGTTTGTGGACAAGTCAAAGCATTGTTAACAGAAAGTACTTTGACTTTGTTATTAAACAAAGACTCAAAGACACATTCATACAAGATTGGAGAGCAAATATGTCAGGCTCAACGAAGTATCAATTCTATAACGCGATAAAATCGAATTTCTGTTTTGAAGATTACCTTCGTAAACTACCCATTTCGTTGGCCACACCCCTTCTTCAGTTTCGAGTCAGAAATCATAGGCTCCCAGTCGAAACTGGCAGCTGGACGTCAGTGGAATTTTCCCAAAGAAAATGTAACTTATGCCATGCAGATCTCGGGGATGAATTTCATTATATCTTTGTTTGTAACAAATTGAAAGAACTAAGAAAAAAATACATAAAACCTTACTATTGTCGAAACGTGAGTATGTTCAAAGCACAGAGCCTCTTTGCTAGTACAAATACTAAGCAACTCTGTAACCTTGCAAAATTTGTTAGAGCCCTAAAAGCAGTCGTAACTACCTTTCCCGGCTGAAATTAAATACTCCTCTCCCCAACCGAGATGACTGAACCCTGTCAACCAGGTAGCTCCCCATTATACCACAGCTCATGCCCTAAACCACCTCCCGATGATGAAGTTAAGTTCCATATTTCACCGTTCTCTCGTGTAATGAAAGCTATGAACTGCCCGAGGTGGTGGCCCCAGTCCTCAATAGAGATAACAAACACTCAATATATTTATCAACAGGTCTATCGTTGATGCATATTTTACATATTGTTCAGCTCTGAACCGTCCGATACCGCTTGTCTAACAAGAAGTGATTTATCTGTAAAAACAACACAAAGCTGTATAGAGTCATGTCTGCTACGGTACGTGAGGGTGTGAGTGTGTAAGTTTGCGTATGGGGGAGGGGTGTAGAGGGGAGGGTGCTTAACTCGAATGAATATCTGCATGCATATATGATTGTGTATACCGAAAATATTTACTATGTTTATATGCAACGTATAGATTGAAAGTCTTAAGACACTCTCCTCCATGAAGAAGTCGGTGAAAATTGGTCAATTACCCGATAACGCGTCCATGAGTTCAACTGTATATGCATAAATGTTGTAAATATAAAAGACTCTTCGTTAAATTACTTGTATAATATCGGTTTATATTAACGGAGAGTAGGCCTATATGCCCAATCTGTAAGGATATCAAAATTAATATTGAACCCACACCGCCTACTTGCATTGTGTATTTATGTATGTATATAAGACTTTCAGAGACGTATTTACATTAATAATTATACGCATGTGTTGGCGCACATATATAGCTGTGAATTGACTAATATTTCCCGGACTATACGAGATGCACCCCATAAAGGTTTACTCACACAGCCTGGGTTGCGCAAATCCAGTAATATTAGATATACTTTCCAACATCTAGCGTTCTCTGGTTAATTAGTTCTCTGGTTGGAGAGTCTGGCGGATGCCCGCCGCTGCTCGGTAGTTCTCTTCGGGTACTCCGGCTTCCTCCACCCGTGGGTCTGCTCGACACGATATGACACTGGCTGTTGAAACTGTCGTAAAACCCCAATAAATAAATAAATAACAACATCTAGCGTCCCCGGGCTTCCTCTCTTGCAAGCTTACGCACACCTAGATTTTTCCATGCAAGGGGATACCCCCTTGCAACTTTCGTAGGGTGTGCCCTGCAAGAGTGGGAGGTCCTGGGTAAACGCTACATGCCGACCTCTAATGATGGGCATAATTTGCACCTCGTCCGAAAAAAGTGTCAATTCGTGTGGAGATTCGAAACCAGAAATTAGAATGCAAATTATTGCCCAGACATGTATTTTTCATAGTCACCGACCCTCATAGTGGCCCATGGTGCCGAATACTTTAAATACAT
The DNA here is from genome assembly GCA_031216915.1 of Pictodentalium vernedei. Lineage (NCBI taxonomy): Eukaryota > Metazoa > Mollusca > Scaphopoda > Dentaliida > Dentaliidae > Pictodentalium > Pictodentalium vernedei. Next base: position 226,637,911 of record CM062293.1, read on the forward strand.
TACAGTACGATCGTTGAGTGTTCATTAGTTTCCCGACGTTCGTTACAGATGAACTGTCCTGCCCCGCCCTGCTAAGGGGGTGGGGAATGGGGCAGACTACCCGTATTCCTGTATCTACAGAGCTGCATGATTACCCCCCCCCCCCCCCGAGACTCAACGGCGATGCTCCATGAATCTTATGCAAACCACCACCACCACCCCCCCCCCCCCCCACCTTCGCATCATATGAGAGAGAGAGTGAGAGAGAGAGAGACACACACACACATTAATTTGTAGTAAGCACCCGCCACGGACATATATTATAATTCTATGTACATTGCATGTATCATTGCTTTACTTTACTCCATGTAAATGGAATAAGTACTGAATAAAATCAAATCAAATAAAATCAAACCAAGGTGTACTCTTCCCTTGAGTGGAACAAGGCGTCATCTACAATGCTTTAGCATTGCAGATGGCGCTTTGTTCCACCTCAAGGGGTGATATATGTGCAAACAAGGCGTAACTGGATGTAGGATGAGTTGCCATATTCAGAATTTATTTATTTATTTATTTATTTATTTATTTATTTATTTATTTATTTATTTATTTATTTATTTATTTATTTATTGGTGTTTAATGACACATATTTCAGCACAGTGGCTAATCACGACCACGACAGTTTTACGGGTGGAGGAAGCCGCAGTACCCGGAGAGAACCACCCAGCAACGACGAGCAACTGTCAGCTCCCCAACATACGAACTCCACACAAGCAGGGTTAGCATTGGCTGAAGACAGGTGCACCATCGACGTGCGGTACGCCTTAGTACATAACGTCACCGTGCCCCCACGTAGGTAATGGTGGTGAAGTGTCTTGCCCAAGGACACAACGCGGTTGCCGCAGGTGGGATTCCAACCGAAGACCTCTCGGCTTGCATCCTGCACCTCTACCTACAGACCCACCTCCACCCCCCCCCCCCCCCCGCCCCGCCATCTTCAGAAAGTCGACAATACAGAAATGTATGCAATCCAAACTTTCCGGGATTCGAACTCATTCGAATAATCGAGATGGTTTCGAATCAAATCGATTCAGTGAAAATAATCGAAACCTAATCGAATCTCGAAGGTTCCCCGGGCCCTAGGACAGACAGAGAGAGTTCTTCAGTAACATGAAGCAAATCAATTCAATGAATTTCAATTTACGATAATAATGTTGCACTCTGCCGGTTAAATTGTTCCATACACGAAAGAAAATATTTGTTTTATTACGATTTATTCGGTAGTGCCTTTTGGCACTTTCCAATAAACTGTCACAGAATTTAAATTAAAATGATTCTTACGTCCCAAATTAAACTGGGGCACTAATTGTTACGGACCCTAAAATTAAATGTTGACACAGTGTATGTGTGTGGGTGGGTGTATTCGAACAAGGTTACGATTACCCCGCTCCATCTTTAGTCATGGATTTGGTCGAAAATTCAGACGGTTCTTTCGAAAAGTTGCCCTTAAAGAACAAACATTTCACGCTAAAATACCAGCTGGCAGAATGACGGATGTACAGTCACACTTTAGAAGCATATTTCAAAAACCTTCCGCGTGGGGGTCACTCTCTCTTAATCGGAGGGCCAGAACAAAGAATTATCCGACAATAATTGCTGATGCTATGCGTCGGTGCATCCGGACACTATAGTTCATAAAAAAGAACTCGCGGTTTGTTTTGTAATTTATTCAGCAGAATCTTTGGAACTTTCCAGTAAGTTGTCATAAAATTTGGGATAAAATTATTATTACAGACCAAATTAACACTGGGCGGTATTTTTTAAGAGCCAGAAAAATAAAATCTCAGACATGAAATTTGCGGGGAAAAGCGTCTAAGGTTGCAGACACTGGTGGCATGCCACGATGCTATGCATCGCGAAATTTGTGGAAAGTTTTATGTGCTAAGTGCTTGATCCACCCCCTCCTCCCACTCCCCAGAAAAAACAGTCAATGTCACTGGTTTAACAGTACCAAAATACAATATCAACAGGGCCGAAACTAGGTCGCCGGATATGAGGCGGGGGTGAAAGTTTCTGACAAGGGTACTAATGTGGCATGCAGCAGGCATACCTTCAATTGTGACACACTGGTTTCGGAGCATCCTCTGTTGGTGAGCGGGGTATGACAAGAATATTCTGAAGAAACCAGGGGGGGGGGGGGGGCGCCAAAAAATGCCAGGATACAAGGTCCGGATGGGTGGGTGGGTGGGTGGGTCCGAGCCCCACAGTGCAGTTTTTGCCTGTGTCATGCAATCTTTTGCCAAATATCATTTTACAGACAAGTAATTACAACCAAAGTGAATTCAAGTGCTTAGATTCATAACTTAGAACAGAATAGAGCATTGATAATGTGTTGGGGGCTCCATGTCAGACTTTTTTTCCCATGTTTTACACTTCATTAGGGGGTGGGTCCTGTTCTGGGTCTGGCAAAAATTTGCAAAACAAAAAAGTGATTCCCATCTATTTGGTCATGATTTTCACTCCTTTGTATTTCTACTAAGGCAGTATGCCTCTTATTAGAGCTTTGTAGCTCCTATTATTTGATTCTTCTGTAAGTCTCAGGGTGCCTCATGCCATTGGTCTAGTGTGCTTCCATGTATGGAATAACTGGAAAGATTGATAGCATAAAAATCTTGATTGTGGAAAACGTGTATAATTCCAAGGTAAATATGATTCTAGAGACATTAACTTAAAAAAATAAATAAGAGGCAATTGAGCCGCAATTCATCTCAGACAAGCCATCCTGACATGGGTCAAAGAACTTCAGTATTAGGTCTCTCTCAGACCATCTGTAAAAACTAAACATTTAACCGAAAAGTAATAAAATGAAAAACAACTATTTCTTGTGAACAGTTGAAGATATCCAGGTGGGAACAATATATTTTGGGCAGGGCTTCTTGGTGGTGGGATTCGACTGGTGTCTGAACAGCATAGACATATTGTACATCGGGGTAAGGGTTGTGTTGCTTGGAACATGAATGGGTGTTTATCTGCAATTCAGTTGGTGGAGATGGGTTCCAGTGGTTACCTGGGGGGTCTGATGCTGCATTTCCGTTGTGGCTTTATATGCAGAGAGATTGTTTTGGGGCCATCTGTGGCTAGGGATGCCTTGGATGCCCAAGAGCAGGGCTGGGATATCGGACAAGTTGGTTTGTGGCACCTTTCATGTTTGGGAAAAGTATTTATTTATTTTTTTTTTTTTTTTTTGATTTAGGTAATTTGAATACTTCGTTAAACAGATTTTATAAATTGGGGGTGGGTCCCCAATTGTCTTTGAGGAAAAACTGTGCGGGAGGGGTGGGTGTCCACGATATGCATGACTGGCAAAAATTTGCATCCCGGGGGTGGTGGGTCCCAAAAATGAAAATGAGCGATGTCAAACTGTGCAATATCTCTGGTCCCAGCTGATGGTCTGCGTTATACAAGACTGACAGGCAGCGCGCCATAATATTTTACAAAATTTGTTCTTCGGGTTGTTGATTTCATTTTATGGTGGCAAGAATATTTTCCAGACTGGAAGACAGAAATTGCGGTTAATTGTATGATTTGTATCATTACGAGCAATTCTCCACAGGTGCACTGAACATCCGACATGAGTTTGGGTTCTAAACATTTGGAAATGTCTATTTTTTTCTCCCCAGGGCCCAGATAATGAAAGTGTGTGTGTCGGAGGGTGGGGTAGGCGGGGTGGTGTGGAGGTGGGTTGGGGTGAAGAAGCATTATGTACTCAGTTTATCCAGGGATATAGCTTATAGCTGGAGGGCCTTCAATGGGGAGGTGGGTGGTGATCAGTTAGATTTCGATACCCTCACCCCAACTTGTCTACGGGGAGGTAACGGGTCGGGGTAACGTCTAGTTGTCCCTGTTGGGATTTCTGTGCCACGAGTATTTATGTAAAGTTTATGGTATCGACCCCAAAATCGTGACAATATCCACTTGTGTAAAGTTATTTAAATACATCACCCCACCCCCACCCCATTTCCCCCCATGCACCCTGATGTCGAAATGTAAAAATTTCAATGGGCAATGTTTTACCATAACGTCGCCGGAGTGCTAGAGTGTCCTATGTCCCATATGGGACATAGGACACTCTAGCACTTAGGCGACGATAATGCGACTAGGAATTTAATCCATTCAATGTTGTTTGGCAGAGCACCTTGAGCAGAATTTAAAATATTTTTCCAAATTAAAAAAAAAAAATCCTTTTTTTTTTAAAAGGTTGCTTCTTTTCCCTTGCTGGATTAAGCTCCACGAGCCCGCTTCAACGAAGGGATGTAAGCGATGTTTTTCAACAACAATTTTGAAGAAATAAACTTCGTATATAGTCATTTCTTTGTATTCAGCCGAAGAAATTTGACCAATTTTCTTCATGAAGGATAAAAGGTCAGTGTCTTCTGGGCACATATTCTACAATATTTTCTTAACTTTATCGAAGAGACATTACTTTTTTCTAAAAAATGGAAGTAGATGTTACGAAGCATCATTTCCTTGGTGCTGTCAGCAGAATTTTTATGTTTATTTTTCATGCATCAACGAGAACGCCAGAACGGTTCGTAAAAAAACTAACATTTCTCAAAATCTTCAACCAAGGCTTTGGTGTTAAAGATAATTTATTTATTTACTGCTTAAGGTAACTTATTTCACTTCCTTCCCGTGGTTCACATGAGGAAGTGTTAAAGATGAGCATGGGTTTGTTTGTTTGTATGTGTGTGAAGGAGCGGGGTAAGGAGGCACCCTCTATATTTATACAGCTAAGATAGGCCGACATTTCATGTCCAGAATGTTCAATTTTAAAAATTATTTAACGTTATAGAAAGTCAGCGTTAGTTTTAAATATTTTTTTTTATAATGTCGACAATCACAAATAAACCAGGACACACACCCGTCTAAGATGTGAGGGCAACCATACGAGATCTATTGAAAAAAATATTGGTATCACGTCAAAAAATTCATATTTGTTTAAGTATATTGCATACTCGCCAGCTTCAGAATTGTCTCGTCTGGCTCTATTTACTGGAATGAGCTAAATCCACAATAAATTGTGCCAAACTTGACTTAACATGATTCTAGTATCCAAAAACAACGTTGCGGTATTTGTTTTGAGCTCCAAAACTAATCTTACATCAGTTGTTAAGAACCGGAATAAAGTATGACGTTTACAGTGGTGATCCAGGACCCTTTTAAATATGTTCTAAGATAGAATCCTCTCTTGTAATACGAGAGTCAAAACGACAGAAATTAGCGATGCAATGCGTCGCCTCGTGGCATCACTCGTGTAGTCCAAACATGGATCCAAAGGCCGTAATATAATTTTTTGGTGTGGTATATCACGAGATAGCAGGATGCAAAACACTAAAAAAAATCATATAACGGCCATATAGGGTCCAAGTTTGGACTACCACTTGTTGCAATGTAGCGATGGGGGGTTTATGACCTCGACACCTTTCACCCAGAAAAAGCTCTCTACGTCACCGTCTTTATTATGTCAAAAATACTGCAATAGTAAATGGGCCTTGCATAGAGTAATGTGGGAGCGCGGATGCTGTGAGGTTACATAATTGGACTTTAAACCGAAAGGTCCACGGTTCGATCCTCTTCCAGGGGCAACTGCGTCGTGTCCTTGGGCAAGGCACTTCATCCCGATTGCCCGGTTGGAGTCACGGTGGCGCTGTGTAGTAAGACGTACTGCACATCGATTGTGCACTTGTCTTCAACCAGTGCTAACCCTGCTTGTGTGCTTGTGTTTATACTCTTGAGTTCCAAATAAACATACCCGTATGTTTATCAATTTTCGGAATATTTGCCACCCTGTACGAAGTTTATTTGGGCCTGTATGTTTTCTAAAAATACCATCAGTTGCAAGTGAATACCTCATATTGGAGACATATTATGGGTACTTTAGTCTGTTTTAGACTCCTCCTAACTCACACAGACTGTTACATGGGCTTTAATGTCCAGTGACAGTCCTATATGGGTAAGTGGTGTTACAGAAATGACAGTACCTCTATCGTGATTTTCTACTGTGTACTTTTCTTCTGCCCTGCACTTCTATTTGTATTCCTCCAAGATCCCCCCCCCCCCCGCCCCCTGGACTTATATTATTCCGACCTGTACTTTGTTGGAACTCAAGAGTAGTCAGCAACTTGGGGAATCTGTCAGTTGCTCGCTGTTACTCGGTTGTTCTCTCCAGGTACACCGACTCCTTCCGCCCGTAAAACTGTCCGACACGAGGTGACCCTGTCTGTTGAACGTATTGTTAATCCCAAATAAATAAATAAATAAATAAATAAATAAATAAATAAATAAATAAATAAATAAATAAATAAATAAATAAATGTCGAGTAATATAAGAAGAGAGTTTGGTTTTTGTCGTAAGCAATACAACCCAGATTGTATGATTTTTGCGCAAACAAAAATCGGCCGTTCGATGGCGAGACAACGTAATTGTTTGTTTATTGGAGGTTAACGATACTTTTAATTGCCAGGGTCATATCGTGTCGAAGAGACATCATAATAAACGAAAACGGCTGAAGGATTAAATTATTACTACAAAAACAATAGTTTTATTTCGTGAGATTTAATGCAGACACACCATGGTTAACGCGATCAGACAAGTGGCGACGGAAGAGGAGCCCCCCCCCCCCCCCCCCCCATAACCAAATAAACAACATAATTTTCAATAGTTTCGACCAGTAGATTTGAATTTCAACACGTGCAGGGGGGCGGGGGGGGGGGGGTAGGTAAAAAGTTGCAGACACCGATGCCGATTTTTTGTTTTTGACCGGTCGGAGGACCCACCCACCCATCGGGGTTATCTGAACCACCCCTAAATACATGCTTCTGCATCATCCTTCCCACCATACTGCACCATAACCAATTTTATCATACAGTATTGAGTGATTGACCTTGTACAGTAGGACAGATCTTGAAAGAACATCCGTTTTATCAGACCAAAGTGGTCTCTTAAGGCAGATGGTCTCCCAAAACAAATCAAATATAGAGTAAAGCTGGTATGTCCATATAAAACATGGTCTCGAAAGACATCGGTCTCTTAAGGCATGTTCTATTGTAATTTATTAACACTCTTGAATGTCATATCACTAACTTTTTACCTATAGTTATCTCTCCATGTGTTCAGATATGTTGTAGAAATCAACAATATATATGGTATTCGACAGAGTTCAGAGAGCTTTGTAAAATATCATACAAATTGTTGATTTTTTTACCACATGCATGAACCAGCATGGACTGACATGAAGAGAGATAATTGCGGATGAGAAAGTATACTTCAACATCAAAGTGAAGGGTGTTGATGTAGCAAAAAAATCTCAATGCAGCAGTATGCAGCTCTACGTATGTGGTTTTTTAATTTTTGCAGATGACAGCAGGTAAATAAATAGAAAATGGATGAGAAGCAACTTAGCTGTAGATATTGTGCTCAGCAATTCTTTTCAATAAATGATATTAACTTTAAGAGACATGAAGAAGCATGTAAAGCGAAACCCCCTGCATTGTATTACTATAAGCTGAATCATAGCTCAGCCGCAATAACAGTTTTATAATCGTATATAACCCATGGTAGGTACCCCCCTGATAACTTGAGTGTCTTTTTATTGCTTCTTAAATGATACTTCACTGATTATGGTATACAATTTTGCCCAAAAGTGTCTGAGGAAAAAATTTGCAAGCATCGGAATTTTTTTTGTTTGTTGTCCTCCTTGACCACCCACCCACACCGGCATCGGTGTTTTGCTAATTCCCCCCCCCCCCCCCCACGACACGTGATCAGTTTTTCCGACTGCGGTTGGCGATCGGTTGCGATTTTCCACTTTTCGATGAAATTCTCTGGCTTTCCCAAATAGCTGACAAAATTTTCCGAAATCTCAACTCGAATCTGTGGCCGGTCCGGTTTTTCGAAATCATCGTTCTGTTTCCCTTACATACAATGACCAGGCTATACAAGGACTATAGACAGGCACCTATTCAGCCAATGCCTACTCCTTCCAACTGGCTTCCAGTTAGTCTCCTGAACAGCCCACTAGGTATTCACCTAATGGGCTGCACAGGAGACTAGCTGCCAGTCCTTATGTAGCCTGGTCATTGTTTCGGAAAAGTCAGGGACCTACCTGAGGAAATGTATTTATCTTGTGGATAAAATGAGTCGATTTAAGTCCGGGGGAGGCCTCAGAATCCATCTCACGGGTTAAAAATTACAAATCTTACCCGGGGAAGCCCCCCACCCCCCTCCATCGAGAGGGAAATGCCTCTACTCGAATTCTTAACACCGGCCTGCGTACCCTCGGGACATAGCCTACATATGGCATGTCGTGCTGGGACCCCAACCCCACTTAGAAATCGAACTGATCACACTCTCCCCCATTAAAGGCCCTCTAGCTACGTCCTTGAACGCGATACGCCTAATATTGTTCTGGGATACTCCATACCAAACCTCAGATCAAGCCAACGAAATCGTTCATTACGAAACCATGTTCCAACAACATAAAACCTTTTTTCTAACATTCGTAGAATGTGTGTTTTGTTTATGAATTCATCAAACCAGTCAAAGTTGGTTTGCCCGACAACGACGCTTGTCTGTCCAGACAGTCTTTCTGGCGCGAACAAATTAACAGACAGCGCACCACAATATTTTACCATAATTGGGATTGTGGTAGTCAATTTCATTTTATTGTGTCACGTATCGTCTCAAGGCTAGAAAATAGAAGAAGCGCTGAGAATTTATTTATTTATTTATTGGTGTTTAAGGTCACATACTTATGCACGAATGGCTAGTCATGACCGTGACAGTTTTACGGGTGGAGGAAGCCGGACTACCTGGAGAGAACCACCGAGCAACGACGAGCAGCTGCCAGCTCCCCAACACAGGCAGGGTTAAGTTGGTTGAAGACATGCGCACCATCGACGTACAGTACGCCTTAGCACACGGCGTCATCGTGCCCCCATGTGGACAGTTGGGGTTAAGTGCTTTGCCCAAGGACACAACGCGGGAGTCCGAATCGATCGCTAAGACGGTCACCCATCCGAGGATTAACCGGGCTCGACGTTGCTTAACTTCGGTGATCTGACGAGAACCGGTTACCGCAAAGCCACCGCGCCTCCACAAGCGCTGAGAAGTGCGGAACATTAATAACACAGCACGTTGCAAATATTAATTTGTTTACCTGGGACTATGCCCCAAAATAATGACACTGAATTGTCATGGAAGATATCACCAGTGTTCAAAGGGTTAACAATACAGTCAACGGTTACGTTAACTCTTAACCCGCGGAGTATTTTCAAGATATTTTTCATCAAAAATAGTCATGGCTGTTGCGCAGCAGCCATGACCAGATTTGATAAAAAATTAATCCAAATGTAAAATTAGAAATCTTTGGTGAAAAAATCCATTAAATTTACAGGGTGAAAATTTTACCATATGCACTCAAATTATACTTATTTCAGTGACAAGAGAAACCCTGTGTTGGGTAAGAATATCTGCCAGCAGCATGGAAGAGTTAAACCCAGGCCTTGAGTATGGATTCTAAAAAAAATAGCCACAAAATGTCTCAAATTGTTTTTTCCTGAGTGCAGATCGCGGCCAACGGTGGCGGTATATGCCCACTAAAATTTTAGAAAGAAAGCATCATGCCCCCCCCCCCCAATAATAATAATAATAATAATAATAATAATAATAATAATAATAATAATAATAATAATAATAATAATAATAAACGAAAGCAAAAGCACAACATAATTCTGCATTTCAGGGTGGGCGAATTTCTTCTAAATCACGCTGATGGGGCGCTTCACATTGAAACATTTGTACATGTTATTCTTTCAAACTTTTGAAGAACAATCATAGTCCTTAGCCATCATCTGACAAATGCCCATGCATTCAAGTTTTGAAATATTTCCCCTTTTCTTCTCATTCCAATCACAGGCCATAAGCTAGAGTACAGGGATGGCAGGTTACGACTGTTACTAAACCATATGGGGTAGTTTTTCACCCGATGAGCATTAACCTTTATTTATTATTATTTATTTATTGGTGTTTAATGGCTAATCATGACAGCACAGGCAGGGTTGGATTGGTTGAAGACATGCGTACCATCGACGTGCAGTACGCTTTAGTACACGGCGTCATCGTGCTCACATGTGGACAATAGGGGTTAAGTGCCTTGCCCAAGGACACCACGCGGGAATCCGAATTGATCGCTCAGACGATCACCCATCCAATGATTAACCGGGCCCGACGTTGTTTAACTTCTGTAATCTGACGAGAACCGGTTACCGCAACGCCACCGCGCCCCATGAGCATTAACATTGTAAGGATGAAGCATAAGAATTACTAACAAACATTTAGCTCATCGACAACTTATGAGCCTCTTAATTCAATTAAACTCACAGCAGTAACTATTCTTTCAAACTTTTGACGGACAATTCTCTCCCAAGTTCCAAGCCATCATCTGATAAGTGACAAATATTTCATTTTTCTTCCAAAACACAGCACGAGACCTTCTCAATGAAACAAGTTCAAAGAACTCATTCTAATAACACGTCATTATCTTAAATATTGCACCTTCTTAACAATCGTAAATATTGTCACTCACCGCTCAAGTCGTGTGTTCAACAGCGACTCGTTTGTTTGGACAAATCAATCAAAAAAGGGGAATTTTTCAGAACTCGGAAGTGGAAGATCTTTGAACTCTTCTTCTATCATCAGGTGATTCGAAAAGCAGGTAGTAACCTACCTCAGACAAGGAAGAAATCCCAAGGTTGGAGACCTCGCCCCGTAACTAGGATGAAGTAATAAATCGCCGGTATATTAATCTGTGGGGTTAGAATTGCATCAAAATAATAAAATGTCAATGGTAATGCGACGCATTGTGAGAGTGGGCGAATATCTGTTAATTTGGGGATTAAATGAAGGTGGGGTATTATTAGCCACCAGCCTTATCAACTAGGAGGGAGTTGCGACTATGGTGCATATACACACACACTTAATTTGCGAGGGTGGCATGTGTTCCTTTTGTATATTCGTCTGTTATGCATGAATGTTGAAGCTCCGGAAATTGATTGCGTGGGTGGCAGTTGAATTGGGGCGGGAGGCAATTATTACAACGAGAGCGCAGTTGCTACAGTAATTTTTTGGCAGTGCATTGGATATGAACCGCATTATCCAAAGGCGCTGCCCCCCCCCCCCTCCTTTCCGTGAGGCTGGAGGAGCAAGGAGGCAGCGCATGTCCTTTTTCGTCAGACGAGCACTTGTGGAAAAGACTTTATTTTCCGAGAAAACTCTCTAGTATTCGTCTGTAACGTATTTTACGCGTGCCAGTGCTAAAAGGCGGAGGGGTGGGGGGGGGGGGGGTGAAGGGAGGGGGTATATCAGGTTTAATGACGAAGTTTGTTCGATAATCAGCAAACAAAGAATCCATACAATCGGCAGTGATTTCTAAAGCTTTCTACCATCCCTTGAGTGTTACAAAGGTGCCATCTGTAATGCTTTAGCATTGCAGATGACACCTTGTTCCACTCAAGGGAACAAGGTGTCATCTGCAATGTGTGGAGGCACGGTGGTGCTGTCTTTGATACCCGGCAATTGCTGCTAAGTACTTTATAATATGAGTTTGAGCTTGAGCCATATCTTGTGTATACGAATTCAAGTGGTGATATGTCGATATTCACCCGTCTCCGAATAAGTAATCATTGCCTTGCTATCGAAAAGGGACGCCTCCCCTTGAACTTGAAAATAGGTTATGCTGTGTTTATTCAATGCGACAAATAGAAGACGAGAAACATTTCACAACGGAGTGTCCTGCATATGTCGAATTAAGAACTATATTATTTGACACCATGCAGAAATATCATATGATCTTTCGTGAATTAAATATCGATGAACAAATGAATCTAATTATATCAAATAATTGTCCAGAAATTGTGTCGAAAGTTAGCAGCGTAATCCGACAGTTCTTTGATACCCAGCAATTGCTGCTAAGTACTTTATAATCGTTTGCATATTGAGATTTACCTGTCACGTATTTGAATTATAATTCATATATATATATATGTATGTTCTTTTCTCTATGTATATGTTCATCGTTGTTATTCAATCTGTCGATATGGATGTTTTACTGCAATTAAATTTATCTTATCTTATCTTAAGCTAGAGAACAGGGTTGGCAGGCTACTACTGTTACTAAACCATAATGGGGTAGTTTTTCACCCGATGAGCGTTAACAATTTCTAAGGATAAAACATAAGGAGTATTAACAAACATTCAGCTCATCGACCACAGACGATCTTTTTAATTCCATTAAACCCACTGCAGTAACAGACCCCCCCCCCGCCCCACCCTCCCCCTCAAATTACAGAAGTGTTCCACAATTAAAGGGTATTTCAGATAGTTTGGTTTGTTTTTATGCTTTTAGTCCCATTTCATATGTGATTAAACTGAAAAATGAGAATTTTAGAATTTATGCTACACCCGACCAGTTTACAAATTGTGGATTTCCTGTTTTTCTATGCAAGTCTTAATTGCCTATATTGGCAGCCAAGACCAGCCTAGAAACAACAGCCAGGGTACTTGTAATGTAGCTTCGATTTTATCCAGGGACTGCTTTGGGGCACATTTTCTGCGGCAATAAAACCGATCAAGGTTGGAATTTGTTCCCCCCAAGGGTTAATACGTCGTCTGAGGCACCAATGAAACCTGAAAAGCCAAACAGGGGCACTTCAGACAGTCAGTATTACATATATTTTCTTCAAAATATATTGTTTGTGGCCAAACAATCACTGACTTGGAATCCCATGTGAACCCTGGGAAAAGAAGCAGTGTGGTAAACAAGAGGCCCCAAGGGGCCTGAGGGCGCTCACCTGACATGGTAGCCTAAATATCAACCCATACAATTGATTTCAACAAGTTGCATCTGCTCCTCCTAAGAAAAGCTTATACCAAATATCCAAAGATTCTGACCAGTGGATCTAAAAAAAAAGATTTTTGATGAATATTCCTCATGTTGATCTAAGTTATAATTCGGGCTCCCACAGAGAGTCCATATATGAACCCAGGGACTTGGCCTTAACAAACTTGAATCTCACCCCCTAAGGATGCTGCATACCAAATATCAAAACATTCCGACTGCTGGATCTGAAGAAGATGATTTTTAAAGAAAATTCCTCATTTTGAACTAAGTTACAATTCGGGCTCCCACAGTGAGTCGAAATATGGACCTAGGGACATGGCTTGAACAAACTTGAATCTCACCCCCCTAAGGATGCTGCATACCAAATATCAAAACATTCCGACTGCTGAATCTGAAGAAGATTTTTAAAGAAGATTCCTCATTTTGAACTTAGTTATAATTCGGGCTACCACAGTGAGCCCAAATATGAACCCAGGGACTTGGCTTGAACAAACTAGAATCTCACCTCCATAAGCATGGAGCATACCCAATATCAAAAGAATCTGCCTGCTGGATCTTGAGAAGAAGATGTTCAAAGAAATTTTCCTGAAATGCACTAAGTTCAAATTTGGGCTCCTATACTGAGCCCAAATATAAACCCAGGGGACCGATTTGAACAAACTTGAATCAGATCCACCCCACAATGTTGCATACCAAATATCAAAAGATTCTGCCTGCTGGATCTGGAGAAGAAGATTTTTTTAAGAAATTTGCCTGAAATGCACTAAGTTCGAAATCGGGCACCTATACTGAGCCCAAATATGAACCCAGGGGGCCGATTTGAACAAACTTGAATCAGATCCACCCTATAATGTTGCATACCAAATATCAAAAGATTCTGCCTGCTGGATCTGGAGAAGAAGATTTTTTAATCTTTTTCCCATTGCCTACAGTGTTAAAAAGTGCTGACTCAGCACTTTTTCAAAAATCCTGAAAAAAGTACCTTGTGATCAAATCGATACGGATTTTTTTAACCATTCTATTCTACTGGATAAAAGTAAGTTTTATACAAAATAAGAATTCTCTGTGCCGTGTAGTTTTGGAGATATGGCAGTTTTAAGGTTTTCCCTATTTTTAGCTCCCGAGGCTCCCACGGGGCAATGAGAAAAATGTTTTTTACATCAATCAGCTACTTATGACCCATTATCATCGCATATCAAAATTGGTTCAAATCGACCTCACGGTTCAGAAAATAGAAATTTTAGGCGTGGCCAAAATTTTTGCCCCTCCCATAACGAAGGCAAATAATGCCCGACAAACTTCTCTTGAACAAACTTGATTCTAAACCTTAAAAGGACTCTGTATACCATATATCAAGTCTCTGCTACTGGTGGTTCATTAGAAGAAGATTTTTAAAAAAATTGGCCGTTTTTCCCCCACACCTCTGCTCAATATGAGCCGAAACCTAATTTGGATAAAAATCAAAATGCCCCTATATAACCACTACTTACATGAAATTTAATTAAAATGTGGCCAGTGGTTTAGGAGAAAGAGGCTCAAACACCACCTCACCTTCACGACGGACGACAGACGACGGAAGTAGTATGTAATGTGGTTTTGAGTCCTCATTTGGATGATCTCATTTGGAAGATCTCATGTGACGGCATGTCACGTGACCTAGTGCCGCCATGTTGTGTTGTCATGGTAACCAGCGTGAGCGGCCATCTTGTGACGTCATCTCCATAGTGATACGTGGTGTGAGTGTGCATGCGCAGCGCGTGTTGTTAGGGTGATACGTGTTTCCGTTGTCCATTTTGTATACTGGAGGCCGCCATCTTGGTTTCTATGGTAGCACGTGATTGCTATGTTACCTATGTTAATTTTTCTGCAATAAGACGGGGTATGTTCAGAGGGTATGTTCGATTGTAGAAGAGTAAATCTAATTACCATAAACAACCCAACAATCTCTCCAAATCACCAAAATCCACCCAAAATTACCGAAATTGACTTTACTTGATACGGATTTTCCATTTTATCGGTTTAGCACGTAGTGCTATAGTACCGAGAGGGTATCGGGGGTGTGTTCCTTTGTAGAAGAGTATTTTTCTGGTTCGGATTCTTTCAGAATCCCTTTATTTTGGATCCTGTGACGTATTATTTCCCAATTAAGAATAGCACGTAGTGCTATAGGACAAATTTACCCACAATCCATTATTTAAATTACAAGTAGGACCCATATGCGTACATGAAGGCCATGAAGCTAAGTTCCACCATATACTCATATGAGGATCTACCCAACAGATGTGTCGTACGAGGTCTAATTTACTATCCCTCATTTTGATTTTTCTTTGTACTTCGATGGAAAGTTAAAAAAATAACAACACTAAATATAAATTTAAATTTCTTTTATTCAACAACACAAATATATCTTTTTATGGTATGTACATTGTCAGATATTCATAAACAGTCTTTCTGCAGACTGGACATCTTCTCAGTGGTTTACAGCAGTCTTTGCACAGGCACAAATGGTTGCATGGTTGCGGAGCGACATTGGCTTCAGCTAATAAACACACACTACATTTTGTCCTCCGTGAATCTTCTTCTTGAAATGATGTGTCCATTTCTTCTTCTTCTTTGAAGGCCATTTCTTCTTCTTTTTTCAACGTCCATGAATTCAGGTGGTAAATTATGAATGTAATAACAGTCTGGAGAATATTTTCTGTGTTCTTCTATAACATCATCTTCTGTTTCCCAAAAACGAACAATAATACCACAATGAAAACATTGAGTTCTGTCTCCTGTCCCCAAATAAAAGAATCCAGCTTTTGTCAGTTCATTCGGGGTTTTCACACTTTCACTTTGTAACATGAATTGAAATGTCTTGAGACGATTTTCCTCCAATGCATACTTGATGTGTTTTGGTGGCCTTTGTTCTGGTGTCTTTCTTATTTTTTCTTCTCCACGTAATAATTGCTCCAGTACTGGGGGTGGAACATCACGAAAATACATTTCGAATGAAACGCTCATTCTCTCTACAAAGTCTCTTGGATTTCTTGTTTCTTGGTTTCTTGATTGATAATCATTCAGTGCCATCCTGATCAAACATGAAATAGTGAACATTCTTCAATCCTTCTAATCTTCATTCTTCTTTGGTTTTCTTTCTCTTTTTGGTTTGGGTTCTCCTATTTCAAGACTTCTCTTCTTTGCAATATCCACTGCTTTGGTCACTTGTTCCCAATCTCTGGTGGTAAACTGGAACCCAACGCCGTTCTTGAACAGTTGAATCTGTAAATCATTGTTAAGTTTGAAGACGGTCACATTAGTAGACAACCTTCTTCTTTGGCTGTCGAAACACAAATGAGCTGAACACCAAGTGCACCAGTTTTTATAGTTTTCCTTCAATGCAGCGACATCTAGTGGCTGGTTTCCTCTATGACGTCATTAACCAACACATCATTATCCATTAGATCAGTGGTAAACATGTTGGATATGGTTTCCATCGGTACAGCGCGACAGCGATGTTTCAAGTAAAAGAGACAGTATTGTCCACACACTGGTAATGGTCCTTGAAGGCTTTTCGTATTATACTTCCAATATCTGGAATTCTTCTTCAGAAAATTCTCGAATGGTGTGTGTTGTGGTGGTAATCCATAGGAATCAAAGTATTCTGCGTTGTGGTGACTCACAAAGAGAGCCACCCAATGTTCTCCTTTTCTGTGGTCTGGATCCGTGTTGGCTATCAGAGCCACTGGTCTGTGATCTGGTAATCTTCTTGGTAATTTGTTTCTTGAAAATACACCCAAACATATTCTCTTCAAACAACTATCTGATTGAAGTGCATTCTCTAACTTCAACGTGTTCATGTTGAGTAATCAAAGATTACTTGCCTATTCTTATCCACTTCTATGATGTTCTGGAATTCTACATACACCAGTACGTTGATTGTGTTTGGTAATGGGTTTTCGAAATGGACTTCTAGTCTCAAGTTTCCTCTCTTCACCAGATCGAAGTGTTGTCCATGTGATAGATCTGGAGTCAGGTCGAATACGAATAGGGTGTATCCATTTATGTACTCTTCTCGGCTGATGTGGTTTCCTTCATTCTCATACATTTGTCCAGTTCCTTGGAACAGAGTTGCATAACATCTCGCCACTTCTTGTTGTTCGAATCTAGGTTGTAATGGTTTGGCTGGAATCTGCTGCCCATCCACGTACAATGCCAAGTAATTGATTTTGTAGTTCTTGAAATTATATGGATTCTTTGAAAAGTTTCCATTGAAAGCATCGTTGTCTACACATCCCACTACGATGCGTTTAGGTAGTTGACCTAAAAATAAGTTTTCTTGTGTAATGCTCAGATATTCTTTTGGCACCGAAAACACCTTGGTTTCCACACGGTCGATAGGATATTTTGCAGTTGCTTTTGTTAGTGTTTTCTGTGAGCCATTCTCACGAATGATTGGAGTCTCTCTTTGCGTACAAACATGGATACATCTAGAATTTTGATCTTGTATGTATCGGTATCGGCCATCAATGCGAAAGCATCTTTGTCTCTATTCATTTTAACATGAACATTAACTCCATTCAGCAAGTAACGAGTTTGGAAAAACATGTCCAAATGCAATCTTCCAGTCATGTCCACGATTTTACTTTTCTCTATAAATTTCTTTCGAAGAAGAAATCCCTTGTTATCATCTGTCAAATCTTCCATGTGTCCGGCCGTATCCTTGTACCATAATGCATTAGTTAGTTGTGACTTCTTGGCAGCTGGTCCATAACTCAACAAAGTTTCTATGAAAGCTCTGTAGTGATAAGTGTTGTTGGAAGGAGATACCAGTTTTTCATTCAAGCTGATATCGATTTGATTAAATAAGGAATGCATCCATAAATTGACTGGGCCCACTTTGGCATCGGGTGCAATTGATGCCCCATTGGAATCTACAACCGTTGCTTTAACATACAAGTATGTATGTGCCAAATTCAAATAATCGTCTCCTAATCCTGCAATGTGGAATTCTATTGGACCACTGTTTCCTATAGTCGCCAAAGGCCTGTGTTCTACCCATTGCCCATGTTCCACACTAGTCTGTGTTGGTGGTATGGAAAACAAGTCGAGTTCGCTGTTGACACACTCACAAGATTTTTCATTAATGAGAGACATCATGCACCGAGATGGTCTTGGGTCTGAACAGTTCTCCTTCTTTTTGTCGATTTGCAAGTTTTGCATGGTGTTGGCCTTTTTATACTTTTCCTGCCGGGTGGTTTTGAACCACCAACCACTTCATTCCAAGCTCCTGCACCAGCCTCTTTGACTCGTTTGATTTCTGCCTTTTTTACATTTTTCCCTTCAATGACATCTTCGGCAAAGGCTGCTCCTTTTCTCACGAGTTGTTTTCCCACGGTCCTGGCTGTAGTTTTCAATAAAGGTAACACCATATTCTTCAGTCCTCCCAATATACTTCCCAAACCATACCCTCTCTGTATTTGAGTTCCAGAAAAAGCTGGTAGACCGTTCCCAGCTTGTTTCGTGTAATATTCTTCGTATAATTTGGACTTACAACAGTAAGGCATGTTTATGTGAAATGAAGAGATCTACGATTTCTGAAATGAAGTGTCACTGTCACTTTCCCGAACTCGAATGGTACTATGGCTCCTGTGTCACCCCTTATATACATCTGGACGGTACTGAAATTTTTTCGTTCTACTGGTACATAATACACATTCTCAAATGTTTTAGAGATGATATCCCCATATTTCCCACGCACGGGTACGATACGAAGAAGTGGTATTCTTGTATCTCCTATGACTAGGTCACAAACGAAGTCACAGTATACATAGAGTGAATAAAATCCTTGGTTGACATCGGCAACTCTGGAAGAATTGTAAGTTCCTGATTTAAAAACACACTCATTAAATCCCAAAATATTTTGAAGAGTAGGGCTCAATGTGACCACAACTCCATCACGTACCATGATACGAACTTTACCAGTCACTTCATCCAGTTCAAAAGCTACCTTATCGTGACGAGGCAAGAGTAATTCTTTAACACCATTGATAGCTCGTATCACATCAATGGGATCCGAATAACGACCTTCCTTGAGAGTAAGACGGTAATTCTTTTTCGAAGACCAGAACACTGTAACGAAAGCTTCTTCTCCACGAATATTGAACCAAGTATTTGGATACTGAATCTCTGCCAGACCTACTTCCCATTCTCCCATGAGATTCACTGGTTGTGATAACTGAGTGGTGTACGTAGTCAACGTGTTTTCTGGAAACACGTTCATAGAACTATTACTTGGAAGAGTCAAATAAAACATTACTTTTTCTTAATGGTTGGATTTGGTAGCAAATATCCTATGCTACTACTCAAGAGAGCAGTCCACAACTTGCTGTCTGTGTTTTCGAGAGTGAGATTAACGACACTGGTAATGATGATGATATACAAAATGATTAGTTGTGAAAAGTAAGTGATCTCGCTCCTTGGAATTCTTTTACCAAACAGAGGCCAAGAACCATTCGATCCTTCTTCCATTTTGAAGAAACTTCAGAGGTTCACTTCCTTTTATAGGTGAGCTGACTCTGTTTGATCCACGAATTGAACGAAGTTGGGTATCCCAACCACTTTACGAACAATTCCCTTTTCTTACCTCGACCACGTTTCTTGAGTACGTGTTCGATTTTGTAAATAGTTTTATGTGAAACTCGCTGAAGCTCTTCAGTGTAGAATGACCCTTTCAATATTTCCCCATTATCATCTTGTAAGATGTATGTGACTGGATGTCCTTTCTTGATGGCTACTACTGCGAATAACTCTTCAGTCCAATTGGGCAAATAACCTTTCTCAAAAGTTTTCTTAACTTTATTGATTCGCACTCTGTCTCCTACTTTGTACTTTGGAGTCTTGTGTTTTATGGGTTGCCCATACAACCTTTGCCAAACCTCTTCTTGATTTTCAAAGTTCACGGCAATGGGGGCCATACCTATACTGCGATGTTGAGAATGATTATATGATTTCACCAAATTTTGAAGTGGAAAAGTTAGTGTATTGTTCTTGGTAAAATATTTCCACATTTTGGTTTTTAAAGTTCTATTCAATCTTTCTAATATGGAACATTTTGTTTCCACATTTTGTGAAGTGAAAAAGTCGACTTTGTGATCTTTGAGAAAATTCTGAAATTTTCTGTTAAGAAATTCTTTGCCTTGATCAGTTTGTAATTTTTCTGGTTTACGACCTTGTTTGAAAATTTTACTGAAAGCTTTCACGATGGAATCACCATGTTTGTTTTGTAATGGCATCACCCAAGCATATTTACTAAACACATCTATACATGTCAACAAAAATTTTATGTTTTTGTTGAATTTACTTATGTTTGAAACATCTACCAAGTCAGCTTGCCATTGTGCATCTATACCACTAACTATTACTTTCCTTCTAGGAAATGTACGGCGAACAGGTTTGTGAAGAGTGTATGTGTCTTGAGTCTCTAACCATTTTACAACTTGTTTAGTTTTTTTCTTGGACGCTCTACGAAGAGTGTCTACACCACCAAAACTACCAGGCACTTCAGAATCATAGTACAATGCTTCCATGACTGCCTTGTTCAAGTGTCAACCCTTTTTATACCTTTTTTCGGTCCAGTTTGGCGTTTCTGTTTTCTTTGGTTGTTTAGGTTCCGACTTTATCGGTGCCTGTTTCATAAAATCCCAACGTTCTTTATGACCAATTAATTCTTGGGTATGTTACTATCTCTCAAAGCTTGGGCCAACACTTCCCATCCCTTTGGTTGGAAAGATTTTCGTCTTCTAAGTAAATCGTTTAGAAGATCTGTTACATTCGACCCTACCACTGTTTGATCTTTGTAGTCTAATTCACCCTTCTCATTCCAAGATATATTTGGGTCACCTCTCATACGATTCAACAACAACTTTCCCTTTCTCTTCATTGTCATAGGTACAGAATCGAGAATGTCTTCGTCTTTATTATCTTTCTCGAATTCGACTTTAATTGGTCGAGGAGCCATTACCTTTTGTTGAAATGTCAAGTATCTTTGTAAAATTTGATTATATTGAGTCATATTTTCATCAGCTGAAAGAAAAGGGGCATCGAGAATATCTCTTATTTCTCTATCCAGTGATGAAACAGCCAGTTCATTCGATTGTCTTGGAGTCTCTTGTAAACGTTCCAATAACCTTGGTTCTACCAAAGCCATCTTTTTTGCATATTCCATCATCCAAATATACCTTTAACAGCACCCATTAGTACAGGAGGTAGCAATGCCCCCAAGAATCCCCCTTTCTGCAAGATTTGTCTCCTCTTTTTGTCAGAGGTACCTTTGTTTGCCACTGCCCTCACTAGTTGTTTATGACGAACGAGTTTGGTTCTCTGAGCTTTGGTCAGAGGTACTGCTCCCTTTAGTATATTCGAGGCACAGTCACGCAAACAAGTTATCAATTCTTTGTCTGCATGTTTTAGTATGGATTTGACGAGTGCGGGTTTCGATTTAATAAGAACCTTGAGAAGAGCGATGTTGCACTTGAGACGGTCAGACATGCTTCTGACTCGAGTCAGACTTGTTGCTCCCCTTTTATACTTTTCGGAGGTACACATATTGGGTTTCCCCTGGGGAAATTTGATGTGTTCAGGAGTATCTTACTTGAGATCTATTAAAAGGTAACCATATGGTGTCGAAGTGGCATCTTCAAAAACTTCTCTCAGAAACTTGGAATGACCAGGATACATCTGTGCTGCCAAGTGTGAGATCTGAGAACGATCCCTAGGATTTTTAAACAAGATCATGTAATGACTATTGAGAGCTACAGTCCTATGGACTTTATTTTTATCGAATAAATTTTGAACAATGTAGATCACACTAATGTTACGGTGATGACTACCTTTAGTAAATAATCTAGACACTCGAACATCTGCATCGAGCATCAGAACATCCAATATGACTAAACTATCAGATTTTAATACTTGAGGGAGACCCTCTACGAATTCTACTTGGGGTAAAGTATTGTATAATGGTTGCCATTCACTATAACACCAATTGATGTGACTTGGGACAGGTGATATAATATTTTGAATGTTTTGAATAACCCGATTTACAAAGGATGATTTACCACTACCCGTGGGACCACACAATAAACAAGTGAATGAATGCTTCCAACGAGGATCCATCTTTGTTGTTCTATGTGGGTACTACTTCCCTTTTATACCTTTGGGGTGCCCACTGAACGTGGGGACTACTCCCCCTTTTATACCCTTTGGAGAGGTGGTCAATATGACCCGTCATCCCAAAAAAATATGGCCCTCTGACTTACTGGCTGGGGACAGTTTAAGTTTGTTTGATATTTGTCAAGAAGATAAACATCAAATAACTTAAGCGTCATTACCACCTTTTTTTCTTGTTTTTTGTTTTTTCTTGTTTCTTCATTTTATACTTTTTTTCTTCTTTTTTTTCTTTTTTTTATAAAAATCATCTATTCACAACATCTATTTACATCTTCAATTAGAATCCAATTGTAACAGGTTTCTTGATGGTCATAAATTCAATCACTAAATCCATAATACAACGTCTCTGTTCATTTGTGAGAGGTTTCTCGAACATATCTTCATATTCTTTCTGTACTGGTGGTGGATTCATTCCAGAAGTACTATGGTGCCACAGTAGATGAACATCATTCTTGTTAACTCTTTCAAGTGCGTCACTAAAACATGTTATAATCTTCTCTTCTTCAGACATCATTAGGCATACATTATGCTGAATCTGACTTGGGTGATCGACTGTACATCCATAGCATTTTTCTTTCACTACAGCGTCAATGTTCTCTTCGACATAATGAGCATATGCCAAGCAAAGTTCATGCTGCAAGCGAACTTTCCTGAGTTCACTATCAATTTCATCAACGATCAATGGTCGTGGTTGGGTTATTCTCACTGTGATCTTCTTCTTCTTCTTCAAAGGTGGTTCTTGATTTGGTTTTTTGAAGTCTTCGTGGCTAGTAGGTTTAGTGTCTTCAGGAACTTCAGTTAAAGTTGTTTGTTGGGTTTTGATGGCTGCATCTACTTCTTCTATTTGGGATTTCAAGGCATTCCATTCTTCTAAAGATAGAGCAATACCAGTCTTCGTAGGATAAGGTTTCTGGTCTTTTCCATCAAAGTATCTTCTGAGATGAATCTTCAGTTCACCCTGGTATTGGGTGACATTAGCATAAGTCTGCTTGGTGACAATTCGGAACATCTTCTCTGGTCAATGGTTCAATCATGAATGATGCCAAGTCTATATGCTTTGCCTAATCTTCTATATCTTTGATGGACGTGATTGAAAACATCACACCAGTTCAACAAATTTTGATTGAGTTTTTGATTCTTGGTTGGGGTTTGTGTTTGTTTCCTATAGGATTATAGGTTAAAGTTGGAAAATTTAGAAAATTAGTATAGAAAGTAATGGGAAAGAAACACAATGAGAATACAGAAATTTGATTGGTTGATTAACTTCGATCTGATTGGTCAGTTTGGCGATCAAACTGCAATCTTGATCCTTAAACTGTAGGATATGACCCTCTGCATTTTATACTGGCTTGGGACAGGTCAAGCTACAAACCTCTGTCCAATGGAGATAAGTCAAACAGCTCAAGTGCATTCCCATCCCCTACAGTTCGTATCCTCTTTGAGGGAATTGTTTTTTGTTCATCAAAAAAGAAAACGAAAACAACATGTCCAACTTAGCAATTTAGTTTTTCTATCATAAACATTTCTCATTTCTTTTAAATATTCACAACAGAGAATTTCTTAGTAATGATGATGATGATGATTTATTCCTTTGGTTATACAATAGGGGTAGCCTAAAAGACACCAGGAATCAATTTTTAAAAAAATGAAATGAAACTAAAAAGTACAGAAGTATCATCTGGTTCCAATAGGTGTAACCTAAAAGATACCATGAATCAACATTTTTTAAAATAAATGGAACTAAAAAGTTTTGAATGAAACTAAATTTTGAATGAAACTAAAAAAGTAAAGAAGTATCATCTGGTTCCAATAGGTGTAACCTAAAAGATACCATGAATCAACATGTTTTTAAAATAAATGGAACTAAAAAGTTTTGAATGAAACTAAATTTTAAATAAAGAAGTATCATCTGGTTCCAATAGGTGTGACCTAAAAGATACCATGAATCAACATTTTTTTTAAATAAATGGAACTAAAAAGTTTTGAATGAAACTAAGTTTTGAATGAAACTAAAAAGTAAAGAAGTATCCTCCACTTCCAATAGGGTTAGCCTAAAGTATATCAGGAACATGATGATGATGATGATAATGATGATGAAAAAACTCTCTGTATTAGAATAAATAAAAAAAATTGAAAAATCTTTACGCCAGAAAAATGTATTGCCTTGTAAGACTTGCCATTTATAATTTTTTTTTTGAAGACTGCCATATAGGACTTTTTACTTAGAGAGAAAAAACTTGCCATATAGGACTTTATGAGGACTGCCATAAAGGACTTTAGAGAATGCCATAAAGAACTTTTTACTTTGAGAGAAAAACTGCCATAAAGGACTTATGAGGACTGCCATAAAGGACTTTAGAGAATGCCATGAAGGACTTTAAAAATTTGATGAGCCTAATATGATTGAATAGACCACCTAAAAACCATTTCGGTTTTTAGGAATATTTTGGTCAACTAAATAGGACTTTTTGTTGGCAAAAGCTAGACTTGGTTCAGGTTGTAGAAAAATATGACACTCACTCAATTGTTTCTTCTTTAAATCTCTAGTGGTATGGTGCTAACTCCATCTTCTAAAACTCTTCGTTTTGGGTAGAAATATGATAGTCCATCTCTGCTCTGCTGGTAGGTATACATAGTGTTGTCATTCATCACAAATCCTCGGTTGATGCCGGATCCACTTTGTTGAGTCTTCAAAACTTGCAAATATCTGTCTTTCGTCAAATCATTGTGGCGTTTGCTGATTCCCTTACAACTGAATTTATTGGTGGCACCGAAACAATAATAAGTTTACTACACAGTCCAACAATGCTGGTTCCTTGCCATTCTACCTTGAACAAGCCTGAAGTTCTCCTGTCAAAACGCTTTCTTTCTTGGCAGCATGAGGGTGACAGCCATTCTTTGTCTTCTAATTTGATTTTCACATAATCATCTCTGTGGAAATCACAACACTCTGATGGAAACCACTTATGATTCTCTTTGTAAAATTCTACTCTCTTCTCTGGTTTCACTAATTCATCTATGGATGGTGACGAGGTACATAGATATGCAAATTTGTGTCCATTTCGGCATATTCGAAATCTTGGCGGTTGATAAAAGTATCGATGACATCATAATAGAACTGAAGCATCCGGAGTTTCGCATACTGGTAAACAAAGAATCCGATGTGAAGTGGCAGATCCAACTTGATGGTCTTCTTGTTGAGTTCGACTTCATATAATGTTTCATCTAATGGATTCAAGGCTCTGAAGGACATGTCATTTACAGCTTTGGTAACTTCTTTGTCATCGCAATAGCACGCACGTTGATGCTTCTCTTTGTTGGTGACGGTTTTGCCATATCCAGAATTTCCCAACAGCTTCACGGTGTCGGCAACAATCGACTTGTCGGGGTCAACATCTCCTTGTCTTCTTGCTTCAGATACTTCATCTCCAAATTTTTCAAAACATCTTCTTGGTTTATATTCGATAACTCGATAGACGTGATCAACTTCAATACCATGCTGGAGGTGCCACTGCAGTAAAGGGGTTGCAAACAACATTTTTTCTGCTCCATAGCTTCCGATCAAACTTATACGGGGTTTCTTCATGATTCCATTCTTCTCGACAAAGGACTTCATGTGTTCACCAATATCATCTATGGAAATATCTGTATTCTTGAAGATAGGTGTCATCTCTTCAAAGTACTCTTTCAGGTGATCTGGTACATGTATATCACATTCGACCAAACCAAACAGTTCACCGGACTTCACTTTGTTCAGTATTTCTTCATCTGTCATCGCACCATCTATTTTGTCTGAAAAGTTCTCTTTCAGGAAGGCTTTGAGTGTGGCATCGGTCTTCTTCATCTCTCTCCACTCACACTCCCAGATTTCAATAAGTTTATAGCCCAAATCGGTGATGTACTTTTCATTGGTACAGATGTCTTGTAGTAGCAGTTCTTTCATCGGTTTATCTCTGACTTCATTATGGATGATAGGAAGGCCATTCTTATCTTTCATGCAGGTATGTCCGTACCAGAAGCAGCCATGGAATTGGTATACAGTTTGTGTCTCTTTGAAACAACCATCAACAGGCAACTGTCTTCGACCAATCATTTTTTCAGCTCCGTTAAACTGATGTCTGATGTGGATGTCATCTCTCGTTGATAAAAACTCTAACCATTGTTCAGCCATTTTACCATACTTCATTGGATGTTCTGGTTTAAACTGGTTTTCTTCACGACGTCTAATACTCCAACCTGTTGGCATCTCTTGCATTAGGCACCAAAGATATAATGCATTCGCATCAAAGCCTATAATACTTCCACATGGTATTGCTTCTTTGCCATATTTTGTTTCTCTGATTCGGGTAACATCTTTCTCGTGGTATCGGTTGAAGATAATTGAAGGTCCACCAACGATATTATCTTTCACTAAGTGATGCAGGTCTTTGTTTTTCTGGTTAAATAATGTGAAGTAAGTGTCATCATTCATGGTCTGGAACAGGTATTTCAACGTGAGGCCCGGAACACTGATACCATCTTTAAACATGTCGATGTGGCGTTCTTGGTAGAAAGCAAACTGCTTGTCAACTGCTTCAAGGAATGGTTTTACATCTCGGTTATTATACCAGATCAGAAAATCACGGAAAGTTGTCATCTCCAGGTCGTTCCATACATGCTGGCAGTACTGGTATTCTTCATTGGATATATTTTCTTTCTTGAGAGAACTGTAGAAGGCGTCATGGGCTGGTAGGTGGTCTTGATCCAATTTGTTCAAGCTGTCGATCCATTCATATGGTAAAAATCCCTTTGTCACGGAGCAGCCAAATGCTTTCAAAAACTTGTCATAGCTGAATCCTGGAGCGAGGTAGTTGCAAATATCAACAAACTTGGAAGATTCTGTCGAGACGCACATGTAGTTATTCGATTTCTTCACTGCAAACTTGAGTGG
Source organism: Pictodentalium vernedei (assembly GCA_031216915.1). Classification (NCBI taxonomy): domain Eukaryota; kingdom Metazoa; phylum Mollusca; class Scaphopoda; order Dentaliida; family Dentaliidae; genus Pictodentalium; species Pictodentalium vernedei. Next base: position 226,664,992 of record CM062293.1, read on the forward strand.
ATTCTGTCTCTTCAGGGTATGTCATCAGTTCACGCTTGACTACATTCATATCATATTTTCCAGAGTTGAATCCGATGACAGGCATCTCTTGCAGGTAGTCTTGAAATTTCTTCTCCAACTTTTGTAAAGGGTGCATCTTGGATGTATCTTCTCCAGTAGCTCTGGCTTCCGCTTCCAGCGTTTCATCAATTTTCTGTCTGAGTTTAAACAAGGTCCAAGCATGATAGGTCTGCATCAGTTGGTGGCAATGAGATGAAATAGCTGTGAGGTATGTTATCATTTCTTCAACAAGTTCTTGAGAATTTCCATTTGTAATAAAACATTTCGGTTCTTGGTATTCTGGAACATTACTACATACACTCACACTCAATGGTCGGTGTTCTGCTTCCCATATCAGTTTATCACTGTCAGCAGGTAGACTGGATTTGACAAAGTAACTTTCAAAATCAAATGTTGCACGGTATGGACAAAAATTCTTCTCTTCGGGTACTTCTATACCTTCATCTTCTAACAGATCAAATATGGACTGGGATGGATGGTATACACCGCCAACATACTGGTAATTTACTTCATCTGTACAGTTTTCTCGTGACGATTTATTGCTCAGGAGGTCTTCCATAATTTGCCGCATTTGCGGCATTCAAAGGATTTGCAGTATTGGTCTATATCGATGATGTAGGTAAAATGGTTCTTGTAGACGTTCACATACATGGTATCTTCATACTTTCTGTGAGATCTCTGTACTAATTTGGCAACAATTTGGTCATCATCATTCTTGACAAGTTCATATACTTGGATATTTACTTCAAAACATTTCTCCAAGTCAGGTAATTCGACTAAAGTTACTCCACGGAATTCATTCTTTGGCTTCTTTGTATACTTGTTGTACATGGCATCTTTTGTAGTGTTCAAATTGTGTGCTGTGGAATCACTCCATAAAGCTAAACAGCGGAAAATACACAGGTTGTCTTCGTAGGTGAAATGGTGATTGTTATCTTTCACCAAAGCATTTACTGCTTTGTTCTGGAGAATGTAGTCAGGAAGATCTTCTACCATTCCAATTGGGTGGTCTTTCAGGTTATTCACATAAAATGTGACGTTGGTAACTCTCTCCACAAGCCATTTGGTGTTGGGTCGTTTTAATTTGGCCCATTCCAGGATATCTTCTTCCATGACATCATCAAGGAATTCTTCAAAGTCTTCTTGGCAGCATACAAGTTGTGGAACATCAAGTACCCGGGCGTTGTTTTGTGATGGATGGTAATACTTCAGTTCATTTGATTCATTGTGTCGCAGGATAAAACCAAAACTAAGATTAATTTTAAATCTTAGCTGTTGTGGCCGAAATATGGTAGTCATCAATTCATCAGTCATCATCTTCAGGTTTATGTCGTTGATCCGGTAGTTATATTGGTCCTGGACTCTTCTGTTCATCATGTGGCGAGTTCTAATAGAACTCCAGTTATCTTCGTACATGGTCAACATCTCAATGGGCTCTTCTTCAGACATCATATTCTTTTCAAATTCAATTGGGTCAACATCATAATGGGTGGTCGTCGTGGTCCGTGGTTGTTTAGGTGGTCCTCTCTTCGGTTCATCAGTCTTCCTTTTAGATGGTGCAGGAACTGGTCGGTGGGCAACGCTCTTTTATCGATTAAAATGGAGTAGTTGGTTGAACTCCTGGCCGCATTCCATACATGTATAGATCTCCAAACATTTCTTCAGGTGTTGATCCAGCTTTTGCTTGGAAGCATAATTCTTGTTGCAGTTGGTACAGTCGAAAGACTTCTTCTCTCCATGGGTATTTCTCCGATGGCGATCTCGATTTGTTCTTGCAGTAAAGGTCTTCCCACACTCTTCACAGGCATAAACATCAGTTCTGGTAACGGCAGTAGCAGCATCAGACTCCATCTTCATAAAAGTTTTGCGAAGGCAAAATTGCTATAGAAAACTCTCTAGCAAGGTGTTCAGTTCGAAGGATCGAAACAGAATGACGCGACGTTACTCTTCTCCGGATTTTATTCGACGTGACGGACGTTTTTGAAAACGTCACGACGTCACAACGTTTTTTCATCGATATTTTCATTCTCGATGGGCGTTTGTGTTTGTTTCCTATAGGATTATAGGTTAAAGTTGGGAAATTTAGAAAATTAGTATAGAAGTCAATGGGAAAGAAACACAATGGGAATCCAGAAATCTGATTGGTGGATTAACTTCGCTCTGATTGGTTAGTGTAAAAACATCTTGATCCTCATTAATTTTATTATTTAAAATCATGTAGTTAGGGGGGTCATTTAAAGAAATTGCTAAATATAGACCCTAGCAATTAGTTAGGGGGTCAGTTAAGGATGTTACTAAAAATAGAGAGTAGGAATTTATAAAAATATAGTTCCAAGTAGAAGCAGAGGATTCTGGGTAAATTTGTCCTATAGCACGTCGTGGGATCCAAAATAAAGGGATTCTGAAAGAATCCGAACCAGAATAATACTCTTCTACAAAGGAACACACCCCCCGATACCCTCTCGGTACTATAGCACTACCTGATAAACCGATAAAATGGAAAATCCGTATCAAATAAAGTCAATTTCGGTAATTTTGGGTGGATTTTGGTGATTTGGAGAGATTGTCGGGTTGTTTGTGGTAATTAGATTTATTCTTCTACAATCGAACATACCCTCTGAACATACCCCGTCTTATTGCAGAAAAATTGGGTAACATAGCAATCACGTGCTACCATAGAAACCAAGATGGCGGCCTCCAGTATACCAAATGGACGACGAAACACGTATCACCCTAACAACACGCGCTGCGCATGCGCACTCACACCACATATCACTATGGAGATGACGTCACAAGATGGCCGCTCACGCGGGTTACCATGACAACACAACATGGCGCCACTAGGTCACGTGACATGACGTCACATGAGATCATCCAAATGAGATCATCCAAATGAGGACTCAAAACCACATTACATACTACTGACGGATGAAGAGTGATAAGAAAAGCTCACCCTGACTTTCAGTCAGGTGAGCTAACAAGCTCTGTTTTCCTGATAAAATAGTACCAGGTAACCAATGCCTGGATCGGCAGTCCTCTAAAATGGGCAACATGGATATAAACGATTGTTGGTCTTAACTTTATATACATGTGGTGATCACGATTAGTGAGTGTGCAGAAATATGTAAAATAAATAAACAAATATTGACTCAGAAAAACTACAGTGTCCCATAATAAGAGTTTATCGGAAAACCTGCCAACGAGTTGCACCCATTTGTCTGCGAGCTGAAACTTTATTGCTGCTTCTTTTGCCATTTCCACAAATCGTGAATAACCGAAATAAAAAAAATACCCACATCTTAGGGAGTGATTTCCGCACCGTGTTCCGCATTGTATGGCCAGGGAAAAGGCTGTATATTTTAACAGGGAAAATATTTTTGCTGTCGAGAGTAAATTCTGTACGGTATTGGGTTAAAAGAAAATGCAAAAAATATAAACTGCTTGGCAATCCAAAGATCGAGAGCAGGGCTTACTGTCTGTTCCGAACTCCCCACGGGTAAATAAACACGGGAATAACACAAAATCAAAAAAGTATCTTTTAGTGTTCAAATCCCGATTACTTGAAATATTCTTCCATTCACCGTCGTTACGTTTTTGTGATTGTAGCTTATTCGAAAATTATATGAACGGATCTTTTAATTCTCTATGGGAATTTGTGTTTATTTTCGGAACCAGTGGCGTAGCAGGAAGCATTTCAGTCTTGGGAGGCATCTGCCCCGAGCGCCAATGGCGCGAGCTAATTGAGGGGGTCTGGGGCGGGGTGGGGGAGGGGGGCGGCGTTCTGCCCTCAGAAAATTGTTAAAACAGAGACGTCAAATGGTGCATTCTAGTGGCTTTTGGGTGAAAATCCAATTGTTTTCTTTAATAGGAAAAAGTTGATTTTCAGCAGCATGTTTCATTTTTTAACAGCTGCTCAAATTTACTCCCGTGAATTATGCAATAAATTGCCAATAATATGCAAATGCTACATTTCCAGTCAAGCAGAATTTGCGTATTTGTCTATGACGCTAACGTCTGGAGAGCCTCCCCTAATTAAAAAATGAAAGTGTCAATGACACTGTAGCTCAACTTGTCAAGACAAAGACATGCACATGTATAGTATGTGACACAGCAATGACAAACATCTAGGTAATGACCTGACAACAAAGGTACATATAAAGTATTGTAATGGTCTGTACATAAATACTGACCGTTGCATGTAACAAATGTATAGGTAAAGTATTGTAAAGGTGGGTGACAGTCAGATGCTAAACTAGAAAAGAAAACTTTGAGTCCCAGAGTGGGTCTGACTGAACCCCCAAAATATTTGTTCTCATAGCACAGTGATAACAAAGGCACCCAAAAACACACTCGTTCCTGTCCCAAGGTGAAAACAAAGGTACCCAGGAAGTTTTGTGAAGATCAATTCATAAATACGAGCTGTATAGAACTTGTGACAAAAAACTGATTGGACCTAATTTTGGTACAAAATGGCCACTGGCAGCCATCTTGAATTTTGGACCGTACCCAGAAACACTCATTCTCGTCCCAAGGTGATAACAAAGGTACCCAAGAAGTTTTGTGAAGATCGGTTCATAAATACAGCCTCTACCCTGAGCCGTATTGACATGTGTGCTCACATTGTGCAAGTAGCACTGAATAAGACAAAGTTCATCTAATTTGCATAATTTCTGCACGAAAAAAAACCCCTTAGAATATGTGATGTATTCCATGTTACTAAACATTCATACAAAAATTTATTCAAATCAGAACTTTCATACAGAAGTTCTGTACAAAAGACTGATTGCACTAATTTTGGTACAAAATGGCTGCTGGTGGCCATCTTGAATTTCGGACCACACCCAAAAACACTCGCTCTCATCCCACGGTGATAACAAAGGTACCCAACAAGGTTCGTAAAGATTGGTTCATAAATATGGCCTCTAGTCTGAGCTGTATAGAAGTTGTGTACAAAAAACTGATTAGACCTAATTTCGGTACAAAATGGCCACTGGCAGCCATCTTGAATTTTAGACCGCACCCAGAAACACTCGTTCTCGTCCCAAGGTGATAACAAAGGTACCCAAGACATTTCGTGAAGATCAGTTCATAAATACAGACTTAAGTCTGAGCCGTATTGACATGTGTACTTAATGTGTGTAAGTCGCACTGAAATATCAAAGTTCATCTAATTTGCATAATTTCCCTAATGCCCCTAATTTTGAACAAAATGGCTGCCAGCAGCCATCTTGAATTTCGGACCGGACCCCAAAACACTTGTTCTTGTCCCACGGTGATACCAAAGGTACCCAAGAAGTTTCGTAAAGATCGGTTCATAAATACGGCCTCTAGCCCGAGCCGTATTGGCATTTGCACTTACAGTGCTGAAATTAACACCAAAAAACATCAAAATTAGTCTAATTTGCACAATTTACGCAAATAAATGTTGACATGGCAAGGAGGAGATTGTCAGAGGCACTAAAATGGCAAATCGTTGGCATGCACGCAACAGGCATGTCATTCAAAGATATTGGAAGGCAATTTAGCTATAGTCATTCTGTTGTAACAGGGGTGGGGTGAATGACTCCCCAGGGGCTAGAACCCTGGCCGAAATCTCCCTGTTGTTCTTCAGATTCGTGAGGATCTGGGTCAACTAACAAACCATGGATAAAATATAACTCAACTCTAGAGGTCAAATAACCATTAAGTTATGTGTTGTGGACTGGATGAATTCACAATAAAATAGAAAAACAGTTTATACGTGGTTTATTAAGAAGCCAAAAATAGTGTGATATGAAATGGACATGAATATGAAGAATGATGGGTCAAAAACCACGGGTCCACTACACTTTCAACCAAAAGGGGTTTAACTTCCACCCAACATGTGTTCAGTAAATGTGGATGGTTCCCATGCAACTCGGACCTGGAGAGAATCACTCTCAGAAACAGTGATTCGCACCAGGGCCGAGCTGAACGGGTCCCAAAATGACGGTACCCATTACGGTTAACCTATTTCAGGTTACAAAGTGTCCCCATCACTAAGCTTGTGTATAGGTTTATGTTTGGACAGCTAGATCAAAGCTTTACCCAAACACAAAGTGGACGACGAATTATGAGCGAGACCGCTCTTTTTGGGATAATTTCGCGGGGAAAGATTTCGAATACTGGAATCTGATTGATCCCTCGCTTTCACCTCAACGAATGAAACAACAGCACAATGCACCACGGCGTGAACCAATAAATTACATTGATTCATTTTAAACATGGAAATGACTTGAAGCCAACAAAAATAGAATTACACCTCTGTTATGAGCAGACGAATTATAACAGAGTAATTTGGAACTTCTATTGCATATTATTTTTCAACTGCTGTTACCAAATCCGTTACACTGTCATCAGCAGACTTGTTCGAAAACATCAACAAATCAACGATGTTAAGGACCGACCAAGGCCTGGACAACCCCAAAAAATACCTCTCCTCGGGAAGATCAGAGTCTGGCACGCCTCGTTAGGCGTGAACCCTTTGCTTCGTGAGGTTTCGAAACGCCTTTCGCTCCCCAACAGGCGTTTGTGCCACCAAACTGTCCGAAAACGTCTCAAAGCACTGGGCACTGGGTATGAGGTCCAGAAGGGTCATCAAGCGTCCAGCTCTGTCCGATCAACACCAAAAGACACGTTTGGAGTAGTGTATGGCATGACAACATTGGAATCTCAGGACATGGAGGAGAGTCCATTGGTCAGACGAGAGTAGGTTCCTTCTTCACGTCACAGATGGTCGTATGAGAGTGTGGGAGCATATAAATACTGCTTACGTGCCCAGGAACATCAGACCAACTGTTCCTTTTGGTGGAGGATCAGTAATGATCTGGGAATACCTCTCTCATGATTGTAAATTTGATATAGTGACTGTACATGGGAATCTCAATGGTCATCGGTACATTCGGGAGATTCTCAATCCGGTTGTCGTGCCTCATTTTGTCAACCACCCGTTGGCTACTCGCCCTGTATTCATGGACGACAAAGCAAGGCCACATCGTTCTCATGCTGTGGGAGCATTCATTCAGTTCATTCAGAACAACGCTATTACAATTCTACATTAGCCTGCAATGAGCCTCAATTTGAATCCCTTAGAACACATGTGGGACTTTCTTGGACACCGTGTGCAAGCAAGGGATCCGCCTGTACAGAGTTTGACCGATTTGGAAGCTGCATTGCACGAGGAGTGGCAGCGGTTGCCTCTGGACCGTATCAGAAGGCTCAGTGGTAGCATTAGGGGGGGGGGGGGGGGTCAGGGTGTCACCCGGGCAAGTGGTGGATACACTCGCTATTGGCGTCAGACACTGCTATTGTGTTCAAGAGATCACAAGCTACATTTTTTGTCAGTAATTACCGGCATTGTTTCGTCATGGGTCACTCCAGCACCGGCGAGAGAACATTTTTCCATCAAAAACTTTAGTGGCAGATAGGTGTAATTAGGTGTAAATACTGCATATTTTCATCATTGTGTTGTCTTTCGTGTGTTAATAGACCATCCTTTCAGTAAACAATCACGTTTGGCCATCTGAAAGATAGCATGAAAGTAATGACAGTTTTTATTAACACCACTGCGAAAAACACAGGGGGTGCATAATTAAGTTCCAGGTGTATATATCTCTTATTTCTTACTGCCTATCCGCCATTGATGACTAGTTAGTCTGTGTGAAACACACATACTATTGTTTTTTGCACGGTTTCTTTTTCTTCTTTTTTTCTTTTTCTTTTTCTTCTTCTTCTTCTTCTTCTTCTTCTTCTTCTTCTTCTTCTTCTTCTTCTTCTTTTTCTTCTTCTTCTTCTTCTTCTTCTTCTTCTTCTCCTGTCTTCTGTCTTCTCATCACTTTTTTGTCCGCAAGATAACTCGAAAACGAATTGCCCTATCTCGTTGATTTTTGGCATGCTGATAGACAGCCACAAGTTCTCGGCCACCTATGTTTTTCAGATTCCTGGGGTATCAGGGGTGTCTGTAGGGGTGTTTTGAAAGTGGGTCACGCCCATATCTCAGGCGTGGTATGACCTACAGACCTGGGACCAACACCAAATGAGTCGACATTCGATGGAGGTTCAAAATATGGGTCAAGGTCACGGAGGTCATCTAGGGGTCATTGAGTTCATTTTTCATAATTGCTAGAAATCACATTTTTTTTACCCCCTAAAGTATTCCTGACGTACACACATGCATTTTGACGTAAAAAAAAGTGGGCGTGGTCAAAATTTTTGAAAGTGGGTCACGCTCATATCTCAAGCATGGTATGACGTATGGACCTGGGACCAACACCAAATGAGTCGACACTCGATGGAGATTCAAAATATGGGTCAAGGTCACGGAGGTCACCTAGGGGTCATTAAGTGCATTTTTCATAATTGCTAGAAATCACATTTTTTGACCCCCTAAAGCATTCCTGACATACACACACGCATTTTGACGTAAAAAAAGTGGGCGTGGCCAAAATTTTTGAAAGTGGGTCACGCTCATATCTCAAGCATGGTATGATGTATGGACCTGGGGCCAACACCAAATGAGTCGACACACGATGGAAATTCAAAATATGGGTCCAGGTAACGGAGGTCACCTAGGGGTCATTAAGTGCATTTTTCATAATTGCTAGAAATCACTATTTCTGACCCCCTAAAACATTCCTGACATACACACATGCATTTTGACGTAAAAAAAAGTGGGCGTGGCCAAAATTTTTGAAAGTAGGTCATGCTCATATCTCAAGCATGGTATGACGTATGGACCTGGGACCAACACCAAATGAGTCGACACTCAGTGGAAATTCAAAATATGGGTCCAGGTCACGGAGGTCACCTAGGGGTCATTAATGCATTTTTCATAAGTGTTAGAAATCACATTTTTTGACCCCCTAAAGCATTCCTGACATACACACATGCATTTTGACGTAAAAAAAAAGTGGGCGTGGCCAAAATTTTTGAATGTGGGTCACGCTCATATCTCAAGCATGGTATGACGTATGGACCTGGGACCAACAGCAAATGAGTCGACACTTGATGGAGATTCAAAATATGGGTCAAGGTCACGGATGTCACTTGGGGTCCTTAAGTGCATTTTTCATAATTGCTAGAAATCACATTTTTGGACCCCTTAAAACATTCCCGACGTACACACATGTATTTTGAAGTAAAAAAGTGGGCGTGGCCAAAATTTTTGAAAGTGGGTCACGCTCATATCTCAAGCATGGTATGACGTATGGACCTGGGATCAACACCAAATGAGTCGAAACTCGATGGAGATTCAGAATATGGGTCAAGGTCATGGAGGTCACCTAGGGGTCATTAAGTGCATTTTTTATAATTGCTAGAAATCACATTTTTTGACACCCTAAAGCATTCCTGACATACACACATGCATTTTGACGTAAAAAAAGTGGGCGTGGCCAAAATTTTTGAAAGTGGGTCACGCTCATATCTCAAGCATGGTATGACGTATGGACCTGGGACCAACACCAAATGAGTCGACACTCGATGGAGATTCAAAATATGGGTCAAGGTCACCGAGGTCACTCAGGGGTCAATGAGTGCATTTTTCATAATTGCTGGAAATCACATTTTTTGACCACCAAATGCTTCCCAAAATTCAGATGTGCATTTTTTCATGAAAAAAGTGGGCGTGGCCAAAATTTTTGAATGTGGGTCACGCTCATATCTCAAGCATGGTATGACGTATGGACCTGGGATCAACACCAAATGAGTTGACACTCGATGGAGATTTAGAATATGGGTCAAGGTCATGGAGGTCACCTAGGGTTCATTAAGTGCATTCTTTATAATTGCTATAAATCACATTTTTTGACACCCTAAAGCATTCCTGACATACACACATGCATTTTGACGTAAAAAAGGTGGGCGTGGCCAAAATTTTTGAAAGTGGGTCACGCCCATATCTCAAGCATGGTATGACGTATGGACCTGGGACCAACACCAAATGAGTCGACACTCGATGGAGATTCAAAATATGGGTCAAGGTCATCGAGGTCACTCAGGGGTCAATGAGTGCATTTTTCATAATTGCTGGAAATCACATTTTTTGACCTCCAAATGCTTCCCCAAAATTCAGATGTGCATTTTTTCATGAAAAAAGTGGGCGTGGCCAAAATTTTTGAAAGTGGGTCACACTCATATCTCAAGGATGGTGTGATGCATGGACCTGGAGCCAACACTAAATAAGTTGACACTTGATGGAGGTTCAAAAATGTGGGTCATTGAGTGCATTTTTTCAGAATTACTGGAAATCACATTTTTTGACTCTCTAAAGCATTCCTGAAGTCCATACATCCATTTTTACATAAAAAGTTGGTGTGGCCAAAATTTGTGAAAGTGGGTCATGCTCATATTTCAAGCATGGTATGATGTATGGACCTGGGACCAATACCAACGAGTCGACACTCGATGGAGATTCAAAATTTGGGCCAAGGTCGAACAGGAGTCACGAGGGCTATTACCAGAATTGCTGGAAATCATATTTTTGAACCTCCTTGTGCATTCCCTTGATTGGTCCCTTTGAATACTGTGAAGATATATACCTTATCTGGTTTCTTGGAAAAAATTAACTGATTTTTGAATGAATATCTATAAATACTGTCATTGAAAACCTATTTCTTATTTCTTTAAAGCTATTTTATCCCCAAAATAAGCCTCTAAAGTATTCCCATTACATTCATAGAGGGGCACGGTGGCTAAGCAGTTAGAGGTGCAGGCTGCAAGCCGAGAGGTTCTCAGTTCGAATCCTATCTGCGGCAACTGCCTTGTGTCTTTGGGCAAAAACACTTCACCCCCATTGCCCACATAATGGCATAGTGATGTTGTGTACTAAAACATACTGCATGCCAATGATACACTTGCACTAACCCTGCTTGTGTGGAGTTAGCATGTTGGGGATCCAGACAGTTGCTTGTTGTTGTTTGGTGGTTCTCTGTGTTCTCTGGTTTCCTCCATCCATAAAAACTGTACGACACGAGGCGGGTCTAGCTGTTGAAAAGTGTCGTTAAACCCCAATAAATTAATAACATTCATAGAATGTCTTCTATGCACTGTTTGTCAACATGATAACCCAAATACAATCAATCCTATCTCAATGTTTTTAGAATACTGATAGACTGCCTGCCATTGGTATTTGGTCATCTATGATTTGGAGGCATGTGGGGGCCTTCGGGCTCTAGATGTTAAAAATATGTTTACATCATTTACTGGGAAATGAGTTAGCTGAAGCAGTAACCATTATCTAAAACAGAAATCTCCAGAGAGAAAGCTGAGATAGAATTATTTGTTACATTGAACAGCGCTGTATATTTATGTTGTATCATGTTACAAAACTTCAGTCTCAGTCATTAAAGAGAGAGAGAAACCTTCACTTTTCAAAGCATTTTTTTTTTTAAATCTATTTATTCTCAATCATAACTCAGGATTGAGAGGTTTTGGGATGGAGTAGTGTGTGGCTTTCTCGAAACACCTATCACAGTTACAAAGTAATAAAATGGAATATTTGAATGGTCAGATTTTAACCCTCTTAACACTTCGATGTGAGTAAAAAAATATCTTTAATATAATTCATGGCTACAGAATGTTTTTCGCTCTCTTTTCTGAAACATTTAATTCTATGTGGAATGGGACACCTTTTCAGTGTGCTTTCCAAACTAAGGGATTCTTAACCCTTTAACCAACATAACGGCAAAAAACGGTCAGCTTTATACACAGTTTTAATTACTTTTTCATTTTTGCTTGAAAAACATAGCTTATGACCCTTCATTGGAATGAGCTCATTTTTTAAAGGATTATTTATTTATAGGTGTTTAATTTCACATATTTCTGCACAGTGGTTTACCATGACCAGGATAGTTTTACGGGCGGAGGAAGCCAGAGTACCTGGGGAGGAGGACCTCCGGGCAACAGCGAGCAACTATCAGATTCCCCACATACTAACTCCACACAAGCAGGGTTAGCATTGGTTGAAGACAGGTGCACCATCGATGTGCAGTACGCTTTAGTGGGGTGAAGTGTCTTGCCCAAGGACAGAGTGGGGACCGCTCGACTTGCAGCCTGCACCTCTGCCAACTCAGCCATTGCGCCCCCATTTAACCCTTTACCCAACGGAGACGATAGCAAAATTTATTATTTCAAATATCATTTTTTTCAAATTTTCCAAACAATTTCAACAAAACCATATCATGGGACCCCTCGTTGGAACTAATATTTTTTCAACTTCTCAATTTGCATATTACGCCGGCGGATGCGGCCGATTCGTTGGGTAAAGGTCTTTCTTTTATTTTTATTGGTGTTTTAAGGTCACATATTTCTGCACAATGGCTAACCATGACCGTGACAGTTTTACGGGTGGAGGAAGCCGGAGTACCCGGAGAGAACCACCGAGCAACGGCGAGCAACTGTCAGCTCCCCAACATACCAACTCCACACAAGCAGGGTTAGCATTGGTTGAAGACGGGTGCACCATCGACGTACAGTACGCCTTAGTACACAGCGTCACCGTGCCCCTACGTGGGCAATGGGGGTGAAGTGTCTTGCCCAAGGACACAACGCGGTTGCCGCAGGTGGGATTCGAACTGAGGACCTCTCGGCTTGTAGCCTGCACCTCTACCATCTGGGTAAAGGGTTAAGGGATTAAAATGGAATATTTAAAGCGAATATTTTAACCCTCTGAAAATCTTAATATGGGGGCACGGTGGCGCTGTGTACTAAAGCGTACTGCACTTCGATGGTGCACCTCTCTTCGAAAAAATCATTGAGAATAATGAAAACCATTTCCATTCTCACAGTGTTGTTCTAAACACACATGGATATAGATGGGACCTCGGTATTTTGACAATGCCAATAAGTCTTCAGACAGGCTCTTGGGGGTCTTCAAGGCCTTTCAACGTCTACATTCAAACATTACTGAACCTTTTTACTTGCAATAAATTTTCCAGAGGTACCATGCATGCACTTCATCATTGCCTTGCTAACATGAACATTTGCCATCATCTACAAATATGGCAGATCCGGAGTTGGTGGAGCCAATATTTATAAAGTAGTTTATGCTCATACTTCAGGTTTAGTGTGACCTATAGTAATGGTACCTACACCAAATGAGTTGAAACTTGCTGGAGGTTCAAATGTGGTCCACCTCTATGCGGTCAAGAGAGGTCATTAAATGCATACTTTTTCGACCTATTGGGAATTTCATTTTATACCAATTAATGCAGTTCTGAAGATTATACATGTATCTCATCATTCAAATAAATGGTAGCGGCAGTAATGTCCATTTCTGATTCCTTGATCGAACCCTATAAATGGTGTGCAAATATATGCCTTTTCGGGTTTCTTGGAAAAATTGTTCTGATTCCTGTATGAATATTTTCTCCATGAAAGAATTTCACAAAAAGCAGTGGGGAGAAAGCTGTGACTGTCAAATACAATAACATGATCTATTTATTTAATCTCATTGTACAGAATTAATTCCCAAACCAAGTTAATATAAAAACGAACAACTTGATAATGAAGAATTCCAGTGTACATGTAATTGTAAAACTACACTCTAGATTTGTTATTGAAACCTATCACAATACTGTCAGGATGCCGGTAAAAGATGCAATACTGACATAGTTGAATGTTCTGTTAACTGTGTTAGTGCTATGACTGTTTAAAATTAATTTATTAGAGAAGTTCTAGTTTTATGTATGCCTTGTTTAGGTCACTAGATGCTTTTAAGAGCAGGCTTTCAAATGAGCTCTTGGGGTTTTTAGCTCAACTTGACAAAGTCAAGCTGAGCTATTGCCATCACTTCTCGTCCGTCGGCGTACGTACGTACGTTAGTACGTACGTCCACAATTTCATTTGGCACACCTCACAGGTCGCATTTATGATCAGATTACTTTGAAACTTGGTATGCTTGTTTGGGGTGACCTCTAGATGGGAGCTATCGATTTTCTTAAATTTCCGTCAAAAAATGTAGCCGCGGCCAACGTTCTTAGAACTTAGTTTAGTCAAACCACAATATTTCCCTTTGGAACACCCTACAGGGCATATTTATGATTTGATTGCTTTTAAACCTGGTATGCTTATTTAGGGTGACCTCTAGATGGGAGCTATTGATTTTCTTCAATTTCCGGCAAAAAATGTTGCCACGGCCAACGTTCGTAGAACTTAGTTTAGTCAGACCTCAATATTTCCCTTTGGCACACCCTACAGGGCACATTTATGATCAGATTGCTTTGAAACCTGGTATGCTTGTTTGGGTAGACCTCTAGATGGGAGCTATCGATTTTCTTCAATTTCTGTCAAAAAATGTTGCCGCGGCCAACGTTCTTAGAACTTAGTTTAGTCAGAAGATTCAATATTTCCCTTTGGCACACCCTACAGAGTACATTTATGATCGGATTGCTTTGAAACCTAGCATGCTTGTTTGGGGTGACCTCTAGATGGGAGCTATCGATTTTCTTCAATTTCCGTCAAAAAATGTTGCCGCGGCCAACGTTCTTAGAACTTAGTTTAGTCAAACCACAATATTTCCCTTTGGCACACCCTACAGGGCACATTTATGATTTGATTGCTTTGAAACCTAGTATGCTTATTTAGGGTGACCTCTAAATGGGAGCTATCGATTTTCTTCAATTTCCGTCAAAAATGTTGCCGCGGCCAACGTTCTTAGAACTTAGTTTAGTCAAACCACAATATTTCCCTTTGGCACACCCTACAGGGCACATTTATGATTTGATTGCTTTGAAATCTGGTATGCTTATTTAGGGTGACCTCTAGATGGGAGCTATCGATTTTCTTCAATTTCCGGCCAAAAATGTTGCCACGGACAACATTCGTAGAACTTAGTTTAGTCAGACCTCAATATTTCCCTTTGACACACCCTACAGGGTACATATATGATCGGATTGCTTGAAACCTAGCATGCTTGTTTGGGGTGACCTCTAGATGGGAGCTATCGATTTTCTTCAATTTCCGTCAAAAAATGTTGCCGCGGCCAACGTTCTTAGAACTTAGTTTAGTCAAACCACAATATTTCCCTTTGGCACACCCTACAGGGCACATTTATGATTTGATTGCTTTGAAACCTGGTATGCTTGTTTAGGGTGACCTCTAGATGGGAGCTATCGATTTTCTGCAATTTCCGGCAAAAAATGTTGCCACGGCCAACGTTCGTAGAACTTAGTTTAGTCAGACCTCAATATTTCCCTTTGGCACACCCTACAGGGCACATTTATGACCAGATTGCTTTGAAACCTGGTATGCTTATTTGGGTAGACCTCTAGATGGGAGCTATCGATTTTCTTCAATTTCTGTCAAAAAATGTTGCCGCGGCCAACGTTCTTAGAACTTAGTTTAGTCAGAAGATTCAATATTTCCCTTTGGCACACCCTACAGGGTACATTTATGATCGGATTGCTTTGAAACTTAGCATGCTTGTTTGGGGTGACCTCTAGATGGGAGCTATCGATTTTCTTCAATTTCGGTCAAAAATGTTGCCGCGGCCAACGTTCTTAGAACTTAGTTTAGTCAAACCACAATATTTCCCTTTGGCACACCCTACAGGGCACATTTATAATTTGATTGCTTTGAAACCTGGTATGCTTATTTAGGGTGACCTCTAGATGGGAGCTATCGATTTTCTTCAATTTCCGGCCAAAAATGTTGCCACGGCCAACATTCGTAGAACTTAGTTTAGTCAGACCTCAATATTTCCCTTTGGCACACCCTACAGGGCACATTTATGATCAGATTGCTTTGAAACCTGGTATGCTTGTTTAGGTAGACCTCTAGATGGGAGCTAATGATTTTCTTCAATTTCTGTCAAAAAATGTTGCCACGGCCAACGTTCATAGAACTTAGTTTTAGTCAAACCACATGTTGCCGCGGCCAAAGTTCTTAGAACTTAGTTTAGTCAGAAGACTCAATATTTCCCTTTGGCACACCCTACAGGGTACATTTATGATCGGATTGCTTTGAAACCTGGCATGCTTGTTTGGGGTGATCTCTAGATGGGAGCTATCGATTTTCTTCAATTTCCGTCAAAAAATGTTGCCACGGCCAACGTTCATAGAACTTAGTTTTAGTCAAACCACAATATTTCCCTTTGGCACACCCTACAGGGCACATTTATGATTTGATTGCTTTGAAATGTGGTATGCTTATTTAGGGTGACCTCTAGATGGGAGCTATCGATTTTCTTCAATTTCCGGCAAAAAAAGTTGCCACGGCCAACGTTCGTAGAACTTAGTTTAGTCAGACCTCAATATTTTCCTTTGGCACACCCTACAGGGCCCATTTATGATCCGATTGCTTTGAAACCTGGTATGCTTGTTTGGGGATACCTCTAGATGGGAGCTATTGATTGTCTTCAATTTCTGTCAAAAAATGTTGCCGCGGCCAACATTTTTAGAACTTAGTTTAGTCAGAAGACTCAATATTTCCCATTGGCACACCCTACAGGGTACATTTATGATTGGATTGCTTTGAAACCTGGCATGCTTGTTTGGGGTGACCTCCAGATGGGAGCTATTGATTTTCTTCAATTTCCGTCAAAAAATGTTGCCGTGGCCAACGTTTTTAGAACTCAGTTTACTCAGACCACAATATTTCCCTTTGGCACACCCTACAGGGCATATTTATGATTTGATTGCTTTGAAACCTGGTATGCTTGTTTAGGGTGACCTCTGGATGGGAGCTATCGATTTTCTTCAATTTCCGGCAAAAAATGTTGCCACGGCCAACGTTCGTAGAACTTAGTTTAGTCAGACCTCAATATTTCCCTTTGGCACACCCTACAGGGCACATTTATGATCAGATTGCTTTGAAACCTGGTATGCTTATTTGGGTAGACCTCTAGATGGGAGATATCGATTTTCTTCAATTTCTGTCAAAAAATGTTGCCGCGGCCAACGTTCTTAGAACTTAGTTTAGTCAGAAGATTCAATATTTCCCTTTGGCACACCCTACAGGGTACATTTATGATTGGATTGCTTTGAAACCTGGTATGCTTGTTTGGGGAGACCTCTAGATGGGAGCTATAGATTTTCTTCAATTTCCGTCAAAAAATGTTGCCACGGCCAACGTTCTTAGAATTTAGTCGAGTCAGACCACAATATTTCCCTTTTATACACCCTACAGGGCACATTTATGATCGGATTGCTTTGAAACCTGGCATGCTTATTTGGGAAGGCCTCTAGATGGGAGCTATCGATTTTCTTGGGTTTCTGTCAAAAAATGTTGCCACTGGCCAAAAAAATGACATTGGTACCAATGATCTTCAATTTTGCCATTTCATTTATAACTTACCAAGTTCAAGTTTGTCAAGTTGAGCTACAGTGTCATTGACACTTTCATTTAAGGTTTTTATGACAATATCTCCGACATAGAGTCTATGCACCCTTTGTCAGCGCGACAACTCAAATACGGACCGTCCTATCTCTATGCATTTTGGCATGCTGGTTAACAATAACCAGTTTGCACTTATCTATGTTTTTTCACCCGTTCGATCTGAATGTCAGATGACAGATCTGAAGTTGGTGGAGCCATTATTTCAAAGTGGGTTGCGCTCATTCTTCAATGTAGATGTGGACATGGGACTACACCGACTGAGTTAAACATTGCTGGAGATTCAATATATGGTCCACCTGAATGAGGTCATCAAGTGCATATTATTCAGAAAGACTGGGAAATGCATTTACACCTTAATGTATTTCTAAAGTTTATGAATGTTTTTCATCACTCAAATTAGTGGGCAGAGCCAAAATTGTCCATTTCTGATTCGTGTATCGAACCCTTTAAATGCTGGTCACATATATGCCTTTTCTGGTTTCTTATAAAAATTGTTCTGATTCCTGTATGAATATCTGTAAATACTGTTAACGAAAAACCCATTTCTGATTTGTTAAAAAATATTTTACACCAGAAGATAAGCCTCCATAAATTCTCTTTCTGTAGAGTTTATTCCTGATACTTTAACCCTTTTCACGCAGACTTGAATTTACTGGATGCAGTAAATTCTGTTTCTCTAGTTTAAACAATATTTCACTCAGTATTTGCAACCACCTATATATTTCAACTGTCCGAAATGCTCCGGGACACGACCTTTCAGCCCAAATCTTTCTGTCGAATCCTTTCCATTTACACCCTCGTTTACTTCTGTTTGTCTTGCTATAGTGCACATTTCTTTATATAACCTACTGTGATATTAACAGTTACTTGTTTGTATTATATCATATTTCTTTTCAAATAAATACTGTTTGAACTAAATGTTTTTTAGTGTTCAACTTACGGGGAAATAGACCTACAGATTATTACAACATTCAATTGGTCTGGGTCATTGTGTTCCGTCGAGTTGACGAGATCACACCAGTTACATCAAACAAGACGCCGTTGGCTTCGTGTTTGATCTGACTGACCTGGTCTCTTCAACGAGACAGTATATACATATTATCGCTACAGTGAAGTGACTCTGGGTCGTAGTACCAGCGACGACCCAGATCACTTCACTGTAGCGATAAAAGGTTTATTATATGACTTATAGTTCAACATCGCATGTCAACGCTAGCATTAACCCCCAACCCGTTTTTGGTAAATTGGATTGAAGTAAAAAATAACTATTTTTGTTTACACTTATTTTTGTAACAGGTGCACACTTCCGGGGAACCCCCCGATGTGCATGAATACGATAAAAAAAAAATATCATGAATACGATAAAAAAAAAACCCGGACCGCCGTTCGAGCGCACACATTCCAGCTAGGAGCAAAGTACTCTCTTCGATCGGAACAGCTAAATATGAGAATTCGAACGCATCCGTAAATAGTCCGCCGTACTGTAGTGATACTGAATCGGATTCCACACTGTGGATTTCCCGGGACCAGGAAAAGATCGTCAAACAGTAGTGTTATTTAACGGTTAAATTACAGTCATATAATAAATGACAATAGAGATTGACTGACTATTTTCAAAATTCGTTTATTATATGACAGAAGATATTTAAAATATGAATACTACCCTTGAAATGCAAACAAAAGTGAAATTATGGACTGTTTATTCCAGAGTATTCAGCGCAAAGGCACTTGAGGTTTTATTCTGAGTTTGTAAAATTGTCGCTTCGAAAATCTGTGTCCTACACTGAGCCTCGTTTGAAACAGCCATGATATGGATTTGGAAAAGTTCAAACCCTCTCTTTTTCGGTTAGTCACAATTGATGGGAAAGTTATAGCGGTACTGAGTTGCTATAGATGCTAGTCATATAAAATTTAATACGTATCGTAAGTTGAGAAGGGTGCAGAAAAATTATCCCAAAATGTATTACATCTGAAATTAAAGTATGACTAGGCCATTTCCCTTTAAAACAGGATGTGTTTTGAATGTCATTTCCGCCAATCTGTACTTTGAAACGAAGCACCTCATAAAACGGATTAGACAAGAGATGAAAATGATGTTAACGAAGAAATAGGATCAGTCACAGACAAAAAGCCATATAAATTTCCAAGATATTTGCAGAAATACGGTTGCAGTTCAAAGTCGGAGTTGTGACGCATTTGTACTTAATTCACCTCCAGTTTCTAACAAACTCGTAGCATGTGCACGCGACTCCATGGAACGTGTCGATCAACCTGTTCCGGGCTTTTCAAGGAAGCACATAAACAACTTCGACGAGGTAGCTTTCTCTGCCTCCAACTCTCGTCTGTTCCGTCCTTCAGTGCCACTTTCCTTCTTCGCGAAGAAGCGTTTCATGGTCTTCTTACACAATGCTCTGAAATAAGAAAATGACACTTTTATTAAGAAAATTAAATTTCATAGACATTTCACAAAATTCTAGACTACCTCCCTAGTTGCGCAAGAGAATGGTCTTACTGCCAGTTGGTACTGAGGCTACCAGCACTGTATTTTACCTCATAATTTATATAAGTGGTTTAACCCTTTACCCAACGAATCGGCCGCATCCGCCCGCGTGATATGCAAATTCAGCAGTTGAAAAAATATTATTTTTCAAAAAATTTCAACAAAACCATATCATGTGTACCCTCGTTGGAACGAGCTCGTTCCAACGAGGGTCACATGATATGGTTTTGTTGAAATTTTTTGAAAAAAAATTAAAAATTATATTTAAAATAATAAATTTTGATATCGTCTGCGTTGGGTAAAGGGTTAACAACCCGGTCACCCTAGTGCTTCTCACCCATGATAAAAAGACAGATCATAGATCTGAAGGAAATTCTCTTTTCACTATTCGATGATAGCATGTCTCACTTTAATAGAAACTGTACTGTGACCCCCGCCCAGGGTATGTGCCACACCTTAGATACGCCACTGAGTAGAGCAAACGAGACAAAAACAGTCCTCATGCACAGCACAGTTAAAAATAAAAGTAACACTTACACTACAAGGTAGTTGAATCAAGCCTGCCACACCCTATAGGTGTAAGTCAACATTGCTATCGGGAATAAATTAAACACCCCTTCTCAAAGTGCAACCATCGTCCAAAACAGGCATACAACATTGAACATCGCACCACAAAGAAGTGTTACCATAACAGAAATTCGGTGAAAAGTTACAACATAACGTGGTGGTAAATTTAGCTCAGGTGTGACTCAACATCATAATGAGGCGGGAGGGTGATTCTTTGTAATTAATGTTATCTACCAATTACCAAAAAAAGCCGCAATCACAAACAGCAATATCAGTAGCCATAAAACTTCGACGCTAAAAGATCTTGTACCACTATTGCAGTAGCAATAAAAGTCACCATGGCGTCACTAGAAAATAATGTACGCGCGCATGACGGACTATTTCAATGATGTTTGCAAACTATTTCAATGATGTTTGCAATCACAGGTCATTTTCTTCAAAAACTTGTAATGCTGCAATGAATGATGCATCTAGTTTGCTTCGACTTATATTCCATGTTGCAGGAAATTGTACGACCCATTACACAAATACTACACCAAAAACAAAAACGATAAAGGTGAATCGCAAAAATTGAGAGTTACAGCGAGAAAATGTTGAAACGCAGCGTCAGTCTCATTGTGGTTTTCACTCTTCTAAATATTATGAATGAAGTGACTCTTGTGCAATACAAACATTCCCTAGTTGTTTTCGCAACCCACCAACCTATGCATTGAGTGACCTCATAAACTGAATTGTATTTGGTAAGAAACATCGTTGCCCGAAAGAAAATACATACTTGGGTTGAGTTTATCGCAGTGTACAATTTCAATTATTCCATTCATGTTAAGGGAATGTTTTTGATGTGCCATTGGGTTGAGAGAACTGAAAGTGGAGACCCATTATTTTGATCAGTTGAGTGTGGCTTTTTGTTCGCCAACAACCGTTTTTGAGAAGCAAAAGAATGAGTTTTAATGACTGAATGGTAGATAAAAGTGTTATGTCCTCAATATGCTTGTAAACAGTTTTTTATCACGACTCGATTCGATTTGGGGAGGTACGAAAGCGCATTAGGGCCAGTCGTGGAAAACGATTTTTATATCTACAACTCGTTATAACGACTTCCCAACTCGTTATAACGACATTACAACTCGTTATAACGACTTCACAACTCGTTATAACGACTTCAACAACTCGTTATCACGACTTGTCATCTCGTTATAACGACTTCACAACTCGTTATAACGACTTCCTAACTCGTTATAACGACATTACAACTCGTTATAACGACTTCACAACTCGTTATAACGACTTCCCAACTCGTTATAACGACATTACAACTCGTTATAACGACTTCACAACTCGTTATAACGACTTCTACAACTCGTTATAACGACTTGTCATCTCGTTATAACGACTTCCCAACTCGTTATAACGACATGACAACTCGTTATAACGACGTTCTCAACTCGTTATAACGACTTGTCATCTCGTTATAACGACTTCACAACTCGTTATAGCGACTTGTCATCTCGTTATGACGACTTCACAACTCGTTATAAAGAATGTCATCTCGTTATAACGACTTCACAACTCGTTATAACGACTTATCATCTCGTTATAACGACTACACAACTCGTTAGAACGACTTCAACAACTCGTTTTAACGACTTCACAACTCGTTATAACGACTTGTCATCTCGTTATAACGACTTCACAACTCCTTATATCGACTTCAACAACTCGTTATAACGACTTCACAACTCGTTATAACGACTTGTCATCTCGTTATAACGACTTCGCAACTCGTTATAACGACTTCAACAACTCGTTATAACGACTTGTCATCTCGTTATAACGACTTCACAACTCGTTATAACGACGTGTCATCTCGTTATAACGACTTGTCATCTCGTTATAACGACCTGTCATCTCGTTATAACGACTTGTCATCTCGTTATAACGACTTCACAACTCGTTATAACGACTTCAACAACTCGTTATAACGACTTTACAACTCGATATAACGACTTCACAACTCGTTATAACGACTGGTCATCTCGTTATAACGACTTCACAACTCGTTATAACGACTTCAACAACTCGTTATAACGACTTGTCATCTCGTTATAACGACTTCACAACTCGTTATAACGACTTCACAACTCGTTATAACGACTTCACAACTCGTTATAACGACTTCAACAACTCGTTATAACGAGTTGTCATCTCGTTATAACGACTTCACAACTCGTTATAACGACTTCACAACTCGTTATAACGACTTCAACAACTCGTTATAACGAGTTGTCATCTCGTTATAACGACTTCACAACTCCTTTTAACGCTCTTTTGTAGTAATAGCCACCAAATGGTTAGGCGTGAATGGGTGCCCATTCACCCCTAACCATTTGGTGGCCATTACTGTTAGTAAAAATCTAAGTACAAATATGTGCAGATTTGCAAAACAGCTGGGAAAAACGTTTTTAAAAGAAGTTCGAAGCATGTTAAGATGTACGAATATTTACCGAAATAAAGTTGACCAATTTAGATATAAAGGGATCCACAGAACGAGACGGCAACGGGACTGGGTTAATGTTCTGGTTGGAAATGATTGGGTTTTTTAAAAATATTATCTCATGTTTGGCTATTTTTTTGTGAACCGACTTTATTTTGCTTTGGACGTTTTCATTTTCACACTATGCGACAGACGGTCGATGATTGTATAACGAAATTTGGAAAAATTTCGAAGCGTAAGTAAACGGTGCGGTAAAAAAGTTCCGGCTTGTAGATCACCCGTTGAATACAGAATCATTCATATCATAGCAGCGATTCCGCTGAATACAATGGTTCAAAGTTTAATGGATGTGTAATAAATGACAGTCTTCTACAAGTGTCGGCGGTCAGGCATTAACCTTTCAGCGGTAGGTAAACCAGGATGATAAATGACTGTCTACTGCCAGTGTCGGCGGTCAGACATTAACCCTTCAATGGTCGGTAAATCAGGATAAAAGATAGTCTCCTGCAAGTGTCGGCGGTCAGTCAACAGTAGGTTAGACAAGATAACTGACAGCATGCTTCAAGCACCAGCGTCCAGATTTTAACCCTATTAGATAGGTAAACCAGGTGGGCTTCAGCAGACAGACACTAACTCTTCAATGATAGGTCAGACAAGATGATAACCGATAGCCTTCTATAGGCGTCAGGAGTCAGACATTAACTCGTGAGTGATAGGTCAGACATGATGATAACTGACAGCCTTCAGCGGGCGTCAGCAATCAGACACTAACCCTTAAGAAAAGGGAGACAGGTTGATAACTGACAGCCTACTACATGAGCAAATTGTCAAATACTAACCCTTCGAAGACAGGATGATAACTGGTTGTCTACTGCAAGCACCAGCAGTCAGACATTATTCTTCAATCATAGGTAAGAGAGGATAATACCCGAGAGCCTATTACAAGAGTCAAACGTAAGATATTAACTCTTGAATGAATGATAAGACATGATGATAACTGATAGCCTACTACAAGCCTCGCCCGTCAGATATTAACCCATCAATGAATGGTAAGACAGGATGATAAGTAAAAGCCTACTACAAGCCTCATCCGTCAAATATTAACCCTCCAATGAATGGTAAAACAGGATGATAACTGATAGCTTACTACAAGCCTCATCCGCCAGATATTAACTCTTCAATGAATGGTCAGACAGGATTAGTGATAGCCCACTACAATCCTCATTCGTCAGATATTAACCCTTCAATGAATGGTAAGACAGGATGATAACTGATAGCCTACTACAAGCCTCATCTGTCAGATATTAACCCATCAATGAATGGTAAGACAGTTTGATAAGTAAAAGCCTACTACAAGCCTCATCCGTCAGATATTAACCCTTCAATGAATGGTAAAACTGGATGACAACTGATGGCCTACTACAATCCTCATCCGTCAGATATTGACTCTTCAATGAATGGTAACACAGGATGATAACTGTCAGCCACTACAAGCCTCAGCCGCCAGATATTAACTCCACAATGAATGATAAAACAGGTTGATAACTGATAGCCTACTACAAGCCTCAGCCGTCAGATATTAACCCCACAATGAATGATAAGACAGGATGATAACTGATAGCCTACTACAAGCCTCAGCCGTCAAATATTAACCCCACAATGAATGATAAGACAGGATGATAACTGATAGCCTACTACAAGCCTCAGCCGTCAGATAATAACCCATCAGTGAATGGTAAGATAGCATGATAACTGGTAGGCTCACTAGTCAGACATTAACCCTTCATTGATCGATAAATGAGGAGGATAACTGACTGTATTCTACAAGCGTCAACAGTCTCTCATTAACCCTTCAATAATTGGAGAAGAGACTGACAGCCTACTACAAGAATCATTATTCACGCATGAGCCCTTAGATGGTAGATAAGCGAGGATAATAACTGACAGCCTTCCGCAAGCGTCAACAATCCGATATCCTACGTGTTAACAAGCAGGCATTAACCATTCAAAGATAGACACTCCTGGATGACAACTGACAGCTCTCTACAAGCGTTGACTGTCAGACATTAACCCTTCAATAAAAGATAATCGAGGATTATGACCGAAGCCTCCTACAAGCGTCAACAGACATTAACCATTGAATGATAGATAAGCCTGGATGATATCTGACAGCCTTCTTTCTCTTTTTCTATGCGCCAACAGTCAGAAATTAACCATTCAGTGATAGGTAAAGCAGGATTATAACTGTCAATCCGCTAATAGTGTCAACGGTCAGACATTAACACTTTAATGACCGATATACCAGAATTATAACGGACCACCAACTACAAGCGCCAGCGTTAAATCGCCGGAGTGTAATTAGTCTGTGTGAACACACAGACTATTGTTTTTGTACGGTTTCTTCTTCTTCTTCTTCTTCTTCTCTTCTTCTTCTTCTTCTTCTTCTTCTTCTTCTTCTTCTTCTTCCTTCCTTCCTTCCTTGTCCTCACGATAACTCGAAAACGAATTGTCCTATCTCGCTGATTTTGGCATTCTGGTAGACATTCACCACTTCTCGGCCACCGATGTTTTTCAGTCGCTAGAGCCATTGAGTATGGTCCACTCGGCCACAGGGTTTTCACAGCCTCCAATTTCCTGATACAGTAAATTCTCCCCAAGCAATACAATGTTATGTTCACACTGGAGACTACACACACAGTGGAGTTAACTGTCAAAATGAAATCTGACCTTGTCATCATTATGGGATGTTGGTTCCTGAAACTAAGTTGAGAGAAACCCTTTGCCTTGCAAGGAAATAAATTGTAAATTATTCAGTTCACTGTTTTTAACCCTCTCCAGACTTCTATGTGGATTACACATATTTTATTTCAGGCAGAATAAAGTTAACCTTTTCCATAAAACTGCACTGAATAATTGTTGAAACCTATCTTATTCACTTCAATGCTTTTAACCCTCTCAAGACTTCAATGTGGATTGCACATATTTTATTTCAGGCAGAATAAAGTTAACCCTTTCCATAAAACTGCACTGAATAATTGTTGAAACCTATCTTATTCAGTTCAATGATTTTAACCCTCTCAAGACTTCAAAGTGGATTGCACATATTTTATTTCAGGCAGAATAAAGTTAACCCTTAGAACTGCACTGAATAATTGTTGAAACGTATCCCAAAACTGTCAGGGTGCCGGTAACATTGCAATACTGACATGGAATAGTCATGGAATATTTTATTTCAGGCAGAATAAAGTTAACCCTTTCCATAAAACTGCGCTGAATAATTGCCGAAACCTATCAATACTGACATGGTCGACTGTACTGTTAACTGTGTTAGTGCGATGACTGTTTAAAACTCATTTTGTTAGAGGAGTTCTATAGTCTTTCACTGCGCTCGGCTCGGTCTCACCGAGAGAAACCCTTTGTCTTGCAAGGAAATAAATTATAAATTATTCAGTTCAATGCTTTTAACCCTCTCAAGACTTCAATGTGGATTGCGCATATTTTTTTTAGGCAGAATAAAGTTAACCCTTTCCATAAAACTGCACTGAATAATTGTAAAATTTGTTGAAACCTATCTTATTCAGTTCAATGCTTTTAACCAACTGAAGACTTCAATGTGGATTGCACATATTTTATTTCAGGCAGAACAAAGTTAACCCTTTCCATAAAACTGCACTGAATAATTGTTGAAACCTATCACAAAACTGTCAGGGTGCCGGTAACAATCCAATGCTGACATGGTCGACTGTACTGTTAACTGTATTAGTGCTATGACTGTTTAAAACTCATTTGTTAGAGGAGTTCTGTAGTCTTTCACTGCGCTCGGCTCGGTCTCACCGAGAGTGCAGAAACCTTTGGTGCCAAAGTGCCGAACGAGAATGTCTCTGATTAATGCCGTTCCATCCCTCCGGAGTGCAAAAATAGGTACTCTCAGCTGAGAAACTTAACGTTTTCCACTTTATTTTCTTAACATTTAATTCTATGTGGGAATGGGACACCCTTTCAGTGTGCCTTCCAAAGTAAGGGATTCTTAACCCTTTAGCCAACATAATGGCGAAAACTGGTCAACATTATTCACAGAAACGTCTATTCAGTTTTAATTACCTTTTCATTTTTGCTTGAAAAACATAGCTTATGACCCTTTATTGAATTGAGCTCATTTTTTAAAGGATTATTTATTTATTGGTGTTTAATGTCACATATTTCTGCACAGTGGCTAATCATGACCACGACAGTTTTTCAGGTGGAGGAAGTCGGAGTACCCGGGAAGAACCACTGGGCAACAACGAGCAACTGTCAGATCCCTCACATACTAAATCCACACAAGCAGGCTTAGCATTGGTTGAAGACGGGTGCACCATCGATGTGCAGTACGCTTTAGTGCATAGCGCCACCATGCACCCACGTGGGCAATGGGGTGAAGTGTCTTGCCCAAGGACAGAGTGAGGACCTCACGCCTTGCAGCCTGCACCTCTGCCAACTGAGCCACTGCGCCCGCATTTAAAGGATTAAAATGGAGTATTTAAAGGAAATATTTTAACCCTCTGAAGATCTCAATATGGGGGCATTATTCAGAAAGACTGGGAAATGCATTTTATTACACCTTAATGCATTTCTAAAGTCTATGAACGTATTTCATCACTCAAATTCGTGGGCAGAGCCAAAAATGTCCATTTCTGATTCGTGTTTCAAACCCTTTGAATGCTGGTCATATATATGCCATTTCTAGTTTCTTATAAAATTGTTCTGTTAAATACACGTTCTTGTTGTAACAAAACCGAAATTCTCCATGATGTGATCGTCGAACACGACCTGGACATTTTTGTGCTCAATGAAACATGGCTGAAGGGTGAGGATGGAGCAGTATTGTCTAGCCTAGTTCCAGAAAATTACGGTATCCAGCAGGAGCTAAGAGCTGGGAAAAGAGAAGGCGGACTTGCTGTCATCTATAAACAGTCTGTGGGCTTAAAGAAGTTAAACTTTGGTCCTTTTACATCTTTTGAAGTGCTTTGTGTTACACTCAATATTAACGGCCAACTCGCACAGCTTGTCTGTATATACCGGCCACCTTCGTCAAGTCGTAACAAATTTACATTCGATGCTTTTATGTCCGAATTTAACACCTTTTTAAGCACGGTGACTTTACTTCCTGGTCACCTTATAATTCTCGGTGATTTCAATATCCATGTTGATAATCCCGACGACGAGAATGCCAACCAATTCATAAATCACATTTCCTCTGTGAATCTGCATCAGCTCGTCTGTGGCCCAACCCATCGCTCTGGGCACACACTCGATCTGATCATTGCTAGAGAAAATGATGACATCATAGCTGTCAGTAGCATAGCGGACAAGCATATCTCTGACCACTCCTTGATTTTATACAATGTTTCATTTGCAAAACCAAGAGCAGTCCAGAAGACTGTCAAAGCTAGAAAAACACGCAACATCGACATTGATAATTTTCTGAGGGACCTTTCATTATGTAACCTAACACAACTCATTGAAAATGAAGATGACATCGGCTCAAAAACTGATACACTCTTCGAGACCCTAACTAAGGTATTAGACATCCACGCGCCTATCCAAACAAGAACTGTCACTGTTCGTCCTAACATTGGATGGTACAACGATGAGATAAGGAAATTAAAGCAAATGTGCAGGAAAGCAGAACGCCGCTTTGTTACATCTGGCCTCCATGTTCATAAAGATATGTATAAAACACTTCGTAACAAGCTAAACTCATCTATTAAGTCAGCTAAAATGGACTGGGTGAAAAATAGCATTGCGTCATGTGGCAGAAATTCTAAAGAGATTTTTAAGATAGTCAGCAACCTTCTACATGTGAACGGGAAGGGCGAGCTCCCTGAGCACACCCATCTTTCCGAGCTCGCATCTAGATTCTCTGACTTTTTCAGAGATAAAATTTCAAAGATTCATAGTGGCCTCGAAAATTTGGCCTTAAATTCAGTGACCAGTGATGAAGACATATCGGTAGATTCTGATATCTCTCTTAACAATTTTCAGCCTCCCACCATGGACGAGGTTAAGTCAATAATATTGAAAGCCTCCTCCACATCTTGTTCTCTCGACCCACTGCCAACATGGTTTCTCAAAAACAGCTCTGTTTTAGACCACCTACTTCCCACCATTACAGCTACGATGTGCTGAATTCGATGGACGATCGAAGGCTAACATCATTCGTGCTGCTCGACCTGTCTGCTGCATTTGATACGATTGACCACCGAACTCTTTTGTCGCGGTTAGCAAAACGACTCAAAATACGCGGATCTGCCCTTGAGTGGGTACGTTCCTACTTAAGTGACCGAACACAATCTGTGAAAATATGCGATACTCTATCAGAGCCCGTCGAGCTAAAATATGGCGTCCCCCAAGGCTCAGTACTCGGACCCTTACTGTTCACAGTTTACACCCTACCACTTGAGGATCTCATAAGGAAGCACTCTGTAAATTTTCACCTGTACGCAGACGATACGCAGCTGCATCTGTCTGCTGATCTTTCCAATATGAATGACTCCTTAACAACACTGGAGGCATGCATTGAGGATATTCGACAGTGGATGGGGAGAAACTTTCTGAAATTAAATGATGATAAAACAGAATTTGTACAGTTAGGCGCCAAACATCAGCTAGACAAAGTTCCAATTAACTGCTTGAAAATAGGCGATAGCGCAGTTAGCTCAAGTAAAACTGCTCTAAACCTCGGTTTCACTTTTAATGATTGCTTTGATCTGCATAACCAAATCACAAAAGTGAGCAAAAGCTGCTTCCTCCAAATAAGAAACATCAAAAAAATCAGAAAGCTACTTGACCAAAACACTCTGAAAACTGTTATACAGTCTTTGATCCTGTCCCGTTTGGACTATTGCAACTCTCTCTATTTCGGCCTTTCTCTGAAATCAATGTACCTGCTTCAACGTATTCAAAACACAGCAGCTAAGATCATTACCGGTGCGAAAAAATATGACCACATTACACCAATCCTGAAATCTCTGTATTGGCTGTCAGTTGAGTCTCGCATTAAGTATAAGGTATTTGCGGTGACACGCAACATCTTACATAGCGACAAAGCACTAATCTACCTTAAGCAAGTCATCAAAGTACACACACCGTCGAGGAATCTCAGATCAGCTTCTGAGAGTCTCCTTGTTGTACCTCGAATTCGATCAACGGCAGGGAAGAGATCGTTCACTTTTGCAGCTCTCTCACTCTGGAACGCCCTCCCTCAGAACCTTAGAAAAACCCTAAATGCAGATCACTTCAACAAAGCTCTGAAAACCCATCTCTTTCAAGCAGCCTCCGGCCGCTGATTATACCATTGTTACCGTCACCTATGTTTTCAGCGCTTTTGAGCAGCGTTTCGCTGGGAAAAGCGCTATATAAATAAATTATTATTATTATTAAATTATTATTATTATGTTCTGATTCCTGTATGAATACCTGTAAATACTGTTAATGAAAACCCATTTCTGGTTCGTTGAAAAATATTTTACTCCTGAAAAATAAGCCTCCATGAATTCTCTTTCTTTATTGTTTATTCCTGATACTTTAACCCCTTTCACACAGGCTTGAATTTACTGGTGGCAGTAAATTCTGTTTCTCTAGTTAAGTGTTTGCGTTTGTCTGTGAGGTATGTGTGCACTCTAAAATGAGTTGGGCTAAAAATCAATCCAAATGAACACAGCTGATTTGGATTGCTTTTTAACCCAACATATTTTAAAATGTGTTAGAAAGGGGAGGGTGAGGGTATGTGTGGAGGAGCGGAGTGTGCTGGTGGTGAGTGTGGGCGGAATTTATAACATTTTCCATCAATTTCTTCAGTCGGGACATTTTTGTATTGATTGTCGCCCTTTGATTTCGATTCGCTCTCACTTGTTAGTCTGTGTGAAACACACATACTATTGTTTTTGCACGGTTTCTTTTTCTTTCTTTTTTTCTTCTTTTTCTTTTTTTTTTCTTCTTCTTCTTCTTCTTCTTCTTCTTCTTCTTCTTCTTCTTCTTCTTCTTCTTCTCCTGTCTTCTGTCTTCTCATCACTGTTTTGTCCGCAAGATAACTCGAAAACGAATTGCCCTATCTCGTTGATTTTTGGCAGGCTGATAGACAGCCACAAGTTCTCAGCCACCTGTTTTTCAGATTCCTGGGGTATCAGGGGTGTCTGTAGGGGTGTTCTGAAAGTGGGCCATGCCAATATCTCAGGCGTGGTATGACCTACAGACCTGGGACCAATACCAAATGAGTCGACACTCGATGGAGGTTCAAAATATGGGTCAAGGTCACGGAGGTCATCTAGGGGTCATTGAGTGCATTTTTCAGAATTGCTGGAAATCACATTTTTTGACCCCCTAAACTATTCCTGACGTGCACGCATTCATTTTGACGTAAAAAAGTGGGCGTGGTCAAAATTTTTGAAAGTGGGTCTCGCCCATATCTCAGGCATGGTATGATGTATGGACCTGGGACCAACACCAAATGAGTCGACACTTGATGGAGATTCAAAATATGGGTCAAGGTCACGGAGGTCAACTAGGGGTCATTGAGTGCATTTTTCAGAATTGCTGGAAATCACATTTTGTGATCCCCTAATGTATTCCTGACGTACACACATGCATTTTGACGTAAAAAAAGTGGGAGTGGTCAAAACTTTTGAAAGTGGGTCACGCCCATATCTCAGGCGTGGTATGACGCATGGACCTGGGACCGACACCAAATGAGTCGACACTTGATGGAGGTTCAAAATATGGGTCAAGGTCACAGAGGTCACCTAGGGCTCATTGAGTACATTTTTCAGAATTGCTGGAAATCACATTTTTTTACCCCAGAGTATTCATGACGTACACACATGCATTTTTACGTAAAAAGGTGGGCGTGGCCAAAAGTTTTGAAAGTGGGTCACACCCATATCTCAAGCGTGGTATGACCTACGGACCTGGGACCAACACCAAATGAGTCGACGCTCGATGGAGGTTCAAAATATGGGTCAAGGTCACGGAGGTCAACTAGGGCTCATTGAGTGCATTTTTCAGAATTGCTGAAAATCACATTTTTGACCCCCTAAACTATTTCTGACGTACACACATGCATTTTGACGTGTGGGCGTGGCCAAAATTTTTGAAAGTGGGTCACGCCCATAGCCCATGCATGCTATGACATATGGACCTGGGACCAACACGAAATGAGTCGACACTTGATGGAGACTCAAAATATGGGTCAAGGTCACGGAGGTCACCTAGAGGTCATTGAGTGCATTTTTTATAATTGCTGGAAATCACATTTTTTGCCCCCCCCCCCCCCCCCCCAACAGCATTCCTGAGATTCATACTTGCATTTTTACGTTACAAAAATGGGCGTGGCCAAAAAATTTAAAAGTAGGTCACGCTCATATCTCAAGCATGGTATGATGAATGGACCTGGGACTCCAAATGAGTCGACACTTGATGGAGATTCAAAATATGGGCCAGGGTCAAGGAGGTCACCTAGGGGTCATTAAGTGCATTTTTCATAATTGCTGGAAATCACATTTTTGACCACCCAAAGCATTGATGAGTTCCATACATGCATTTTTTATGTTAAAAAAAGTGGGCGTAGCCAACATTTTTGAAAAGTGGGTCATGCTCATATCTCAATCGTGGTATGATGAATGGACCTGGAACTAGCACCAAATGAGTCGACACTTGATGGAAATTCAAAATATGGGTCAAGGTCACGGAGGTCACCTAGGGGTCCGCCTGAAAGAGGTCACCAAAGTCATCAAGTGCGTATTATTCAGAAATACTGGGAAATGAATTTTATTACACCTTAATGCATTTCTAAAGTTTATGAACGTATTTCATCACTTAAATTAGTGGGCAGAGCCAAAAATGTCCATTTCTGATTCGAGTATCGAACTCTTTGAATGCTGGTCACATTTCTGCCTTTTCTGGTTTCTTATAAATAATTGTTCTGATTCCAGTATGAATATCCGTAAATACTGTTAACGAAAACCCATTTCTGATTTGTTTAAAAATATTTTACTCCTGAAAATAAGCCTCCATAAATTCTCTTTCTGTATAGTTTATTCCTGATACTTTAACCCTTTTCACACAGACTTGAATTTACTGGGTGCAGTGAATTCTGTTTCTCTAGTTATCATGTATTTTCGTTTGAGACAAGATTTGATATCACCAACACAGTCGGCCATACACATGGAGGGCATTGGGGTCACGTGGTACCCCATTTGGGCTGTTGGGTGCCCATGATATCCAATTTACGTGGTATTATAGGAAAGAAGAATAGAGTTTTATATACGAGGACGAAAGAATGATAGATGATAGGCTGATTACAGACACTTGAAGGTTATTATTTGGTCAGGTTCATATCGGCCGAGATATCAGCCCGAGAGTTCTTCACATTAGCCCGAAACCGCAGGTTTACTAACAAAGTGAGGTTAGTACTTGGTCATTTTCATATCGGCCGAGATATCAGCCCGAGATTAATTTATAACAGCCTGAGACCGAATGCCTACTAACCAAGTGCGGTTATTACTCGGTTAGTTTCATATCGGCCGAGATATCAGCCCGAGATTACTTCATAACAGCCTGAGATCGAAGGCTGAAGTGAAGTTAGCCAGCGCTGATATCTTGGCCGTTATGAAACTAACCGAGTGAGGTCATTATTTGATTAGTTTCATCTCCTGCTGAGATATCACCAG
Source organism: Pictodentalium vernedei (assembly GCA_031216915.1). Taxonomy (NCBI): domain Eukaryota; kingdom Metazoa; phylum Mollusca; class Scaphopoda; order Dentaliida; family Dentaliidae; genus Pictodentalium; species Pictodentalium vernedei. The sequence continues at coordinate 226,698,671 of CM062293.1, forward strand.
CCCGAGATTACTTCATATCGGCCTGAGACCGAAAATCAAAAGCAGATGAGAAATTAGCGAACGCTGATATCTCCGCCAATATGAAACTAACCAAGTGAGGTTATTATTTGGTTAGTTTCATCTCGGCTGAGATATTAGCTCGAGATTCCTTCATATCGGCCTGTTATTATTTATTATTGATTTATTAACGACACATTAACAGCCAAGGTCATATCGTGTCGGTGACAGTTTTACGGGTGTAGGAAGCGGGAGTACCCGGAGAGAACCACCGAGCAACGACGAGCAACTGCCAGCTCCCCAACATCGTAACTCCGCACTTCAGCACAGGAAGGGTTAGATTGGTTAAAGACATGCGCATCATCGACGTGCAGTACGCCTTAGTACGCGGCGTCATCGTGCCCCCATGTGGACAATCGGGGTGAAGAAGCTTGCACAAGGACACAACGCGGGCATATCGGCCTGAGACCGAAGATCAAAAGCAGATGTGAAATTAGCGAGCGCTGATATCTCGGCCGATATGAAACTAACCAAATGATGTTATTACTTGGTAAGTTTCATATCGTCCGAGATATCAGCCCGAGATTAAGCCTTCTTCATATCAGCCGGAGAACGAAGTTACCAAGGGTTGATAATAACAATCAGCGATCAATGTACAGATGTGCCAGTTGACACACGCTGATATCTCGGCCGATATGAAACTAACCAGATAATACCATCTTTATTTATTGCACAATATCAAATAATTACAAAAGATCTGTTACAGTTTTCAAACAGTTTTATTGTTTCATTCTTTCCACAAAGACAGAAGTTTCCTCTTCAACCACTTCAACTAACCGAACGTCGCAGCTTCCGGCAGTGGGGAAGCCGCCACTCTTGGGTAGCTTCTCAAGTGAAAAAATCAAGGTATCGTTGCTGTTAATTTTTGGTGTTTTTCCCTTCACCTAACATGAAAAGCAGACGATACTTGCAAAAGAAATTCATGAATAACTAATTTTTTTCATTTTTTGTCTCCAAAACATAGGTTATGACCCCTCATTGGAACGAGCTCGTTCGAATGAGGGGGTCATAACCTATGTTTTGGAGACAAAAAAATGAAAAATTCATGAAAATTAATTAGCGATTTTTGAGAATAGCGCTGGCCGTTTTTGGCCGTTACGTTGGGTAAAGGGTTAAAGGCGGATGTATGTCAGAGAGGCAGATGTTAACCTGTTGAGCGTCAAATCAGTCAGTGACATCGGCTACCAAAAATTCTATACACTGCAAATGGTGTAGATCATACAGTTTTTATGTGCGCCTGTATGATGTACAATATGCAGATGCATGTGGTTATTTTCGTGTAGATACTAGATACGATCACAAAGTTTTGGAATTTTTTTTTTTGGGTAAATACCCCCCCCCCCCCCCCCCCCCCCGCTCCGCTCCCCTCCCCTCCCCTCCCCCTGTTCTTACGCTACTGATTCATCCATTGGTGAAGAAAGTTTTTCGCCGGTGTGTGTTGGGGAAGGGATGCAGGACAAGACTCAAATATTCCGACAGACCAATGAAGTTTTTTTTAGATCAGGCAACTAAATTTCTACCATTTTGACACTCAAAACTAGTTACCGGAAATTCGGTCTAAACACATGACACAAATGTTCCTTCTTAGTCACAACATTTTACCAACAAAAAATATCTTCCCAATGAGCCGAAACTTTGCAGACAAAATGTAAAGACAAAGATCCATTCATCCCCCACCTCTCGATGTCTACGCCACTACATTCATCACAGAGGAGGATACCCTTAGTATAACCTTTAACCCTTTACCCAACGCAGAGGATATCAAAATTTATTATTTTAAATATCATTTTTTTTAAATTTTTCCAAAAATGTCAACAAAACCATATCATGTGATCCCTCGTTGGAACGAGCTCGACGAGCTCGTTCCAACGAGGGGTCACATGATATGGTTTTATTGAAATTGTTTGAAAAATAATATTTTTTCAACTGCTGAATTTGCATATTACGCGGGTGGATGCTGCAGATTCGTTGGGTAAAGGGTTAAGTAGTAGATGTGAAGATCAGGGTAATTCAGGTCAAAAGTCATGGCGCCACCTGAGGAAATGCATTTTTCTTGTGAATAAAGTGACTAGATTTAAGGCAGTGGGAGGCCTCAGAATCCATCTCAGAGGTTAAAAATTTTTTTTTAAAATCCTGGGGGTGGTTTGCGGACCCCAACTCCAACGAAAGGGAGACACTCACTCGAACTCTCTCCCAACACGGGCTGCGACCATCGGGACATGCTTACGGCATATCGTTGTGGGACTCACAATCCCAGTTAGAAATCAAACTGATCACGTCCCCCACATTGAAGACACCCTAGCTACATCCATGGTTTCTTGTGTAAGACTCCCGTGGTAACGAGTATAGTTTTACCAGTTAATGATTTTTCCTGGCTGTGAATTGCCATGCTGGTTCGTCTATCACTGTTGTCCCCTTCCAGGACTCTTTTCATAAGAGACATAATGACTGATCGTCGATAACAATGGAACCCTGTCTTCCATGATACATCGTCTCCCATTGTTCTCTCCTTTATGGAAATCTTTTGATCAAAGTTAACAAGCCGATATTTATACCTAAGTATTTAACATCAGATATGATTTTCTTTCCCACAATTGCCCATTATTGCTCTCGGCTGATATGACTTCAAACTCGGCTGATATGTCATCGAACTCGGCCGATATTAACCAGGTTAGAGTTTCTCCCACCCCATTTTTTTAAAGACGAAAACGTTCATAGTCATTCGTCGAAAGCATTCGAACCGTAAAATATTGACGCTACTGGTAAAGGGGACACGTTTTTGTATGTAATCGTGGCACTAAGTATCAGGTGGGTGAAGAGAAAAAAAGGTGACAGTTGTACACAAAAGACAACGCAAACTAAAACAGAGTCCATGAGTTTCGTTGAAGTGAGAGAAGCGATAGTTCAGCTACCCAAGAGTAGCAGCTTCCCCACTTGCGGAAGCCGCGCCGTTCGGATAGTTAAACTGGTTGAAGAGGAAACTTCTGTCTTTGTGGAAAGAATGAAACAATAAAACTGTTTGAAAACTGTAACAGATCTTTTGTAATTATTTGATATTGTGCAATAAATAAAGATGGTATTATCTGGTTAGTTTCATATCGGCCGAGATATCAGCGTGTGTCAACTGGCACATCTGAACATTGATCGCTGATTGTTATTATCAACCCTTGGTAACTTCGTTCTCCGGCTGATATGAAGTAGGCTTAATCTCGGGCTGATATCTCGGACGATATGAAACTTACCAAGTAATAACATCATTTGGTTAGTTTCATATCGGCCGAGATATCAGCGCTCGCTAATTTCACGTCTGCTTTTGATCTTCGGTCTCAGGCAGATATGCCCGCGTTGTGTCCTTGGGCAAGGCACTTCACCCCGATTGTCCACATGGGGGCACGATGACGCCGCGTACTAAGGCGTACTGCACGTCGATGGTGCGCATGTCTTTAACCAATCTAACCCTGCCTGTGCTGAAGTGCGGAGTTACGATGTTGGGGAGCTGGCAATTGCTCGTCGTTGCTCGGTGGTTCTCTCCGGGTACTCCCGCTTCCTACACCCGTAAAACTGTCACCGACACGATATGACCTTGGCTGTTAATGTGTCGTTAATAAATCAATAATAAATAATAAAAGGCCGATATGAAGTAATCTCGGGCTGATATCTCAGCCGAGATGAAACTAACCAAATAATAACCTCACTTGGTTAGTTTCATATTGGCGGAGATATCAGCGTTCGCTAATTTCTCATCTGCTTTTGATTTTCGGTCTCAGGCCGATATGAAGTAATCTCGGGCTGGTGATATCTCAGCAGGAGATGAAACTAATCAAATAATGACCTCACTTGGTTAGTTTCATAACGGCCAAGATATCAGCGCTGGCTAACTTCACTTCAGCCTTCGATCTCAGGCTGTTATGAAGTAATCTCGGGCTGATATCTCGGCCGATATGAAACTAACCGAGAATAACCGCACTTGGTTAGTAGGCATTCGGTCTCAGTCTGTTATGAAGTAATCTCGGGCTGATATCTCGGCCGATATGAAAATAACCAAGTAATAACCTTCAAGTGTCTGTAATCAGCCTATCATCTATCATTCTTTCGTCCTCGTATATAAAACTCTGTTATTCTGTCCTATAATTACCCCGTAAATTGGACATCATGGGCACCCATCAGCCCAAATGGGGTACCACGTGCACCCAATGCCCTCCATTTGTACGGCCGACTGTGTTGGTGATAACAAATCTTGTCTCAAACGAAAATACATGATAACAAGTGAGAGCGAATCGAATGAAAGGGCGACAATCCATACAAAAATGTCCCGACTGAAGAAATTGATGGGAAATGTTATAAATTCCGCCCACACTCACCACCAGCACACTCCGCCCCTCCACACATACACTCACCCTCCCCTTTCTCACACATTTTAAAATATGCTGGGTTAAAAAGCAATCCGAATCAACTGTGCTCATTTGGATTGATTTTTAGCCCAACTCATTTTAGAGTGCACACACACCTCACAGACACACGCACACACTTAATTACACTCCGGCGATTTAACGCTGGCGTTTGTAGTTGGTTGTCCGTTATAATTCTGGCATATCAGTCATTAAAGTGTTAATGTCTGACTGTTGACACTAGTAGTGGGTTGTCAGTTATAATCCTGTCTTACCTATCATTGAATGGTTAATTTCTGACTGTTGGCGCATAGAGAAAGAGAAAGAAGGCTGTCAGATATCATCCAGGCTTATCTATCATTGAATGGTTAATGTCTGTTCACTCTTGTAGGAGTCTTCTTTCATAATCCTGGATTATCTTTTATTGAAGGGTTAATGTCCGACAATCGACGCTTACAGAGAGCTGTCAATTATCATCCAGGAGTGTCTATCAATGAATGGTTAATGCCTACTTGTTAACACTTGTAGGATAAAAGACTGTTGACCTTGTAGAACACAGTCAGTTATCCTCCTCATTTATCGATCAATGAACGGTTAATGTCTGACTAGTGAGGCTATCAGTTATCATGCTGTCTTACCATTCATTGATGGGTTAATATCTGACGGCTGAGGCGTGTAGTAGGCTATCAGTTATCATCCTGTCTTATCATTCATTGTGGGGTTAATATCTGACGGCTGAGGCTTGTAGTAGGCTATCAGTTATCATCCTGTCTTACCATTCATTGTGGGGTTAATATCTGACGGCTGAGGCTTGTAGAAGGCTATCAGTTATCATTTTGTCTTATCATTCATTGTGGCGTTAATATCTAACGGCTGAGGCTTGTAGTAGGCTATCAGTTATCATCCTGTCTTACTTTTCACTGAAGGGTTAATATCTGACGGATGAGACTTGTAGTAGGCTATCTGTTATCACCCTGTCTTACCATTCATTGAAGGGTTAATATCTGACGGATGAGGATTGTAGTGGGCTATCACTTATCATCCTGTCTGACCATTCATTGAAGAGTTAATATCTGACGGATGAGGCTTGTAGTAGGCTATCAGTTATCATCCTGTTTTACCATTCATTGAAGGGTAAATATCTGGCGGATGAGGCGTGTAGTAGGCTTTTACTTATCACCCTGTCTTACCATTCATTGATGAGTTAATACCTGAAGGATGGGGCTTGTAGTAGGCTATCAGTTATCATCCTCACTTTCCATTCATTGGTGGGTTGATATCTGGCGGATGAGGCTTGTAGTAGGCTGTCAGTTTTCACCCTGTCTTACCATTCATTGAAGGGCTAATATCTAATGGATGAGGCTTGTAGTAAAAACAGTTACCATCCTTCTTACCAGTTATTGAAGGGTTAATATCCGACAGATGAGGCTTGTAGTAGGCTATCAGTTATCATCATGTCTTATCATTCATTCAAGAGTTAATATCCTACGGTTGACTCTCGGGTATCATCCACTCTTACCGATGATTGAAGAATAATGTCCGACTGCTGGTGCTTACAGTAGATAACCAGTTATCATCCTGTCTTCGAAGGGTTAATATTTGGCAGTTTGCGCATGTAGTAGGCTGTCAGTTATCAACCTGTCTCCCTTTTCTTAAGGGTTAGTGTCTGATTGCTGACGCCCGCAGAAGGCTGTCAGTTATCATGTCTGACCTATCACTGACGGGTTAATGTCTGACTGCTGACGCCTGTAGAAGGCTATCATTTATCATCCTGTCTGACTTATCATTGAAGAGTTAATGTCTGACTTCTGACGCCCGCAGAAGGCTATCGGTTATCATATTGTCTGACCTATCATTGAAGAGTTAGTGTCTGTCTGCTGAAGCCCGCCTGGTTTACCTATCTAATAGGGTTAAAATCTGGATGCTGGTGCTTGAAGCATACTGTCAGTTATCATCTTGTCTAACCTACCGTTGTCTGACCGCCGACACTTGAAGGAGACTGTCATTTATCATGAGTTACTGATCATTGAAGGGTTAATGTCTGACCGCCGACACTGGCGGTAGACAGTCATTTATCATCCTGGTTTACCTACCGCTGAAAGGTTAATGTCTGACCGCCGACACTTGTAGAAGACTGTCATTTATTACACATCCATTAAACTTTGAACCCCTCTATTCAGCGGGATCGCTGCTGTGATATAAATGATTCTATATTCAACGGGTGATATACAAGCCGGAGCTTTTTTACCGCACCGTTTACTTACGCTTCGAAAATTTTCCAAATTTCGTTATACAATCATCGACCGTCTGTCGCATAGTGTGAAAATGAAAACGTCCAAAGCAAAATAAAGTCGGTTCACAAAAAAATAGCCAAACATGAGATAATATCATTTCCAACCAGAACATTAACCCAGCCCCGTTGCCGTCTCGTTCTGTGGATCCCTTTATATCTAAATTGGTCAACTTTATTTCGGTAAATCTTCGTACATCTTAACATGCTTCGAACTTCTTTTAAAAACGTTTTTCCCAGCTGTTTTGCAAATCTGCACATATTTGTACTTATGTTTTTACTAACAGTAATGGCCACCAAATGGTTAGGGGTGAATGGGCACCCATTTCACGCCTAACCATTTGGTGGCTATTACTACGAAAGAGCGTTAAAAGGAGTTGTGAAGTCGTTATAACGAGATGACAACTCGTTATAACGAGTTGTTGAAGTCGTTATAACGAGTTGTGAAGTCGTTATAACGAGATGACAAGTCGTTATAACGAGTTGTTGAAGTCGTTATAACGAGTTGTGAAGTCGTTATAACGAGATGACAAGTCGTCATAACGAGATGACAAGTCGTTATAGCGAGTTGTGAAGTCGTTATAACGAGATGACAAGTCGTTATAACGAGTTGTTGAAGTCGTTATAACGAGTTGTGAAGTCGTTATAACGAGATGCCAAGTCGTTATAACGAGTTGTGAAGTCGTTATAACGAGTTGTTGAAGTCGATATAACGAGTTGTGAAGTCGTTATAACGAGATGACATGTCGTTATAACGAGTTGGGAAGTCGTTATAACGAGATGACAAGTCGTTATAACGAGTTGTAGAAGTCGTTATAACGAGTTGTGAAGTCGTTATAGCGAGTTGTAATGTCGTTATAACGAGTTGGGAAGTCGTTATAACGAGTTGTAAAGTCGTTATAATGAAATGACAAGTCGTGATAACGAGTTTTTGAAGTCGTTATAACGAGTTGTGAAGTCGTTATAACGAGTTGTAATGTCGTTATAACGAGTTGGGAAGTCGTTATAACGAGTTGTAGATTTAAAAATCGTTTTCCACGACTGGCCCTAATTCTCTTTCGTAGGGGAGGTGTTGCTACTCGTCGAGCAAGCTCGATTCGTATCTATACTCGTATCTGTACATCCCCAAAACGAGTCTCGAACCGATAAAAGATTATGCACAAACACAATGAGTACATAACACATATTTATCTTACAATCAATCAATTTTCCCCTGGCTATAACGTCTTGACTGATACAAATTTGCACCGACCACAGTAACTTCTGCAGTGACGTGCAATCATTCGATTCAGAAAAAGAACGTTGTTACATGCACTCAGAGAAAAACTGATTATACATGTCGAGGTTACCGTTTTGATAACAGTAATTACGTGGCAAATAAATCACCAACTCAGCAAAATAAATTAGACTAGATCAATTTTTGTCAAGATGATATTATAATATTAGAACGTTTCTGAAGCTGCCGGAGGTTTTATTTCAGAAATCACACAAACTCAGGTTCTATCGACCGATACAATATGAAAAGAAACGTTCTAATTATTTTATTATGCCGAACAAAAACTAACGTTCATTGTTAAGCGTTAACTGCAGCATGCCATCAATTTTGTAACAACAGTGTAGTCGAATCCAAAAACATGACGTCATTTCGAACGAATGACGTCTCTTCGAAAATGACTTGTCACAAGTGCCGTCGCTTTGGGAGTTTCTATATCAACAAATGCCAGTGTTTACAGCTGTTCATGTTATAATTCATTGTTAATGCTTGTGTGATAAGTGGTATAAATTAATGGAATATAAATTCATGTTTCTTGGACGACGACAGTTGATAAAATTAATCGGAGTGAAACAATTTATTTTGAATTGAGGCAGAGGTTCAGTGAGGACGAGGATTACTAAACTTGTGGAAATATAATTGATTGAGGTCATAACTCGTATTCAGGATTCACTGAGGTGGTGAACAACACGTGAGTGTTTAATATTTCTGATTCTTTTGAATTCATTGTTTGCAGTTAAAATTGAAAACACACCCACTGAAGATGCCCATTTGTTGGTAAGTTTGTGTCTACCGGTAACGAAAAAAGTTAAATGAACACGGAGCCAGCGTTTGGTGTTGAGAAATTCCAATCGACGCTTATCAATGGAAGTGGAGCTTACGACAGTAGCTCGCAGCTGCTCGGTGGTTCTCTTCAGATATTCCGGCTTCTTCCACCCGTAAAACTGTTCGACATGATATGGGGTAGAGTTGAACGGTATTGGAATTTCAAGTAGTACTGTGAATTTAGTTACTTATTCCCGTTTCCTTATTCGACATTCAACATTCGAAAATAAAATACCGGTTATTTTGGTGTTGATGGGTGGCCCCCGAGGAATAAAGAAGATTGACACCTCAACCGCCCCAATCGGACCACATTCAGGGGCCCTACTAAGGCCCCAAAAAGGGCCAGTTACAAAATATCACCAAAGCAGGTTAAAATTACTGGATATTTTGGTGTTGATGGGTGGCCCCCGAGGAATAAAGAAGATTGACACCTCAACCGCCCCAATCGGACCACATTTAGGAGCCCTACTAAGGCCCCAAAAAGGGCCAATTACAAAATATCACCAAAACAGGTTTAAATCACTGGATATTTTGGTGTTGATGGGTGGCCCCCGAGGAATGAAGAAGATTGACACCTCAACCGCCCCAATCGGACCACATTTAGGGCCCTACTAAGGCCCCAAAGAGGGCCAGTTACAAAATATCACCAAAGCAGGTTAAAATCACTGGATATTTTGGTGTTGATGGGTGGACCCCGAGGAATAAAGAGGATTGACACCTCAACCGCCCCAATCGGACCACATTTAGGGACCCTACTAAGGCCCTAAAAAGGGCCAGTTACAAAATATCACGAAAGCAGGTTAAAATCACGGGATATTTTGGTGTTGATGGGTGGCCCCCGAGGAAAAAAGAAGATTGACATCTCAACCGCCCCAATCGGACCACATTTAGGGGCCCTACTAAGGCCCCAAAAAGGGCCAGTTACAAAATATCACAAAAGCAGGTTAAAATCACTGGATATTTTGGTGTTCATGAATGGCCCCGGAGGAATAAAGAAGATTGACACCTCAACCGCCCCAATCGGACCACATTTAGGGGCCCTACTAAGGCCCCCAAAGAGGGCCAGTTACAAAATATCACCAAAACAGGTTTAAATCACTGGATATTTTGGTGTTGATGGATGGCCCCAGAGGAATAAAGAAGATTGACACCTCAACCGCCCCAATCGGATCACATTTAGGGGCCCTACTAAGGCCCCAAAAAGGGCCAGTTACAAAATATCACCAAAGCAGGATAAAATCGCGGGATATTTTGGTGTTGATGGGTGGCCCCCGAGGAATAAAGAAGATTGACATCTCAACCGCCCCAATCGGACCACATTTAGGGGCCCTACTGAGGCCCCAAATAGGGCCAGTTACAAAATATCACAAAATCAGGTTAAAATCACTGGATATTTTGGTGTTGATGAGTGGCCCCCGAGGAATAAAGAAGATTGACACCTCAACCGCCCCAATCGGACCACATTTAGGGGCCCTACTAAGGCCTCAAAAAGGGCCAGTTACAAAATATCACCAAAGCAGGTTAAAATCACGGGAAATTTTGGTGTTGATAGGTGGCCCCCGAGGAATAAAGAAGATTGACACCTCAACCGCCCCAATCGGACCACATTTAGGGGCCCCATTAAGGCCCCAAAAAGGGCCAGTTACAAAATATCACCAAAGGAGGTTAAAATCACTAGATATGTTGGTGTTGATGGGTGGCCCCGAGGAATAAAGAAGATTGACACCTCAACCGCCCCAATCGGACCACATTTAGGGCCCTACTAAGGCCATAAAAAGGGCCAGTTACAAAATATCACCAAATCAGGTTAAAATCACGGGATATTTTGGTGTTGATGGGTGGCCCCCGAGGATTAAAGAAGATTGACACCTCAACCACCCCAATCGGACCACATTTAGGGGCCCTACTAAGGCCCCAAAAAGGGCCAGTTACAAAATATCACTAAAGCAAGTTAAAAGCACTGGATATTTTGGTGTTGATGGGTGGCCCCCGAGGAATAAAGAGGATTGACACCTCAACTGCCCCAATCGGACCACATTTAGGGGCCCTACTAAGGCCCCAAAAAGGGCCAGTTACAAAATATCACCAAAGCAGGTTAAAATCACGAGATATTTTGGTGTTGGTGGGTGGCCCCCGAGGAATAAAGAAGATTGACACCTCACCCGCCCCAATCGGAACACATTTAGGGGCCCCACTACGGCCCCAAAAAGGGCCAGTTACAAAATATCACCAAAGCAGGTTAAAATCACTAGATATTTTGGTGTTGATGGGTGGCCCCCGAGAAATAAAGAAGATTGACACCTCAACCGCCCCAATCGGACCACATTTAGGGGACCTACTAAGGCCCCAAAAAGGGCCAGTTACAAAATATCACCAAAGCAGGTTAAAATCACGGGATATTTTGGTGTTGATGGGTGGCCCCCAAGGATTAAAGAAGATTGTCCCCTCAACCGCCCCAATCGGACCACATTTAGGGCCCTACTAAGGCCCCAAAAGGGCCAGTTACAAAATATCACCAAAGCAGGTTAAAATTACGGGATATTTTGGTGTTGATGGGTTGCCCCCGATGAATAAAAAAGATTGACACCTCAACCGTTCCAATCGCACCACACTTAGAGCCCTCCTTAGGCCCCCAAAAGAGCTAGTTACAAAATATTACCGAAGGAGACAAACATCGCCAGATATTTTGATGTTGGTGTGCGACACGAGAAGAACAAAGAAGATTCCATGGAACGCCGTCCCCAAATATGAGGATATGAGAAATGACGAATTGTGGCTCACTAAGAATTTTCTCGTGGCCCTTATGATCCTGAGGATATGTGGAATGGCAAGTTGTACTTCACTGCCCTCGGCTTTTCATGTAATGAAAAGGGCATCCTGAAGGCCAGCCAAGTAACAGAAAGAGATTACACAAATCTATCTCTATGCAACATGGTCTGTAAATATCCCAACCCGGGACCCAACTTCCACTTCACGATTTACTCACCTTACCCTTACTTCCTTTCCTTCCTATCTCAAAGTCTTGGCATATTCAAGGCCCTACCTGATGTTTGCTGGCTTTTCCAAGCATACCAATACCACCCATTTTCCTTCCACTTTCCTATTCTTTCTAAACCCTGGCTTACTAACGGGCCTGTTGGTGTCTGCTTGCTACGTCTTGCATACCAGCACTTCCCATTCCCCCAACTTCCTTATTCTTCCTAAGCCCTTACATGCCCGAGGGCCTACCTGATATCTGCTTCTTCGTCATTCATACTAACACTACCCATTCCCTCCCAAATCCCCATTCTGGTGTCTACTTACTATGCACGCTAACACCACCCATTCCCTTCCACTTGCTTATTCTTCCTGCAGTCATAACTTGCCCAATGACCTGCCCGATGCCCATCTGCTATGCCATGCGTACTAACTCCTGCAGTTGAATACTTGGGTCAGAGAGAAGTCAGAATACGCCACAGAAGTTAATTATAATAACGACACACCGATCTTACTCCAAGTATGAGGCTCTTTTATTCAACCGGAGTACATACCTCATCAATCGAAAATACCCCTTATGGGTCATATAACACTTCGCGCGACTCTGTTCGGTAACATAAAGTCGATGTCGGTGATTTGGGGTAAGTGTCGAGCTTATTTTGGTAATTCGCAAGATTCCCGTTGAATCGAACACACCCTTAGAACAGTCCCCGTCCGTTTAGAGGTTATTGGGTCACATGGTAACAACAAGCTAACATAAAAACCAAGATGGTAGTCTCCAATGTGCATGCTCACTAAAACCAAGTATCACTATCGGGATGAGGTCACAGCATGCCCGCTCTCCTCCGCTTCTATGACAACCCACGTGACACCCACAATATGCCGCGGTATGCTGTCCCTTCTGCGGTATGCTAACCCCCCCCCCCCCCCCCCCTCCCACCGAAATTCTCCAGATGGGACCCATTTGGCACATTTCATACTACTAGAATAAATATAAAGTGCGGCGAAATGATAATACTCGTGAAATAATAATCCGTGCACACGAAATAATAATCCTTGTGCCCGGGTTATTATTTTGTATGTACCGATTATCAATTCGCCTTCGTGGATTATTATGCTGTGTGCACCGATTATTATGTCGTGCGCACGGATTATTAACTCGTGTGCTCGAATTAAAATTTTGTGCGCACGGATTAAAACATAAGGTGTCAGGACCCCCACCCCCGCAGTCCCAAAATACGGATCTGCTATATGTATTTATCACACCGTGCAATGGAATCCTGTTCAGTGGAATCCTTTATAGAGGAGAATTCCAATGGAGGGGGGTAGCGATATGACGCGGGTATATCTCAAAGGCCGCAGACAGGGAGGGAAGGGTGTAGTCAGGTGAATCACCCTCTCCCATTTGTGTGAACTGGCAGTGGTAGAGCCAGAAAAATATCTGCGGGGGGGGGGGGGGGTTGGAGGATGCAAGTAGGGGACATGCTCCGTATGGAGGGTATCCTGAGTGGAGAAGCCAACGTGCCCTCCCCTGGGGAGGGAGGGGGGAGTCACCTCCCAGACAAAAAAAAAATCACTGTGCATTTAAATCAAGTTTTCTGGTAGCTTTTAGGGTAGATCGCCACATTTTTGGATGACCCACATTTTAGAGACAAGGTTTATAAACGTACATGGCTCATAAGTATCTGCATCCGAACTTGCAAAATTCCAGTGGATTTATGTTTATCTGCTGAGTTTGTATGTAAATAAAGAAAAGAGAGTCACTGTGTGTGTAAGAGAGGGTGGCTGGATGTGACAGTTTTGGAGAGGGGCAAATGAGAGAGAGAGAGAGAGAGAGGAGGGGGTGGCAAAGACTGTGTTCGGGGGCAAATGCCCTTTCATGACCTTCTGTAGCGCCGCCACCGGATTCGGGACCTCTCCCCGAATTATAAATTTTTGGAGCTCTGTGAGGGACTCTGAAGCCTCCTTAGAGGAGGTGAGGCCACTGGGGGGGGGGGGGCGATTATCCTTCCTCGGTAAATTTTTCAATTTTAACCGTGAAGCTTTGAGAGCGATTCTGGAGCCTAATGGTGGATGGCGAGGTCATCGGTAAGGGCCTGAGTCTCTCTGAAATATTATCAAATTTCGAAGCTATATCAACAGTTTTGAAGTCTCCTAATGGAAGGTGAGGGAGGGGGTCGAAATCATATATGGCAGTTTGTATTTATTATGAAGGGGGGAGGTGCAATGTAAGTCTATTTGGGGGCGAGCGTTGTGCGTTTTCCCATGCCCCCGCCTCTGATCCCGACCTTCCCAGGGCCTGCCAAAAATATAATACCGCCAAGATTAGACATGTAGCGGACAAGCATAGGCATATGTTGCCATCCCAGCCAACTTTAGGCGACGTCCCATCCCAAACTCCCCCGGCATTGTGAAGTACTTTTCGATGGCTGCTTTATAGGCCCTTTTAGTCATCTGAATTTTATATCTTCGCTGACATATTTTTGCGCCTCCACGTCTCAACAAGAGATCCCCCTCCCCCCGTCTCCCGCCACGCTTACATACACCTACTTACTGCCACAGGCCCAGAATGGACGACGGAAATGCGTATTACCATAACAACACGGATTGCACATGCGCAGTGACACCACGCGTCACCATGAGAATGACGTCACAACATAGCCGCTCATGCGGGTTACCATGGCAATACAAGAATGCCGCCCCAGCCACGTGACTAAGAAGTCACTTCCGGGGTACACCGCGCGGTCCACCAGATCTTGCTCGAAAGGTACGTGACATACTACTGATCAATAATCCATTTGCACAGCTTATTAATTTGTGTGCACGGAATATTATTTGGTGTGCACAGATTATAATTCACGTGAATGATTTATTAATTCGTTCGCATTGATTATTATTTTGTTTGCATGGATTATCATTTCGTGTGATTGTTAATTCATGCACACGGATTATTAATTCAAACGCACGGATTACCAATTCGTCTGCCTTGATCATTACTTCATGCACGGATTGTTAATCTGTGCGCATGAATTATTAGTTTGCGTGCATGGATTATTAATTTGCAGGTCTGTCTTTTGGGACAGCGGGGGTGGGGGTCCTGACACCTTATGTTTTAATCTGGGCGCACAAAATAATAATCCGAGCACACGACACGAGTTAATAATCTGTGCGCACAAAATAATAATCGGTGCACACGAAATAATAATTCGCGTAGGCGAATTGATAATCTGTACATACAAAATAATAATCCAGGCACAAGGATTATTATTCCGTGTGCATGGATTATTATATCGTGTGCGCGTATTATCATTTTGCCGCACGTTATATCTATTCTGAGTAGTATGAAATGTGCCAAATGGGCCCCACCTGGAGGAATTTGGGGGGAGTGGGGGCGGTCAGCATACCACAGAGTGCAGCGATGTGAGGTCTTACGCAGACTTCACTTCGTCCTAACTGGCCCATCGCACGTTAAAAAAAGGGAAGCATGCCTAACAAGGACGGACCTCGGGCCATTAGTTTACCCCTCCTGACCTTCCTTCTTGAAGAGATGAGGAGGCGGTAGCGACCGAGGGCCGAAGGGTCCTAGATAACTTAGGTCCAAACAAGAACAAGTAGACCTAAGAATTGCTGTTTCAGCGATAAGATGATAGGATACCAGTAAACCAAGGTCACAGGTTGGATGCCATTTTGACTAAATAACCTATAGCATAGTTTTTATATCTTTCATTTCATGCGCACGGATTATTATTTCATGTTCATGGATCAAAGTAGTAGTGCTCGTTCCTTTCGAGCAAGATCTGGTGAATCCCGTGGTGGACCCCGGAAGTGACGTCATAGTCACGTGACTGGGTGCCGCCATTTTGTGTTGTCATGGTAACGCGCTTAGCCGGCCATGTTGTGACGTCATCCACATGGTGAAACGTTGTATCATTGCGCATGCGCAGTGCGTCTTGTTATGGTAATACGCGTTTCCGTCATCCATTTTGTATACAAGGCGCCGCCATCTTGGTTTCTATGGTAGCACGCGGTTGCTAGGTGACCCAAAGGCATCTAATAAGACGGGGGTATGTTTGGAGGGTACGTTCGATGCAATGGGAGTACAACGAGTTATCCAGATGATCCCTTGAACGACTTATTTTCAGCGGAAATCACCAAAATAGACCAGAATTATTTTAGAATATTGACCCTATAGCACCACGTAGTGTCATAAGATCCATAAAAGGTGTGTTCCTTTTCTAGCTCGAATTCCATAACAATCCTCGTTTAGTACTACATATTTTATACTCTATCTGTTTTACCTGACTTCTATCTACTCTAGTATACTGATTATCCCTGACTGCCCCTGTCGATTCTTATGCCTGTTCTACCCATGATATGATGGCATTGTCCGTGTATTCATGGCTGTCTCTTACCTTAGTAGATCATTTGGCTTGTTCTATCCGTGATATGATTATTATCTACACTAGTCTACCATTTGTTGGGCTTACCAGTAGACCCAGACATAGCTACAGGGGACACTTTCCCGACGGGTCATCGGTGCCCCGTTTTCTTCGTATGAGGCCATGGGGGCTATGAGGGCCATAAGGTAATGCCATTACTCTCATCCTCATCTCGGTATTTTGTCACCACGGTTCACAGAATCCCAATTTTGGAATCCCTTTCTAGTGTCTGGATGGCCTTCAGAATCCCCTTTTCACCGTATGAGACCATGAGGACTATGAGGGCCATAAGGAAATGCCATTACTCTCATCCTCATCTCCACATTTGTCACCACAGTCCACAGAATCCCAATTTTGGAATC
This sequence comes from Pictodentalium vernedei, assembly GCA_031216915.1. NCBI lineage: Eukaryota > Metazoa > Mollusca > Scaphopoda > Dentaliida > Dentaliidae > Pictodentalium > Pictodentalium vernedei. Next base: position 226,715,281 of record CM062293.1, read on the forward strand.
CCTTTCTAGTATCTGGATGGCCTTCAAAATCCCATTTTCACCGAATGAGGTCATAAGGGCTATGAGGGCCACAAGGAAATTCCATTGCTCTCATCCTCATCTCGGTATTTGGTCGCCACGGTCCACAGAATTCCAATTTTGGAATCCCTTTCTAGTATCTGGATGGCTTTCAGAATCAGAATCCCCTTTCATCGTATGAGGCCATGAGGGTTATGAGTGCCATAAGGAAATGCCATTACTCTCATCCTCATCGCGGTATTTGGGTACCCCTTTCGTCGTATGAGGGCCATGAAGACCTCATAGCCATCATGGCCCTATGGCCTCATCTCGGTATTTGGGGACCCCCACCCCATGGGCAAACGATTACTGGTACCCCATTATGGAATAGGACTAGCCTTTGGCGCCTCTTTTTCGTCGTATGAGGTCCTCATGCCCTCATGGCCTCACACGAAGAAAACGGGGCGCAGATGGCCAGTCGGAAAAGTGTCAACTGCAGCAATGTCTAGGTCTACTGGTAAGCCAGATAAAGGTAGACTAGTGCAGATAATAGTCATATCACGGTTAGAACTAGCCAAATAATCTACTAAGATAAGGGAGAGCCAGGAATACACGGACAATGCCATCATATCATGGGTAGAAAAGGCATAAGAATCTACAAGGACAGTCAGCGATAATCAGTTTACTAGAGTAGATAGAAGTCAAGTAGAACAGATATGTTATAAAATATGTAGTTGTAAACGAGGATTCTTATGGAATTCGAGCTAGATAAGGAGCACATCTTTTATAGATCTTATACCACTACGTGGTACTATTAAGATCAATATTCTAAGAGAATTCGGGTCCGTTTAGGTTATTTCGGGTGAACAGCAGTCGTTCTCGGGTTCATTTTGGGTAATTCGTTGGACTCCCATTGAATCGAACGTACCCTCCAAACATACCCTCATCTTATTAGAGGCATTTGGGTCACCTAGCTACCACGTGCTACCACAGAAACAAGATGGCGGTGCCCTATATACAAAATAGACGACGGAAATGCGTATTACCATAACAACACGGGTTGTACATGCGCAGTGACACCACGCGTCACCATGAGAATGACGTCACAACATAGCCGCTCATGCGGGTAACCATGGCAATACAAGATGGCTGCCCCCAGCCACGTGACTAAGAAGTCACTTCCTGGGTATACCGCGCGGTCCACCAGATCTTGCTCGAAAGGTACGTGACATACTACCGATCAATAATCCATTTGCACAGCTTATTAATTTGTGTGCACGGAATATTATTTATTGTGCACAGATTATAATTCATGCGAATGATATATTAATTCGTTCGCATTGATTATTATTTTGTTTGCATGGATTATCATTTCGTGTGATTGTTAATTCATGCAGACGGATTATTAATTCAAACGCACGGATTACTAATTCGTCTGCCTTGATCATTACTTCATGCACGGATTATTAATATGTGCGCATGAATTATTAGTTTGCGTGCATGGATTATTAATTTGCAGGTCTGTCTTTTGGGACAGCGGGGGTGGGGGTCCTGACACCTTATGTTTTAATCTGGGCACACAAAATAATAATCCGAGCACACGAGTTAATAATCCGTGCGCACAAAATAATAATCGGTGCACACGAAATAATAATTCGCGTAGGCGAATTGATAATCTGTAAATACAAAATAATAATCCAGGCACAAGGATTATTATTCCGTGTGCATGGATTATTATATCGTGTGCGCGTATTATCATTTTGCCGCACGTAATATTTATTCTGAGTAGTATGAAATGTGCCAAATGGGCCCCATCTGGAGGAATTTGGGGGGGAGTGGGGGCGGTCAGCATACCACAGAAGTGACAGCATACCGCGGGGTATTGTGGGTGTCACGTGGGTTGTCAATAGAAGCGCAGGAGAGCGGGCATGTTGTGATCTCATCCCGATAGTGATACGTGGTTTTAGTGAGCATGCTCATTGGAGACTACCATCTTGGTTTCTATGTTAGCTTGCTGTTGCCATGTGTCCCAATGTCCTTTAAACGGACGGGGGTCTTACTATGGGTGTGTTCGATTCAACGGGAGTCTGGCGAATTACCAAAATATTCTCGACACTTACCCCAAATCACCGACATTGACCTTATGTTACCGAAACAAAGTCGTGCGAAGTGTTATATGACCCATAAATGGTATTTTCGATTGATGGGGGATTGACTCCTGTAGAACAAAAGAGCCCCATCATTGGAGTAAGATCGGCGTTTTGTTACTATAATTAACTTTTGTGGTGTGTTCTGACTGCTCTCTAAACCAAGTATTCAACTGCAGAATTTAGTACACATGGCGTAGCAGATGGGCATCGGGCAGGTCCTTGTGCAAGTTATGGCTACAGGAAGAATAAGCAAGTGGAAGGGAATGGGTGGTGTTAGCGTGCATAGTAAGTAGACACCATGGGGAAGTGGGAGGGAATGGGTAGTGTTAGTATGAATGGCGTAGCAAGCAGACATCAGGTAGGCCCTCGGGCATGTCAGGGCTTAGGAAGAATAGGGAAGTTGGGGGAATGGGTAGTGCTGGTATGCAAGACGTACCAAGCAGACACCAACAGGCCCATTGGTATGCCAGAGTTTAGAAAGAATAGGAAAGTGGAAGGGAAATGGGTGGTATTGGTACTGGTATTGGTATGCTTGGAGAAGCAAGCAAACATTAGGCAGGGCCTTGGGCATGCCAAGGCTTAGAGATAGTAAGGAAAGGAAGTGAGGGTAAGGAGAGTAAATTATGAACTGGAAGTTGGACCCCGGTTTGGGATATTTACGGGCCCTGTTGCATAGAGATAGACTTGTGGAATCTCTTTCTGTTACTTGGCTGGCCTTCAAGATGCCCTTTTCATTATATGAAAACACGAGGGCAAAGAGGCACAGCTTGCCATTCCATATATCCTCATGGACATAAGGGCCATGAGAAAATTCTTAGTGTGCCACAATTTGTCATTGCTCATATCCTCATATTTGGGGACGGCGTTCCATGGAATCTTCTTTATTCTTCTCGTGTCGAACACGAACATCAAAATATCTGGCGATGTTTGTCTCCTTAGGTAATATTTTGTAACTGGCCTTTTGGGGGGCTTAAGGAGGGCCCTAAATGTGGTCAGATTCGCATGGTTGAGGTGTCAATCTTCTTTACTCCTCGGGGGTCACTCATCAACACCAAAATATCCCTTGATTTTAACTTGCTTTGGTGATATTTTGTAACTGGTCCTTTTTGTGGCCTTAGTAGGGCTCATAATGTGGGCCAATTGGGGCGGTTGAAGCGTCAATCTTCTTTATTCCTCGGGAGCCACCCATCAACATCAAAATATCCCGTGATTTTAACTTGCTTTGGTGATATTTTGTAACTGGCCCTTTTGGGCCCTTAGTAGGGCCCCTAAATGTGGTCTGGTTGGGGCGGTTGAGATATCAATCTTCTTCATTCCTCGGGGGCCACCCATCAACACCAAAATATCCCCTGATTTTAACCTGCATTGGTGACATTTTGTAACTAGCCAGTTTTGGGGCCTTAGTAGGGCCCTAAAAGTTGTCCGATTGGGGCAGTTGAGGTGTCAATCTTCTTTATTCCTCGGGGGCCACCTATCAACACCAAAATATCCCGGGATTTTAACCTGTTTTGGTGATATTTTGTAACTGGCCCTTTTTGGTGCCTTAGTAGGGCCCCTAAATGTTGTCTGATTTGGGCGGTTGAGGTGTCAATCTTCTTTATTCCTCGGGCGCCACCCATCAACACCAAAATATGCTGTGATTTTAACTTCCTTTGGTGATATTTTGTAACTGGCCCTTTTGGGGGCCTTAGTGGGGCCCCTAAATGTGGTCCGATTGGGGCGGTTGAGGTGTCAATCTTCTTTGTTCCTCGGGGGCCACCCATCAACACCAAAATATCCCGTGATTTTAACCTGCTTTGGAGATATTTTGTAACTGGCCCTTTTTGGGGCCTTAGTAGGGCCCTAAATATGGTCCGATTGGGGCGGTTGAGGTGTCAATCTTCTTTATTCCTCGGGGGCCACCCATCAACACCAAAATATCCAGTGATTTTAACCTGCTTTGGTGATATTTTGTAACTGGTCCTTTTTGGGTCCTTAGTAGGGCCGCTAAATGTGGTGCGATTGGGGCGGGTGAGGTGTCAATCTTCTTTATTCCTCGGGGGCCACCCATCAACACCAAAATACCCAGTGATTTTGACCTGCTTTGGTGATATTTTGTAACTAGCCTTTTTTGGGGCCTAGGTAGGGCCCCTAAATGTGGTCCGATTGGGGCGGTTGAGGTGTCAATCTTCTTTATTCCTCGGGGCCACCCATCAGCACCAAAATATTCCGTGATTTTAACCTGCTTTGCTGATATTTTGTAACTGGCCCTTTTTGGGGCCTTAGTAGGGCCCCTAAATGTGGTCCGATTGGGGCAGTTGAGGTGTCAATCTTCTTTATTCCTCGGGGGCCACCCATCAACACCAAAATATCCCGTGATTTTAACCTGCTTTAGTGATATTTTGTAACTGGCCATGTTTGGGGCCTTAGTAGGCCCCTAAATGTGGTCCGATTGGGGCGGTTGAGGTGTCAATCTTCTTTATTCCTCGGGGGCCACCCACCAACACTAAGATATCCCGTGATTTTAACCTGCTTTGGTGATATTTTGTAACTGGCCCTTTTTGGGGCTTTAGTAGGGCCCCTAAATGTGGTCCGATTGGCGCGGTTGAGGTGTCAATCTTCTTTATTCCTCGGGGGCCACCCATCAACACCAAAATATCCCGTGATTTTAACCTACTTTGGTGATATTTTGTAACTGTCCCTTTTGGGGCCTTAGTAGGGCCCCTAAATGTGGTCCGATTGGGGCGGTTGAGGTGTCAGTCTTCTTTATTCGTCGGGGGCCACCCATCAACACCAAAATATCTAGTGATTTTAACCTGCTTTGGTAATATTTTGTAACTGGCCGTTTTTGGGGCCTTAGTGGGGCCCCTAAACGTAGTCCGATTGGGGCGGTTGAGATGTCAATCTTCTTTGTTCCTCGGGGGCCACCCACCAACACCAAAATATACCATGATTTTAACCTGCTTTGGTGATATTTTGTAACTGGCCCTTTTTGGGGCCCGAGTAGGACCCCTAAATGTGGTCCGATTAGGGCGGTTGAGGTGTCAATCTTCTTTATTCCTCGGGGGCCACCGATCAACACCAAAATATCCAGTGATTTTAACCTGCGTTGGTGATATTTTGTAACTGGCCCTTTTTGGGGCCTTAGTGGGGCCCCTAAATGTGGTCCGATTGGGGCGGTTGAGATGTCAATCTTCTTTATTCCTCGGGGGCCACCCATCAACACCAAAATATCCCGTGATTTTAACCTTTTTTGGTGATATTTTGTAACTGGCCCTTTTTGGTGCCTTAGTAGGGTCCCTAAATGTGGTCCGATTGGGGCGGCTGAGGTATCAATCCTCTTTATTCCTCGGGGACCACCCATCAACACCAAAATATCCCATGATTTTAACCTCATTTGGTGATATTTTGTAACTGGCCCTTTTTGGGGCCTTAGGGCCCCTAAATGTGGTCCGATTGGGGCGGTTGAGGTGTCAATCTTTTTTATCCCTCGGGGGCCACCCATCAACACCAAAATATCCAGTGATTTTAACCTGCTTTGGTGATATTTTGTAACTGGCCCTTTTTGGGGCCTTAGTAGGGCCCCTAAATGTGGTCCGATTGGGGCGGTTGAGGTGTCAATCTTCTTCATTCCTCGGGGGCCACCCATCAAAACCAAAATATCCGGTAATTTTTTTCGAAATTTGAATGTCGAATAAGGAAACGGGAATAAGTAACTAAATTCACAGTACTATTTCAAGTTCGGTTTCGGTATCGCTATTTTTTTGAATGATTTACGTTGTTATCGGTACGGTATTCAGTTTTGGTATACTGCACAGCTTTCGTTCAAGTCACCGTTTCAAAGCAGACAAAGCCGCCGAAGTGTCCAAGTGTTTGAAGCAACTCGGGCACTAATAACCATCAGTCATCTGATGTAAGAAAAACGCTGAGAGAAAATACCCCATGGGCATTTCCTCTCAGCTTCTTTGTTACATAAAATGACCGGTGATGATTACCTTTAGACCTCCGCAGTCCATGGGCTCTTCTTGTGAATTATGCTTCATTTTCTGTTATTGTTGTCCTTTTAGCTTTTAACTTGTATCAGAAGTATTTTTAATACCGAAATCTCGGTATTTTGAGATTCCCTCGGAACGGTAAACCGGTTCTGGTTCAATACGATACCGAACGGTATTTACGGTATATCGCCCGCCTCCAATGTGGGGTTTAATGACACTTAGCTGCCACCATCTAGTGGTGTTACATTAAACCACTACCAGCTGTAACTCAACACAATAATGTGTTGAGAGTGTGATTCTTTATAACTAATTATCTGGGACTAGAACCCGAAAGTTATGGTATTCGTTTGTGGTAACTCAGCTGTCTCAACCTAAGTTTGTAATACTGCACAACTGCCCAGAAAGTTCAAAACACCCGAAGAAGGTTAACGAGAGATTACAGCACAAGAGCTTACAAGGGGCACGGGGGACATGTGCCCCTCCACTTTTTCCTCATATATATTGCGCGGTGACACGCCGATTTAAAATGGGCGCACGCAAACGTGTCAATATAGGGCATTCCTGTATTATATCATTTGCAAATCCAAGCAACATTTGGCAAAAGAATCCCACCTCCGGTCGCTTCGGTCCATTTCTTCAACTTCACCCATCTTCCAGCACGAAGGCTAGCCTCCGGGTTGGAAGGTGATTGAAGTAGAAGAAATGGACAGGGCGGTCACCATACCGAGGCAAACGAAAGACTCTGGTATGTCACTGTACAATGATTGATATACGATTGTAAATTTTCTCCCACTGGGCCGAACTGTGGTAGCCTTGAAAAATAGTGCCCCTCCACTTTTATCGAGCTTCCGCTGCCTCTGGTACAGCCGCCGTGGACTGGCCATTTTACACGGTTGGGCAATATTTCCACGGACGCAATATTAGATTCCAAACACTAATTATAGGAATAATCATCAAAAATTTAATTAAGGAAGCACTGGGTACAACCCAGTGCTTCATTAATTAAAATTTTGCTGATGATTTGTATTACCTGGTGAACGAATGAGTGGTCATCACTGCACACGCGTGGATTATGCCCAGTGCACGGCGACTGTAGTGTAATATACTACTCAAAGTTTGCTAAGCACCAAGTATATCCAACTACCTGTTTTACGTTTTAGTTGAAATATTGTGATGAAAAGTTATTTAATTATATCTTTAATGATTCAAGTACAGAAATTAAGACTTTATTTGTGTTTGACATTATTTTTTAGCTTTTGAATACGATAAGCATGGAAATTGACATTATTGGTAAAAGAGGAATTTTTTTCAATTTGCCAGAAAGATGACGGAGTGAACTGGGATGGGTTCAATATCAAGCATGAGACCCGTTACTGTTAATTACAGCTTGACAACGCCTCCTCATGCTCCAAATCAGGTTCCTGGTGGTCCCTTGTGGGATGTTGTTCCACTCTTGGACCAACATGGCACAAAGTTCCTGGAATGGACGGGCTGAAACTGCAACTCATTCCAGACATGTTCGATTAGATTGAGGTTCGGGGATCTTGCTGGCCAGTCCAGAAGCTCCTCCCTCTCTCGGTACTCCCAGACAGCATGGGCAAGACGAGGACGGGCATTATCGTCCATCAAAATGAATCTATCACCCACTGCACCTGCATACAATCTGGCGTGGATATCCACGATCTCATCAATATACCGCTGTGTAGTCAATGTACCACGTTCAAGGACTAGCTCTGTACGTCCATCCCTGCTGATGACGCCCCAGAACATGATTGATCCTGTACCATAGCGGTCGTGCTCAGCAATGTTGGCTGCATGGGATCGCTCTCCTGGTCTTCTCCATACCTAAAAAAAACGATTTGTGTGGTCTGGGCTGTACCTGGACTCACCTGTAAAAAGGACAGGTCGCCAATCTTCTCTGGTCCATCCAACGTGGTCCGTGGCCCATTCATATCGTGCCTGGCGGTGGTTCTGGGACAGCTGAATGCGAATACATGGACTTCTCGATTGGAGACCACATTCGTGCAACCTTGCCTGGATAGCCTGCGTTGAAACATTTACCCCGGATGCATTCGGAAGGTCACTGCGAAGCTGGGTTGCAGTGTCAAGGTGGTTCCTAAGGGCCCGAATGATCAAAAACCAGCCTTCAGCTGCGGATGTTGCTCTATCTCTGCCATCACCACGCCGTCTTACTGGTGTGCCATACTGCTGAAATCTTGCCCGGGCTCTGGTGATCACCGTATGGTGCACACCAAGGGCTTCACCAACCCGACGATGGGCAGCCCCTTGCTCTACCATCCCTACAGCCCGCCAAATTTCTGCTTCAGACAAATGTCTTCTTACATTTGCATTTGCCATATTCAATCATTAAATCACAAGAGTTTGTGTTGAAATGAAGTTTGAATACCCTTCACATGTCATGTACATGTAGACAGTATACGAAAACATCATGAAAATCAAGGGGTACATGCTTTCCATGACTGTCACAAAAGGTCTGCCTGTCAAGAGAGCTAATGACAACACTGGGGACCATCTCAACACAGAATAATAATTTAGCATGTAACCACTGACACGGCAACAGAATGGAGACCAAGTAAAGTGAAATTGAAAATGAGACCACGTTAAAGGTGTTGAATGTATTGATAATGAAGTTGAGGGTAATGAGGTTGAAGTGAAGGTTATTGACGCTAAAAGGGAGGTGATGATGAAAGGGTCATGCCTTGAGCACCCCCACCTTCCCAGCACCTCACCACAAAATGTTTATCTCCATCCTGTCACTATGCCACCGACAGTTATCTTATAACGGGTCGACTAAACGAAAACAATAGTTTAAGGGGGGGGGGGGGGGGGGGGGGGGGTAATGAAAAGAAAGATGAAAGGGTTTAAAATTTAAAGAGATAATTTTAGATGAGATTTGATGAGAAAACAGACATTAATATCGAGACTAAGCCTTCCAACGTTTCATCTAATTGTTTTCCTTTAGTTACTGTTTAATATCCGATGCTTTGTCTCACAAAGTACATTATTTATTTATTTATTGATTGATTGATTGATTTTTTTATTTATTTATTTATTTACGTTCAGGGTAACTTTTCTGTAGCTATGCCTAACAGTGATCGCAACAAGAAGTTAAAGTCAAATTTAGTCAGTCGTTTATACCAATGCAGCCCATTTTAAAGACCTTCTACCCCAGTAATCGGTGACCGGGTACTATTTTACCATTAAAGCGGAACTGATTCCCTCAGTAAACACGCATGCATTTAGCAACAAGTTCCATTGTCGCGACGAAAGAAGGATTTATTGTGGCTAGGCGGGGCATGTGTACCTTAGTAAGCGAACCCTATTGAACACTGTTGAACTTTCTTCGTTTCCTTTGAAGTTCAGGTATCACTGTTATTTACGAATGTGCACAATCACTACAATGTGGATTTTTGCACGTCACATGGACTGAATACGAATTTATAAGTTTTCTGAAGAGTGCCCTCTTGAATGCGCCTCTAGACGGAATTTTTTTACCTGTTTTGCGAGGTTGTTCCATAATTTTGGAAATGCATATTTGGGCAATTGAGCAGAGAAATGGGTCCTTGGTTTACCACATTGCTGTTGACCTAGCTGTCTTGTTATCATACCTGTAAGATATGTATTGATTTGAAAAAAAAGTTGTCAAAGGTCTGGGGTAAGTTGGAGTGATACCAGTTAAACATAAAAAGGGATACATTCATTTTATACAGGTCGTTTAATTTTATTATTTACTCCTTCTAAATAGTGGATCGGTGTGACAATTATATTTTTTTATTATTTATCAGGCGAAGAGCGCACTTTTGAAGTGCGAATAATTTTGAGGCGGCATTGCAATGACCCCATATTTCAATACTATATAATAGGTGACTGTGTATCAACAAATAGTACAGAGTTTTGAGGGCAGAGAAAGGTAGAAAACTTTTCACTTTATTTATTGCATAAAGCGCCCTCGATATTTTGGAACATATACTTGAGACATGAAACTTATATTTTAGATTTTTGTCCAGGTATAAGACAAGGAATTTTATAGCATTCTCATCGCTTGAGGTGCTCGCTAGCGAGCTTTCTTGGTTGTAGACACTCAACTGTCGGTTGCTAGTATCATATATTTTATTGGGCGTGCTGAATAGCATATATTTAGTTTTTTGGGGCATCCAGTACCAAATTGTTGGCTGCGCACCAATCTGTTATCTTTGAAAGTTCAGAGTTAACCAGAAAGAAGCCGACATCAAGGTTATGATTAGAAGTGTGGACTGAAGTATCGTCAGCAAAGGATAAAAGGCCCAACTGCGTCGAGGTGCTGAAGTATTAACATAAATTAGAAAAAGGAGCGGACCAAGAATGGATCCCTGGGGGCACCACATGTGATTTTAGCATAGCCAGAACTTCTCCCATCATATGTGACGTACTGAACACGTCCATCGAGATAACTCTTGAACCAGTCGTTGATAATACCTCTGATGCCATAAAACTCCAACTTTTTGAGCAAGATACTGTGGCTAATTGTGTCGAAGGCTTTAGTGATAAATCTAGATGAATAGAAAGATTGTCGTTTGATATGTTTTGAAACGTGGGGGGGGGGGTGTATACTTTATTCAGGGGGGGGGGGGGTGCGCAGAGGAGTGATCACTGATAGAAGATTGTTATCAAATAGCATTTTCTCAGTTCTTACCTTGAGCCCAATACCCGTAGCGGTGTCACCCCAGATATGCGGGGTAAAAACGGCCCAGATCAACGATCCGTGAGGGACGATTCTCAGATAGAGGAAACCCAGATGGACGATTCCCAGATAGACGTGTGCCAGACAGACAATTCCCAGATAAATGAGCCGTAAAATTGCCACTTCACAGATAGACGCCACGTTTCCTTGAATGAGAGGCGTCTTCAATAGACAAGAAGTAGCACATCATCATATTCTATATTAAGAGCATGTTACATTTCCTATCTCTAGAATTCCATATATGTTGTTGGCGAGTCATAGTCCCACTAGTTATCTCCTTGGCTGTGACTACAGAGTACGCTTTATGGTGCTTTAGCACTCGGCCATTCATTGAGTGTATATCAGCCTAGAAGTGGACAATATACTGAAAACCCGCCGAATCGAACCAAGTATTGAATACCAAGCTGCCTAATTGTGTTGAGGCTTGATAGCAGCATTTTCATAAGAGAAGTGACTGATCTTCTTGTCAGTCTTGACTACCGGGAAGGGCCTTGGCAATTGTCCCGAATTCCCACTAGACTGAAACCTGTATGTGTCCAGATGCTTAGCAATGATTTCTAGTCATGCCTTGGCTGCCTGTTAAGGCAGCCAAGGCTTGACTAGAAATCACCGCCTATGTGATAATTGGTCTTGTCGGTAGGACCTCCTAATGAGGACATGTTAAGAGCACATGCTCGGAGATCGCAAAAGATTGAGATGGGCCTTTAAAGGTTAAGGTGTGTTTTGATAAAGTAACAAAATTACTGTCGAGATGTATGTTAGCAAAAGAATACCAACGTTGAGCTCATTGGCAGTGGCATTTGTGATAGAAATCACATGGCGTTCTGTGTACACATACATATATACTGTGTGATCAAAACAATCCAACTTGAGAAATATTTTTAAGCACTTTCCAAGGACTTTCCCAAAATGTCCCATTTTCAAGCACTTTCAAGGTCTTGGAATTCCCAAGACAAAAATATCACTGGAGTAACATATACCTCCACCTCTCCACCACCTAAAAATGGAACTGACCTTTATGATATTGTGAAGTTTTGATAACTGTTGGCACAACAGTTTCTGAGTTATGGCTGAGACTTGACTTGTGATCTTAACATATGGCACTCAAGAATGACCATGGACTTGAAGATGCACATGCAACTATTATCTGCGACACACATTCTAACTATCCTTACAATTTGTATGAAGTTTGATAATTGTAGTTTGATTCATTTCGGAGTTACGGCTGAGGCACGAAGATAAATTTTAAGTGTGATCTTGAAACTTGACCTCGACTTTGAAGTTACAGACTCAGCTATGGTGTATGACACATCATCCCAGTGTCCTTTATAAATATGTGGAGTTTGAGGACTGTATCTGCAGCAGTTATTTAATTAATAGCTCGGATACACACACCTAGACAAGGTAACCCACATGCACTCTTCAATCCCATGTCACCGCATCCAAGTCATAAAAATAGGTCAAGGAAACTTCAAACTGTGCTGTTAATGCATAAGATTGTTGAAAAACGGGGCGGGATGCACGAGATGCAATAACAAGGCAGACCCTGTTCCTGTTGGGGGATTCTTTATTTAATTTCTGACATTGGATTTGGGGGAAACTTTTCCAAAGCAATATAAAAGTGGGAGTTTGTGGCTGTCACTTTTATGTTGCTTAATTTTTTCGATGGGCAAGTTACGAAAGATTGAGTGAGATACCGGGGGGGGGGGGGGGGGGGGGGGGGGGCTATTCATACATCCCCATGACTCTTTCTGTCAAAAATAGTTGCGGTCTGTCAGAAAAATTGTTGTTCACCCAAAAAGCAACTTTTTCTCTTAGAGCGGCTAATCTGACACAAGAGGCCTGAGGGCACTCGCCTGACATGGTAGCCTAAATATCAACCCAGAGAATTGATTTCAACAAGTTGCATCTGCTCCTCCTAAGAAAAGCTTATACCAAATATCCAAAGATTCCCACAGGGAGCCCATATAGGAACCCAGGGACTTGGCTTTAACAAACCTGAATCTCACCCCCCTAAGGATGCTGCACACCAAATATCAAAACATTCCGACTGCTGGATCTGAAGAAGAAGATTTTTAAAGAAAATTCCTCATTTTGAACTAAGTTACAATTCGAGCTCCCACAGTAAGTCCAAATATGGACCTAGGGACATGGCTTGAACAAACTTGAATCTCACCCTCTAAGGATGTTGCATACCAAATATCTAAACATTCCGACTGATGGATCTGAAGAAGATTTTTAAAGAAAATTCCTCATTTTGAACTAAGTTATCATTCGGGCCCCCACAGTGAGTCCAAATATGGACCTAGGGACATGGCTTGAACAAACTTAAATCTCACCCCCCTAAGGATGCTGCATACCAAATATCAAAACATTCTGACTGCTGGATCTGAAGAAGATTTTTAAAGAAAATTCCTCATTTTGAACTAAGTTATAATTCGGGTTACCACATTGAGCCCAAATATGAACCCAGGGACTTGGCTTGAACAAACTTGAATCTCACCCCTCTAAGCATGGTGCATACCCAATATCAAAAGATTCTGCCTGCTGGATCTTGAGAAGAAGATTTTCAAAGAAGTTTGTCTGAAATGCACTAAGTTCGAATTCGGGCTTCTATAGTGAGCCCAAATATGAATCCAGGGGGCTGATTTGAACAAACTTGAATTAGATCCACCCCACAATGTTGCATACCAAATATCTAAAGATTCTGCCTGCTGGATCTGGAGAAGAATATTTTTTAAGAAATTTGCCTGAAATGCACTAAGTTCAAATTTGGGCTCCTATAATGAGCCCAAATATAAACCCAGGGGGGCAGATTTGTACAAATTTGAATCAGATCCACCCCACAATGTTGCTTACCAAATATGAAAAGATTCTGCCTGCTGGATCTGGAGAAGAAGATTTTTTAAAGAAATTTGCCTGAAATGCACTAAGTTCGAATTTGAGCTTCTATGGTGAGCCCAAATATGAATGCCAACTGGAACAAATTTGCATCAGATCCACCCCACAATGTTGCATACCAAATAACAAAAGATTCTGCCTGCTGGATCTGGAGAAGATTTTTTAAGAAATTTGCCTGAAATGCACTAAGTTCGAAATCGTCTCCTATACTGAGCCCAAATATGAACCCAGGGGGCCGATTTGAACAAACTTGAATCAGATCCACCCTACAATGTTGCATACCAAATATCAAAAGATTCTGCCTGCTGGATCTGGAGAAGATTTTTTAAGAAATTTGCCTGAAATGCACTAAGTTCGAATTCGAGCTTCTATAGTGAACCCAGATATGAATCTAGGGAGCTGATTTGAACAAATTTGAATCAGATCCACCCCACAATGTTGCATACCAAATATCAAAAGATTCTGCCTGCTGGATCTGGAGAAGAATATTTTTTAAGAAATTTGCCTGAAATGCACTAAGTTCAATTTTGGGCTCCTATAATGAGCCCAAATATAAACCCAGGGGGACAGATTTGAACAAACTTGAATCAGATCCACCCCACAATGTTGCTTACCAAATATGAAAAGATTCTGCCTGCTGGATCTGGAGAAGAAGATTTTTAAAGAAATTTGCCTGAAATGCACTAAGTTCGAATTTGAGCTTCTATAGTGAGCCCAAATATGAATCTAGGAAGCCAACTGGAACAAATTTGCATCAGATCCACCCCACAATGTTGCATACCAAATAACAAAAGATTCTGCCTGCTGGATCTGGAGAAGAAGATTTTTTAAGAAATTTGCCTGAAATGCACTAAGTTTGAATTCGAGCTTCTATAGTGAGCCCAAATATGAATCTAGGGAGCCCAAATATGAATCCAGGGGGCTGATTTGAACAAACTTGAATCAGATCCACCCCACAATGTTGCATACCAAATATCTAAAGATTCTGCCTGCTGGATCTGGAGAAGAATATTTTTTAAGAAATTTGCCTGAAATGCACTAAGTTCAAATTTGGGCTCCTATACTGAGCCCAAATATATATCCAGGGGGCCGAATTGAACAAACTTGAATCAGATCCACCCCACAATGTTGCAAACCAAATATCAAAAGATTCTGCCTGCTGGATCTGGAGAAGAAGATTTTTGAAGAAATTTGCCTGAAATGCACTAAGTTTGAATTCGAGCTTCTATAGTGAGCCCGAATATGAATCTAGGGAGCCGATTTGAACAAACTTGAATCAGATCCACCCTACAATGTTGCATACCAAATATCAAAAGATTCTGCCTGCTGGATCTGGAGAAGAAGATTTTTTAATCTGTTTCCCATTGCCTACTTTGTTAAAATGCCCGACAAACTTCTCTTGAATAAACTTGATTCTACACCTCAAAAGGAAGCTGCATACCAAATATCCAGTCTCTGCTACTGCTGGTTCATGAGAAGAAGATTTTCAAAGATTTTGGTGCCCCTTGGGGGACGTGGCCCCACCCAGGAGGAGGGGCAACTTCATTTGAACAAATCTGAATTGACATTAGGAAATAAACATTTACCCAACATTTGAAAAATATTGGGCCAGTGGTTTCTTCGGAGAAGTTGGTTTTGTAAAGTTTACGCCGGACGACGACGGACGGAAAGCGATTAGTAAAGCAAAGCTCAAGGTGAGCTAAAAAGTTGACAATTTGACGAAACCACAATTTCCATCTTGCAAAAATAAACTTATACGTTTCATATGTTAGACCTATCATTGTTAATATATGACAATCAAGATGTCGTGTAACAAAATAATTCATGTACACTGAAGTTAGAATATCAAATTTTCAACCTGTCTATGTGGGAGTATGGTGACACTGTGCATTAAGGCATAGGGCACGACAAAGATACATTTGCCTTAAATTGGCGTTAACCTTGAGAGTGCTGGTTAGAGAGTTGGAGAGTCTGACAATGTACTCACTATTGCTCAGTGGTTCTTTCCGGCTTTGTGCATTCATAAAACTGTCCGACACAATATAACTCTGGCTGTTCAAAGTGTCATTAAACCCCCCTAAACAAACAAACAAACAAACAGACATCAGTGTGCAGGGGGTAGTTTCTCGGTCTTTGTTCGATGGCAAGACTCAATTATAGGCAACACACGGCACCAAAATTCAAACTGAGAGGAAAAATTCTGAAGTATTACTTTATTGCACTGCGTGCAATGCTTGCATTGGATCCAGTGTGTACAGACATTCACTGCTGAATCTCTCTACAACTACAAACTACATTCACTAATTTGCTATAAAATCTTTTTGTACAGGACTGTCTGCTGAACGTGTCATTAAACCTTAATAAACAAACATTTAGACACCAGTTTGCAAGGGGTTAATATGTCACCGTCTTTTTTAAATGGCAAGGCTGAAATTATGGGCATAATAACTCTGTGCCAACATTCAAAATGAGAAGAAAAATTATGAAGTATTAATGTAGTACAGATCCAGTGCATAGACCTTCAATGAATCTCTGTACATCTACGAACTAGATTCACTAATTTGCTATAATTTATTTATTTATTGGTGTTTTAAAGTCACATTTTGCATAATAGCTAATCGTGACCACAACATGGGGATAAAGTAAAGTCCGGCAAATCGTTTATACCCACATGGCCCATTTTAGAGACATACAACCCTGGGCATTGGTTACCCGGTTCCATTTTACCAGTAAAACAGATCTTGTTTATCAAGTAAACAAAGGCTGCTTCATTCCCGGGGTTCAAAACAGGGAAATTTGCTATAATTTATTTTTGTGCAGGAGGATTGCATTTGAAAACACAGAATTGGAAAAGTAAAAAGATAGATTTTTAATTCATTATACTACAATATTAGATTAAAATACAATTCCATAGAAATAAATCAACAATGGTAATAACAATTATGTATAGGACATTAAGAAAACGAAAAAACAATATGAGTGTTCAGGCCTGTACAAATTGGAAATGAAGAGACAACCTCAAAGAGCAGGGGTGCACTGGGTCCAGAAAAGTTACCGGGAAATGCACGAAGGGTGCCCCAGACCCAGAGAATATTTTCATTTTTGGAACTGATCAAATGCTGCATCCTTGCATCTGAGCGATCAATGGCTGTACACATAAAGGACATTTCAAAGGCATTTTTATATCATCTCCATCGACCATTCAGAAAAAAATGGTTCTATGGGGACGGGAGGGACCTATTCAAAATACCATAGTTCGTCCCAATCAGAGAAAATTTTGATTTTTTAAACTGGAGGAATGCTGTTTCCTTTCATCTGAGCAATCAATGGCAGACTGGACTACTGGTATATCAAAATGTCCTCCATGTGGACTGCCAATGGCAATGGCAGTCCACATAGAGAACATTTCGAAATTCGGCAGTCTGCACAATCATATCCATTTCGCCTTTCGGTCATTATCACGAAATATCACACACCGACAGGTGTTGGGCTGCATCAATTCTGAGGGACCCACCAGGAATTTTCCTGGTGGACCATGAAGCCAGTCCGCCTCTATTAAAGAGGGTAATTTCAGCTTCTTTTAACCACACCTTTCTCAGGTGACTATTTTTTCTGATTCTATTAGTAAGAGATTATCAAAGTTATAGTGATACAGTTACAGCAGTTTGAACACAAAAGCGGCCACAGAATTTATTACAGATTGCAACTAGTTGCGATCTAGGCAAAATGCTGTCCTCCCAGTAACACTGATAAATTTCTAAAAGGAAATGCAAGAACATTGAATCTGAGATGGTATCTAAACCCTTTACCTAACAAATAGTCTGTCTCTGCGAGTGTAATTTATAAACTGAGCAGTTCAAAACAAAAAAACAATTAAAAAAAAACATATCATGTGACCCCCCATACCCCCCCCCCCCCCCCCTCCCCCCACATTAAGATCATACCAATGCTGGGTTACATGATAAGGTTTTGTTGAAATGTTTTGAAAATTTGAAAAAATGTATTGGGTAAAGGGTTAATAGTCTTTATTTCGAGGTATTTTATTTATGAAATCTTGACCAACTGGTGTACATGTATGTGATCAAAACATGATCGGATAACAAAACAAGAGGTACGCATCAGAGATGCAGGCGTCGAGTTATGGTGGCAATTGGAAAGTATTGCATGTCCATAACCCGGTTATCAATCATATGTCGGTTGTCAAATCTGGAATCTTTCTTCAAGTTATGATGCTAAGTTCAGAATTAGTAAAAATTAATTAAGGCTCATAACTCTGTAATAAAAATTCTGGCCAGGCCAGTTTTCGAACCCGTTTGAGATATTATTGCAGAAGACCAGTATGGCAAATAGTAGTCAAATCGGAGAATGTTTGTTCAAGTTATTACACTAATGAGCTCAAAATTCATAAAAATTTACAAATTAAGGCCCATAACTCTATAACGAGAAATTGGACCAGGACAGTTTTCGAACTTGCTTGAGATATTATTGCAAAAGACCTGTATGGCAAATATTAGTCAAATCGGAGAACATTTGTTCAAGTTATGACGCTAACAGT